>BSBM01000464.1:0-220000 GCA_027924585.1 Larix kaempferi | reverse complement strand
GTTTTGCATATTAAGAACAAATGAAATTTGGCTAAGTGTTAAAATCACAAGGTTAAGGGGATATTTGGAAATGCCTGCTAGAAACTATCCTTGTGGTGATAAATTCATCAGTTTTCTTGGGATTGTTATTTTATGATCTGGTCATCTATTCATGGGCTCAGATTTCCCTCTGGAGGTTACACGTGCAAAATACATGCCCGCCAAATTGAGAAAACGTTTGTCTTGCTGTCTAAATGAAGGTTGAGAGGCATTTGGAAATGCCCGCCATAAATTGTCCTTGTGTTGATAAATTATCCATATGGCATGGGTATGTTCCATGATGAACTGGCCATCTAGCCATGGTGTCAGATTCCTCTTTGGTAGTCACACGTGTGAAAATTGAGTTTCCAAGTTGAGGAAAAACCATTTTTACACAGTATGTGAATATGTCAGCAATAAGCCTGAAAATATATGTTAACAAGTTTTTATTTAAATTCCCAACTAATTCACTTTAATAAAAATAATTAAGATGTTATGAAATAGAGGAAATTAACTACCAGGTATTTATCTTCAGTGATCTGGGAAACAAACAAGGGATCCTTGTTTGGTCATTTGATTATGGTATTTGGGATGATGTATGTGGTTGCTTTGGGTTTTTATTACAGACTTTAGGAAAGTTTGATACATCTTTTGTAAATTTGTATTGTCGGGGTGTTGGTGCATCCCAGTCAGTTGCAGCTAACAGAATCATCTGGTGGGTGGTGCCACCTTTTGGTAGTAGCCCATTTTGGAGATTGAAGTCTCCAATCACAATATAAAAAGTTTACAAAGCTTATATTGTGATGTGTCTTATGACTTATAGAAATGGCATGTTTAATTTGATGTATAGCTTATGGTGATTGATGAACTCTGCCTAAGTATTATTAATGATCCTTGATCAAGTTTTGAATAAGTTGAAATTGTTATTAAGTGTTGGCCCACTGATTCACCCCCTCGCCTCTCAGTGAGCCATTGTGTCCATCAGGGTAATGGCTATTGATTCTACATAACATGAATTTAGATATTGCCTTAAAAAAGGGGCTAAGGAATTGTGTTAATGATGTCGCAAATTAGGATTTTACATATTACTTCAATGCATGTGTTGGTATGTTAATATATATGGTGTTTCCTTATAAAGTAATGAATTTCTATCTAAATGTCCAAGCGGGTTAGTATGTTGGGTTGTAAGTGTATTTGTGAAAGGAGTTGTTACACCATTTTTCCAAGTGGTAATACCCATAGGATAATGGGTATTTAATTGGTTCCCTACGTTGGTTTATAGTTATTAATTACAAGAAAGTCTACATTATGGTGCCAATGGATCTAATGTAGAAGAAATTGAGAAGTCGGTAATATTGTTCATGTTCATTATACTAGAGATTAAAAGGTTTCAACACATTGTAATGATATTGTCAAATGGGATTATGAATATAGATGATAATGATATTGTCAAATGACCATCAAAGTTTGAAAGGATACACCTTTTTGGTCTCATTGGTTATCTATGAGGGGGCTAGTTAATTCTAATTATATAGTGTTGAAATCTACAATGATGGTCCTATTGATTACAATGACGATGATTTCATTATCAACAATGATCATCATCATCGTCGTCGTCACTAATGATGATGATGACGACGACGTTGGTGTTGTTTTTTATGATGATGATGATTACTGACGATGACGAAGATGCTTATGAATATGATGTTGTTCTAGATGATGACGTGATAATAATGACAATGATTATCATGATGATGATCAGGATGGTGTTGATGGTGATGATGATGATGATTTGCATCGACGCCGATGTTGTTAGCATCCCTATCACTAACATCATGTTCCAACTTGCTAGGTTGATGTGTGAGTTGTTGCTAGTTATACACCAGACTGGATCAATTGTTAAACGATTGTAGGAAAGGGATGGAAAATAAAATGTGATCAATACATAAGTTATGTATCTGAACATTCCAATTTCAGTACTAACATTGGAAATGATATTAATTCCATGGTTTATGGATGTTATATTTCTTTTTATTTGTTATCTTTGTGACCTATCAACAATTGTAATTTTTTGTACAATGTTCTAAAGTAGGGCATGGGAAACATTCAAATTTATAGGCCCAAGCTCAATGTAAATAATTTTAAAATGGGAAGAGGTATATTCTAGGATTTTCTTGAAGTCATAACAATTTATGAATCCAAAAGATGCATAATCCATAATTTCATTGAAATGGTTAATTTTAAATCTATCTAGCTTGGATATCTCCTTGCTATTATTTTTCATTCACCTAGATAGAACCAAAGGCTACCAATAAAAAACATAGAAGGATAAAAAAAAAACATTTTAACACAAACAACCATTTAAACAATTACATTTTAATAGAAATGAAAATTTAAAAATTTACATTTTAACACAAATGACAATTTAAAAACTTACATTTTGACACAAAAATCCCAAACTATATAAACATTCTCTCCATTGCATTGAAGCCCTAGTTGGAACACAAAGGGGGGAAACCACAAAAAAGACTAGTGCATTGCAGTCAAACTAACCTGGAAAGCGAAGGAGATCGAAAATTCGATGTGTCAAACCAGTACCGGACTCTTGAAATCACAGAACGAACAATCAACAGAAAAATTGTTGCAACTATAGCAAATGATTTGTGGAAATATGACTTAAGAACATGTATTTATAGATCAATGAGGGTCGCGGTTCCAGCGAAAATGCACAACGATCAAATTTTAAAAAAAAAGTCAATGACCGTTACTATGTATAATCGCTGACACCGCACGTGTAATATATAGCGACGAACATTCGTCGCTATAGAGACGTTATGGTGTTTACGTTGCTATAGCGATGAAAATTCGTCGCTATAGAGACGTTATGGTGCTTACGTCGCTATAGTGACGATTATTGGGGGCTAGAACATTTTTTTCCAAAATTTTTATCTGTTTATCCACGAAAGTTTCGATTTTAACTTATTCGTGGCAATATTTCATGGAAATTTTCAGTCATATGTGGTAGCAAGGGAAACGATTCTCTTGGTCGTAACACAACACCACAGTCTCCAAAAATCCCTACTCAGAGCTTGGACGACGATTTTTATGGTGGCTTCCCCATCTTGGAGGAAACACTTGACTTTCTTTATGTAGAAGAAAGCTCCTAGGATGGATGCGGTGGCACCGGGTTACCTTTGTGACACTTTGCTTTTCCATTTCAATTTACTTTACTTTTTATTTTTTAGTCATATAATTACATATTCTATGTATGAAATGAATCAGAACTAGAACTACAATTATGCCGGGCTGCCCTATATGGGTTATTTTTGTCATACAAATAACGTTTTCATCATTTTGAGCACCTGGGATGGTGGCTTCACTACCTCAGGCCACCCCATCCTATTGACAGACATCTAATTTTTTATTCTCGGATATAATATACTGATGCAGCTTTACAAAAAAAAGGATCTTGGATATATGCATGTTACTATAATTCTATTGCACCAAGGAATCTAATTGGTGAAAAATAAGAGGTGTTTTAAAACACATTGGCAAATAATTCAAAGGTATATAGAGCTATAAGTATTCTCTTATAAAATGCTAATCATCTAGTGATATATATTCTCCTACAAAATTATAAGTAATTGAACTAATTAGTTTTAAATGGGAAATAAATTTTATAGAGTGAAACAAATATTTTTCAATTATCCATTGAGTTCTATCTTGATGGAAATTTTTTGAGGGTTAGTAGTGATTGTGCTAACATAGGCTTGATAGAGATTTGTAGTATGTGACTAAAAAAGAATTGTATGATGATTTAATATCCTTGTCTTCATCATTCCCGCTAAAATTCATAGCAATATTTAGAGTACATGATCCTTATGGTAAATTTGAACTAGTTTATGAATACTCCCTTGGGTCAACAAATTACTAATCCTAAAGTGAGAGAGCCTAGTCCTTGATAGAGACATTCAAGCTTATAAGACTACCTTTTGACAACTTCTATAATATTTCCCTTCTAGGTTAATATCCCAAAGGGTGGATCTTAGAGTTAAGACTCGACATCTATCCTATATTCCTATTTCAAGGGAAAATGTTATGCTAGTAAAAGAACATCTATCCTTGAATCCTATCTCATGGAAAAAAAACATGCTATAAAATAATAACAAATGGTTTGTTGAGTTCTAGTCATGCTAGGAAATAAGGACAATGGTTGGCTAAGTTCTAGTCATGTTAGGAAATCAAAACACATGGGATTGATCACCATACTAATTACTGTGCTTGAATAAATTTTATTAATTATGAAATTTGATGTCGTCGGATCTTGCACCTAGTTAACGCAGCAGACATCTATGCCATTGTTCGGTGCGCCCTTGGGGGCAAGTCTCGATTCAAGGATGTCACATGATCTTGACTCCTCCATTTAGGCTAACTCCTAACCGAAGCCAGGGGGGTAGTCCCCATGGAATGTTTCTAAGGTTAATTAGAATGTTTCAATAAATTTATTATAGATGTATTTTAGGATTTTGATTACAAAAGTCCAAGTACGTTTGCAAAATAGTTGTAAGGAAATGCTTTCACCAGCAGAGAATAAAGTGACCACCAATATATAAAGATAACACAACAAGTTATTGAAATTAAGAAAAATAATGAATAGTGTTGTTGTGGACCAGTGTCAAATGGAGTCAATACATAAGATAGATGATGTTTAAAGGGAAATGTTTTGCAAGTGTCTCTTGGTTGTTTTTAAATTATTAAAGGTTCTAAATTATTAAGAGAATAAGGGAAACTCCAGAGATACCGTGAGGTACAAGGATAAATGTCCGGAAATTGAGGGAAGGTGGCTCCTCACGAAGACGTGTGGGATGGAATGGATTCTCTAGGGAGGTTTTCAACAATACACCAACAAGGGTGTATCCTAGTTGTGCCCTGAGGCCAACTCCCAGTTGTTCCTGCTTCTTCTGAGAAATTTTCCCACGCAAAACTCAATAAACTTAGGGACTTATTTTCACTATGTGAGGGGTTGTTACTTTTATTATGATGAGTTATTAATTAAATTTGAAAATTTAAAGAGTTACAAATCTTTCTAATTTCCCATAGGACCAGGAAGATTCCCGCAAGCGGAAAGAGCATACTTTGAATTGTAGACCAAATGTTTATTCTGATTTACTTTGTAAGAGATAAACAAATGAAAGAAGAAATGTTATACTAATTACTATGGGAAAAGGGTATCTTTTCTGATCATCCAATCACATACTCAGGAAAGTCCCTTTATGTGATGGCGAGAGCATACTTCGAGAAAGCAATGCCGATTTATTTCCTTTAATCTATTTTGCAAAAATGGAAATGAAACAAAGCATGAATGAAATAATTTGTAAGTATACAACCCCATAGTTAAACGTATCTTGTGTGTCTGTGATTTGTTAGAAAAAATCAAACCACAAATTGAAACTGAAAATCCCCCCAAGGGGGATGGGGTGTGGGCGTTGTGTATCCCACTTTCTCTCGTTTAAAAATTATTACAATGCTAACTCAAAGAAGTGCCTCTTGGTCCATTTAAAATGGGATCTAAGGGATTACAATTTGACAGAATGATATACAAGTAAATGGGGGTCCACGGAGAGTCTTTTTGACACTTTCCGAGAAAAAATGGTCATAAATCCTCTCTCTTTTATCTTGGAACTTCTAAAAACCAACGAACTAAAAATGCAAATTTAGTGGTTAAAAATATATGAAAACATAAAATTTACAAGATCTATGCTTGCAAAAATAATGGAAACTTTGGGCAATTACAAGTATGGAAATATTAGATCTAGATCTACAAATTTAGCTTTAAAATTGAGACTTTTCTAGATCTACTTAAAAAAAAAAAAGGTTTAAATATTCTTTAGATCTACACTACTTGTTTCAAATAGAAAATTGAAAGAAGATCTTTTGATTTTAAAGAGGATGGTGGAAGAGAAACCAAAGCTTCTTGCTTTTTTGAAGTGGAGAAGGAGTTTGATGCCTGCAAAAACAAGATATCACTTGGAAAAGAGGTGATCCACCACCAATCTTGGAGGAATATTCAAGACAAGATATACACCCAAAGCTTAGCACTGAATCCTGTAAAACATCCAAACACTCATACACAAAAGAGATTAAATCTAGTAAATTAAATGGCAAGAAATCAGAAGGGCAAGAGTACAACCAAATACATTTGTTGCTTCTAGATCTCTAAAATACTCAATAACAATAAGTAAATCAAGAACTATGAATGCTTATCCTACTAGAATCCAATATCCTTACCAAGCAAGATCAATCTACTATTGTATATGAATGAAAAACATGAAATCTACAATTTTACCTCAACCAAGTGCATGCATGAAGAACAATAGCCACAACTTTGACCTCCAAAGTCTCAAAATATTATTACTCAAAGAAATATTACAAATCACAGGAGCAATGGTTCAATGCATTCCATCATATGCAACTAAGGAACATGAGCCTTGCTTATATAAGAGATTGAGAGAGGGAGGGCAAGTTAAGGAGGAGGAGGGCACATTCCTTGAGAAGGGTATCCAAATACCTTGATTGATACTTGATTGATGGATGATTTGAGGGATGGAGACTGAGTGGGCTGATACCTAAGGAGGGAACCCCCACTCAAGCCTTGGTATTATCTCCCCTCCAACACGAGCTTTCCACCTCAAGGATGACATCCAAGAGAGGAAAGGCACACTTCCCAAGAGAAGCCAACTCTCCTTCCTTAAGATCCTCTCCAAAATCACGCAAATTGGATTGGCGTTTGCCTTAAATTCCTTTGCTGACTCAATTGGGCGTTCACTGAGACAAATTCCACTGATTTAGGAATTTGATTTTCTCTCATATCTTTATTTTTTTAATTAAATAATTCCTCAAAATTAATTTTGAGAGACTATTTATTTAAGTGAATAATATTCACTTAGAACTTAGGAAAAGTGGGTTTAGGGGTTTTGTGGGTGCTCTGGGTTAGAAAACAAGCACCTCCATGGAAAAATTCACCTCCTAACCACACTTTTATCACTTTTTTGATTATTTAATTAAACTATTAAAAAAATCATGTTAAATGGGAAAAACAAATTTGTCCGAATAACTTGAAAATCCTAGGGGACCCAATGAATGTCCATATGAATCAATATTTATGGCTAGCATGTGAAAAATAAATAGACACATAGGATTTAATAACCTCCCTAAGTTCGACCACCATGGAAAATACTCCAGCTTTGGAGGTGTGAGTGAAAAACTCAAGAATTATATGCCACTGAAGCGCAACACATAATTCCTAAGGAAAAAGCGCTCTAGAGTATCCCCTTGATAACTAAACCTAAGGTAGGCCAAGCCTTTTACAAAAGTATCATGATTAGACCAACTTATTACAATTCCCCCATGGGGGTCTAGACATGCAAATTTTACAAAGGGCCAAAAATTTGGTCTGATGAACTTCTGAAGTCTAGCAATGAACATGGTGAGTTTTCAAGTCTTCCAAGGTTCACAAGGATTCCAACTAAGTACAAATTAGGTGGTAACATCTGGATCCAACTATGGGACGTGTGCTCGATCTAGCCTTCGGGCAAGGAGAGGATGCGAGAACATCGGAATCTCTGGTGTCTACAACCTATAAAAACATCTCAGCTTGACAAGAAAAAACCTTAGTAGCACAAGATTTATGAAAATGCCAGTGAACCAACAATTGTATTTATTTGAGAAATTAAACTAAGAAAAATTCCTAAGAACAGAAAGGAAAATACTGAAAATGAATGCAGAAAGTAAAATGCTCGCTTTGAGGAGCTTATTTTCCTACTCTAAACATAATATAATAAAATAATAAGTAAAATGAAAAATCCAATGTAACCATCTTACCATTTAATCAATATAACATATTTTTTCCTTGTCTTTGATTACCAGCCAAAGCAAGGATACGTTTATTAGAAAGTGCAAACCTGCATGGATATTATGGATGGGAGGGCTAGATGGGTGTAATATCCCCAAATAAATCAATTCGAATTTGTTGATGTTATTATTTGATTTATTTATTAGTCATTAGTTATTTGTATAAAAGAATATTTTTGGCTAGTTCTCAAAGCTTCCAAGTGTCCGCATATGGACAAATGTATGAAAAACATTTTGAATTAATAAAAGAAATGGATTTAGTGAGGACATGCACACTGAAAGAGGAAATCATGGATCTCAAGGGTGGGGTACAAGAAGAGTTAACCTTGGGAAGTCAAGCAAGTGTCAAAAGTGCATTAAATGGCACTGGACACACTCCCTAAAGTGTAGGGATCATAACAGTCACGAGATTTCTGAAGAAATTAGCTGTTTGCAAAAGACCTAGGCAAAAACAATAAAAAAGGACATATGCGTGAGGCATGACGCTACTTAGTATGTCATGGAGATGAACCGGACTTGCTGTTGGTGCACAAATGTGTTAGGAAAATGATTTTATATGTGTGCAAAATTTGTTAGGAAAATTATTTGTTGTGGGAGCACAAATGTGTTAGGCAAATCATTTGTTGTGTGAGCACACTGGTGTTAGGAAAAGCATTGAACTGAAATTGACTGAGGTTAACTAGTTTCCACTCTTGGTATGCACGATTTGGCTCGTGGGTGATTAGATTGTGCCAGACGACAACTCTAGATATACGTTTGGGAGGAGCGTGGTTGTTCCTACCTCCTTCGACATCGAATTACTGTCGGGTTCCATGGTTATTTACAATGTCATAGGATTTCATTGAAATGATTTAAGGTTGCAGATGGATCTATTGTCTATTATTGATTTGATTTTTCGTAGTTAAATTGTGAAATGTTGAGTATTTATCTTATAGTGTATTCTATTCATGAAGATATGCTCATAAGCATTGTAGAGACGCGATTTCTCTGCACTTGATTTCATTTTGAAGCTTGATCTCTTTTCATTATTTTAGATCTACTTATACTTAATTATGGCATTGTAGCAATCTCAATGCGTTTAGTTTTTTTCAAACACATAGATTTTATTTAGAGGCTACCTACCTATGGAAATTAATCAAACCTAATTCATTCATTGTTTAGAAAAATTACTTGAACTTTAAACGTTAGAGCATGTAATTCTAAATCCACAATGTTTTGAAGTTCCACATATTTTCCAAATCCGCATCGTTTTGAAGTCCCGCAACCCAAGATATGCATGGCGGAAATTGGGAATGCGAAGACAATGAAAACTCACCCTTATATTTTTAAAGTCCTGCAACCTAAGATCCGCATAGCAGAAATCGGGAATGTGGATACAGTTGCAGACTTATCCGTAAAATTTAGGGTTCCGCAACCCACATCCACAATGACGAAGTTGGGATTGGGGAATGGTCGAAAGCCAGTCCTTAAAATCGAGGGTTCCACAACCTCGATCTGCAATGCAGAAGTCATGATTGTGGAACGGTTGAAACCCATTCCTTAAAAATTGAGGATTCTGCAACCCACAATCCGCTGAGCAGAAGTCGGGATTGTGGAACAGTTGAAAACTCTGCCTGAAATTTTGAAGTCCCGCAACCCGAAATCCGTGATGTAGAAGTCGAGATTGCAAAAACCTTAGAAATCATCCTTGTATTTGAAGGTCCCGCAACCCGCAATCCATAATGCAGAAGTCGGGATTGCGGAAAACTATCACATGTGGATGGCATGCTATTTTGGTAGTAGATTGTGTTTCGATGACATTTCTGAGTCTTTCATGAGATTAATTCAATAAAATTTGTTGTACTTAGATGGCGTGTTTTGAGTAAATAAAAGTGTGGTTGAAAATCATAAGGTTGTAACATACAATTACAAGATTTAACATGCATGATATGAACATTAGTAGTAAAAGGATATGTTGGGTTTAGTCATTGAAGAAGGACTCTTACCTTTAATGAATTGCATTCCTATTGATCGTATATGAGAAGGAATGCTTATTTCTTTATATATTTAATGCTTTGGTAGGAATGATAGAATCTTTAAGTTTCATTACTTGCATAGTAGTTAGGTTCTTGAGTTAAATAAGAGAGGATTTAGACTGCTACTATGTTCAATGAATGTTAAGTATATTACTTTAAATTTAGTAGTTTCATATACATTATGATGGTTTCCGATATCATAGAGAATTATTGGTATGAAGGGATGGAAGTACAATTAGAAGAAGAATAGTAGAAATTGTGTAAAGATGTTTTGATTAGATGTTATATTTAAGTGTTAAAGGAGGTGATAGGTAGAATAATACCACTTAATGAGGAAAGAGAAAATCCTTAGTTTTAACTATGTTTCCAAGTATTTTAGGATAAATAATTACTTAAATAAGTATATGATAAGTATTTGCCTTTAATATATTTATGGAGAGGCTAACCTAATGGTTAAGTGTAAATGATACATAGGATCTATGGAAGACTCAACATCTCATGAAGAGGCCTAGTTAAATGTATTTATTTATAAATAACCAGTATGAGTAACAATGAAACTAATGTGAATGTTTAATGGGTATTCAAAGGAAAAAAAATTATACCCCTTTTTCCTTATATTTCTAACTTGGAATTATGGGTATGTTACATATGGTATTAGATCCCAGCTACAATACTGCGGCCTTTTAAGAATGTACCTTGAAATATGATGTAAAATTGACATAGTATTTCTAATCAATGAAAAACTTTTGTTTCTTACAAATTGTTTTCAAGATAATACAAACCAAATTGAGTTATGGCTTCCGATAACGAAGGTAATGAAAATACGGAAGAAAAAAACCACAATGCACAACCATATCAAAGAAAATATGAAGCCAGTCAAGTGTTAGAAACCATGAGACATCTGATTGTCGAAATACATAGTTATAAGGAAGATAATGAACAACCGAGGATAGCTCAAGGGAAACAACGGGAGATAAATGAAATTCTGCTTTGCAACTTACATGAAAGAAATTGGGAAGAAAATCAAAGAAAAGAAGAGAAGGATGATAAAAATACCATTGAAAATTGTGAACAAAAGGATAGTTCTTCCAATGACACCCATAAATCAGAATATCATGCAAACCCAGCTGTGAATAGAAAGGTTAATCACATAGAAGGAGAATTTAAAAAGATTAAATCAACCACTTTCGACGGGGAATCAAAGACTGGAGAGGAAGCAGAAGCTTGGTTATAAGATATTAAAAAATACTTTCAGATCTATAATTACTCCAATGATATGAAAGTCAGGATGGTGGTTTATAACTTAAAAGGGAAAGCCAGTATCTGGTGGCAGGACCTAAAAATCGCACAGGGACTGCAGGAAAAAGTTTTAAAACGGTCTGAATTCAAGAAATTATTTAAGAAATAGTATCTGTCAGAAAACTACTATGAAAGAAAAAATAAAGAATTCTATGAATTAAGGCTTGGACAGATGACCATGGAAGACTTAATCAATAAATTTTGGGATCTATTATGGTTCGTACCTTACATCAAGGATGAAAAGGTAAAGGTTCATCGATTTTTTATTTGTTTACCCCGGTCCTACAGGGACCACATAGAATTTGAAAATCCAAAGACTTTAGACAAAGTGTTAAGGAAGGAAATACTTTGCTATGAACAATACAAGCAAAGGACAGAAACGCCTAAGGCTTGGAGGGATAAAAGGCAAGAGCAACTCAACCAGTGCAAGAAGGGCTATCAGCTGCCTCCATACATAAATATACCAAGAATTCAATAGGGAAATAATTACCCTAGTAAAAGTTACTCCAGTAACAGACAACCAACACACAATCACAACAAACCCGCACATCTTGGCCCAAAAGGAGCTACGGGAGCTACTAAGGGTCCACTACTGTGCTCGGAGTGTGGGGAACCCCATTTACAACGTAACTGTCCACAGATCAAAGGGACAAACATAACTATCCACAATGTCCAAGAGGCATCAACTGTGGGAGAGATCGCCAGAAGTATACACAGAATACATGTAGCTTTGGATAATAGACAAGAATATCACCATTCCTCCATCATGGAAATCAAAGGTAAAATTTCTAATAAAAAAATTTCTGTATTGATTTATCCAAGAGCTAGCTTGAGCTATATCACTCCAAAAATGGCAGAGGTATGTCACCTAACCAAAGTAAAACATCAGAAATATTGGCTAGTCCAACTGGCCACAGGGGCTAAACGAAAGGTAACAAATTTTATTGTTGATTGTGAATTTGAAATTTAAGAACATAAGAATAGAATCAATTTGAATATATTGCCTCTAGGGTCTTATGACATCATAATCGGTATGGACTGGTTGGAAACAAATAGAGTGGTATTAAATTGTTATAATAAAAAATTTACATATACAACAGAAGATAAAATCATTAGGAAAGTGGAAGGAGTAGCCAAGCCTGCTTCAATGAGACAAATCTCTGCAATGCAACTAAAGAAATGTATGAGAAAGGGTTGTCAGATATATGCAATCTAGGTTACAGACTTACTGAACAAGGAAAACAGTATGAACCTGAAAGACTACCCAATATTAAGTGAGTTTACAGATGTGTTTCCAGAGGAAATTCCTGGACTGCCTCCCCAATGAGAGATAGATTTTTCCATAGAGATCATACCTGGATCTGCACTTGTTTCCATAATAGCATACTGAATGAGTATTCTGGAACTAACAGAATTAAAAATCTAGATTCAAGAATTATTAGACAAGGGATATATAAGACCTAGTGTGTCACCTTGGGGAGCACATGTCTTATTCGTCAAGAAAAAGGATGAAACAATGCAATTGTGCATTGATTATAGACATATAAAAAAATGAGAGTCAAGAACAAATACCCACTGCCTCGGATAAATGATTCATTCGATCAAGTAGGTGGAGCTAAATTATTCTCGAAGTTATATTTGTGGTATGTCTACCACCATATCATAATTAAAGAAGAAGACATCAATAAGACTACCTTACGAACAAGATATGGACACTACGAATTTGTAGTAATTCCTTTTGGTTTTAACAAATGCTCCTGCCACTTTTATGTGCCTTATGAATAATATTTTCAAAAAATATCTGGATCATTTTTGTACTAATATTCATTAATGATATTTTATCTACTCAAGAACAAAATAAGAGGATGAACAACATTTGAGAATAATTTTATAGATATTGAGAGAAAACTAGCTTTATTCCAAGTTTGAGAAATGTGAATTCTTCAAAAAGAAGATACAGTACCTAGGCCATGTAATCTCAGAAGAAGGGATCGCAGTAGACCCTGAGAAGATAAAAGCTATTCCGGAATGGCCGTTACCCAAGGATGTGGCAGACATTCCTTCCTTCATGGGACTCACCGGTTATTATCAACGATTCATTTAGGGTTTTTCCAAAGTAGCGTACCCAATCACTTCACTGCAAAATAAGGGGGTAAAGTTTATATGGTCTCCAAAATGTTAAGAAAGTTTCGAGAAATTAAAAAGGCTACTAACGACGGCACCAATTCTTAAGGTAGCTGACCCTTATAAAGGTTATACGGTTTGCACCGATGCAAGTAAAGAAGGTTTGGGAGGAATATTATCCCAAGAAGGACATGTGGTGTGTTATGAATCACGTAAACTCAAGGAACATGAACAGAATTACGTGGTCCACGACCTAGAACTGGGCCAGGTGGGTACATGCATTAAAAGTGTGGTGCCACTACCTATTAGGAAAAAGGTTTTTTATTATTGACAGACAACACTAGGGTAAAGCACTCATTCACTCAACCTGAGCTTAATGCTCGTCAATCCAAGTGGATGAAATTTTTGAGTGAATTCGATTTTGATGGTAAGACATATAAAGGGCAAGGAGAACAAGGTAGCCGATGCAATCAGCTGAAGGAATCATGAAATTTACGAGATAAATATGAGTCAGCCAAAGAGTGACCTCAAAAGAAAAATTAAAGCAGGAAGCACTGACGATGCAGATTATGTGACAGTATTGAACATACTGTTAACGGATGAGGTAAATTTAAATGGAACAAAATTCAGGGTGGACTATGAGGCTTATTATGGTTCAAAAATAGGTTATACATACCAAATATAGCAGAATTAAAGTTGTTGATTTTGAATGAAATGCATAAACAACCTTATGACGGTCACCCTGGTTATCAAAAAATGATAACAACCTTGAGGAAACAATTTTATTGGCTAATTTTAAAAGCATATTTAATTAATTATCTAACTAAAATGTTTGGAATGTCAGCAGGTGAAGGTTGAACACCAACACCCAGCAGGTTTGTTGCAACCTCTGCCAATTCCTGAATGGAAATGGGATGTCATATCTTTATATTTCATCACAGGTTTTCCAAAAACACAAAAGCATCATAATTATATTATGGTTGTAATAGATAAACTAAGCAAATATGCACACTTTATTCATGTGAAGTCAACTCACAAAGCTGTGAATATTGCAGAGATATTTTCGAAAGAGATATTCAGATTACACGGAGTACTGAAAATGGTGATTTCCGACTGGGATGTGAAGTTCACATCAAATTTATGGAAGTCTTTGTTTGTTGGACTAGAAACCAAACTAAATTTCAGTACTAGCTATCACCCACAAATAGATGGACAGACAAAACGTACCAACCAGATTATCGAAGATATGTTAAGGATGTACATCATGGAAAGACCCACTAAGTGGGAAGAGTATATTCACCTCGTAGAATTTTCCTACAATAATGGATACCAAGCCTCATCGAAGATGATCCCATTTGAAGTTTTATATGACAGAAAGTGTACTACCCTAGTTAGTTGGGATAGTCCAGTGGACCGCCTTATGGTAGGACCAGAATTATTACATGACACCGAACAGATTGTACACAAGCTACAAAAGAATCTAAAGGAGGCACAAGACCACCAAAAAATTTACACTAACTTAAAAAGGTAGCATGAGGAGTTTGTATTCGGATACCATGTGTATCTTCGAGTTAATCCAAGAAAGAGTTCACTACAGTTGGGGAGCTGCAAGAAATTAGCTCCACAGTTTTGTGGACCTTTCCAAATTCCAGAAAGAATTGGACCAGTAGCTTACCAACTTGCACTACTGGCACATTTAAGAATGCATAATGTTTTTCACATTTCTTTATTAAAAAATTATATCCATGATCTTACTCACATTGTTGATTGGAATATGGTGTAGGTGGAACCAGAAAGCGAGTTCCAGGTGGAACCTATGCGCATTCTAGAATGGAAAGAAATAGCACTTTGGAACAGAGTCATCACTCAGGTAAAGGTGCAATGGAAGCACTTTAGCCCTGAGAAATCGACATGGGATCTGGAGAAATACATGCAATAAAAATACCCAGATCTGTTTCCAAAACCAATGGAAGAATAATAATAAAACTGAGGACATTGTTTAAAATAAGGGGGTGAAGATGTAATATCCCCAAATAAAACAATTCAAATTTGTTGATGTGATTATTTGATTAAGTTATTAGTCATTAGTTATTTGGATAAAAGAATATTTTTGGCCAGTTCTGAAAGCTGCCAAGATTCCGCATATGGACATATGTATGAAAAACGTTTTGAATTAATAAAATAAATGGATTTGGTGAGGACAACCACGCTGAAAGAGGAAATCGTGTATCTCAAGGGTGGGGGACAAGAAGAGTTAACCTCGGGAAGTCAAGCAAGTGTCAAGAGTGCATTAAATGGCACTCGTCAAACTCCCTAAAGAGTAGGGATCATAACAATCACGAGATTTCTAAAGCAATTGATTGTTTGCAAAATACCTAGGAAAAAACAATAAAAAAGGACATATGCGTGAGGCAGGACGTTGCTTAGTATGTCATGGAGATGAGTCGGACTTGCCGTGGGAGCAAAAATGTGTTAGGAAAATGATTTGCTGTGTGAGCAAAAATTTGTTAGGAAAATGATTTGTTGTGGGAGCACAAATGTGTTATGCAAATGATTTGCCGATGTGAGCACACTAGTGTTAGGCAAAGCATTGAACTGAACTTTAATGAGGTTAACTAGTTTCCACTCTTGGGATGCACGATTTGGCTCGGGGGTGATTAGAGTGTGTCAGGAGACATCTCTAGATCTATGGTTGGGAGGAATGTGGTTGTTCCTACCTCATTTGGCATCGAATTACTGTCAGGTTCCATGGTTATTTACAATGTCATAGGATTTCATTGAAATGATTTAAGGTTGCGAATGGATCTATTGTCTATTATTGATTTGATTTGTCATAGTTAAATTGTGAAATGTTGAGTATTTCTCTTATAGTGTATTCTATTCATGAATATATTCTCATAAGCATTGTAGAGATGCGATTTATCTACGTTTGATTTCATTTTGAAGCTTGATCTTTGTTCATTATTTTAGATATACTTATACTTAATTATGAATAGTGATCTCAATGCGTTTAGTTATTTTCAACCACATAGATTCTCTTTAGAGGTGACCTTCATATGGAAAGAAATCGACCCTAAGTAATTCATTGTTTAGACAAATTACTTGAACTTTAAACATTAGAGCATGTAATTCCAGATCCGCAATGTTTTGAAGTTCCTCATATTTTCCAGATCCACATTGTTTTGAAGTCCCGCAACCCGAGCTCCACATGGTGGAAATCGGGAATGCGAAGACAGTGAAAACTCAACCTTATATTTTTAAAGTCCCGCAACCTGATATTTTCATTGTGGAAATCGGGAATGCGGACACAATTGCAGACTTATCCGTAAAATTTAGGGTTATGCAACCTGCATTTGCAATGCGGAAGTCGGGATTGCGGAACGGTTGAAACCCAATCCTTAAAATCTAGGGTTCTGCAACTCGCATCCGCAATGAGGAAGTCAGGATTGTGGAATGATCGAAACCCAGTCCTTAAAAATTGAGGGTTTCGTAACCCGCAATCCGTAGTGCGGAATTCGAGATTGTGGAACAAATGAAAACTCCGTTGAAATTTTGAAGTCTCGCAACCCGAAATCCGCGATGCAGAATTCGGGATTGCGGAAACCTTTGGAACTCATCCTTGTATTTGAAGGTCACACAAACCGCAATACGCAATGCGGAAGTCAAGATTGCAGAAACCTATCACATGTGGATGGCATGCTATTTTGGTAGTAGATTGTGTTTCACTAACATTTTTAAGTCTTTCATGAGATTAATTCAATAAATTTTGGTGTACTTAGATGGCGTGTTTTGAGTTAATAAAAGTGTGATTTAAAATCATAATGTTGTATCATACAATTACAGGATTTAACATGCATGATATGAATAACAGTATATAAAGGATATGTTGGGATTAGTCATTGAAGGACTCTTACCTTTAATGAATTACATGCCTATTGATCGTATATGAGAAGGAATGCTTATTTCTTTATATATTTAATGCTTTGGTAGGAATGATAGAATCTTTAAGTTTCATTAATTGCATAGTGGTTAGGTTCGTGAGATAAATAAGAGAGGATTTAGACTGCTACTATGTTCAATGAATGTTAAGTATATTACTTTAGATTTAGCAGTTTCATATACATTATGATGGTTTCCGATATCATAGAGAATTATTGGTATGAAGGGATGGAAGTACAATTAGAAGAAGAATAGTAGAAATTGTGTAAAGATGTTTTGATTAGATGTTATATTTAAGTGTTAAAGGAGGTGATAGGTAGAATAATATCACCTAATGAGGAAAGAGAAAATCCTTAGTTTTAACTATGTTTCCAAGTATTTTAGGATAAAGAATTAATTAAATAAGTATTTGACTTTAATATCTTTATGGAGAGGCTAACCTAATGGTTAAGTGTAAATGATGCATAGGCTCTATGGAAGACTCAGCATCTCATGAAGAGGCCTAGTTAAATTTATTTATTTATAATTAACAAGTATGAGTAACAATGAAACTAATGTGAATGTTTAATGGGTATTCAAAGGAAAAACAAAATTATACCTCTTTTTCCTTATATTTCTAACTTGGAATTATGGGTATGTTACAATGGGAAATCATAGGTATGTGATAGATCTTTGAAGTGCTTCCCCAAATAGTAAGTCCTCCTGCAAGATTCTTCTATCCATGACTGGATAGGGCTGAGAAAAAATTCCGAATGATAAGGCAGACCAACTACCCCATCATAATGATCTGAAGGGCTCTTCTGATAGTAACTTTCTGTGAAAGCATAAACCCCAAGCTGCTCCAAATCATAAGGAAACTCTATATATGGATTCAATGGATGAGATTGATCTTCAATTGGATGTATTTGATATGATTCTTTACTACATTGCTTCTTCAGGTCTTTCTTGTTGATGCTCATGTATGTCTTATACTGATCATGTAAAAAGATTTCATACTCCAAGATCTTAAGGTCCATGCTTTTTGTGAAAACCTCATAAATGGGTTTTTCAATAAAATCATCAATATTTTCTGAATTAAACTTTATTTCTTCATATATTTCATATATGGGATTTTCAAATATGATCTCAAAGGATTCTGGTTCATCATTCACTTCTTGAGACATGGCATAGATGGGGTTCTCTATAAATGTCTAGTTATCATCATCAACATATATGTCTGTCATGAGGGATTCTTCATCACTAATATCATATTCCATGTTGTGTATGTCCTCTTCATGCTCATAGTCATCCTCATCAAAAAAAGTTCATAAGGAATTAAACCCTCCAATCCTTCATCATCATATACATTACAAATTTCATCCTGGATTTCTATATGGGCTTTTGTATTGGCTTCTTTTGAAGGGAGATGAAGAGTACAAATGTGCTCATCATCAATGAAATAAACCTGAGAAAATTTCCAATCTTCAATGTCTTCCATTATGGTGGCATAAGGAGGGTTTTCAATAACTGTATCTTCATGAATCTCTTCAATAGGGTCACAGTGTGCTTGATGGAAAAAGGCACGATTTTCTTGAATAAGCTGCCTAATCTCTTCATCATTGCAATAACTCAAAGGCATATCCCAATATTTTTCATTTTCTACTATGATGAGACGAGGAGCGTTAGGGTCATCCTCGTGATATTCTATCCAAGGTAGGAATATGGGATAGAAATTCTCAAGGATACTGTCCAAATATTCCATACCAAATCCTTTATTGTGCCACTGCCTCAAAAATATTCTAAGGAAGCTCGGAAGAGAGGTAATAAATTTATTCAAGAGACCATTATACCACCAATAACAAGCATTTCCTGGAAAAGTGCTGACAAACATTTCCATCATGTTATCTTCATATAAAACTTTGAAGTCAGTCAGGACCTTAAGAAAGGATATAACATGTTGGGTCTATGAATCACCATTTCCCCAAAATATTGGAAAATTATAAGATATATCTCTACCAGTATGACAATTAGATAAACCTAGGATGTTTGAGAAGTCAATAAGAGGATATTCATTTGAAAATTCATCACCAGACTCTTCATCATCCATACTCAGCGATCAGAATCATATATTTGAAATAACCATGGAAAGTATCTGCTACTGCATCAGGAGGTTTTCTTAAATAATGAGCTTTAAATATTTTATGTGTTGCTAGGGCTCATCTACAGACAACAAGTCTCAACAAATTTATGAGAAACAAGGGTTTTATCCCTTCAGCGGAGTCATCATGTGAGAATAAAAATATACATTTTAAAACACTCATAAAAAGTTCTATTTTTTACTTTGAATTTTTTTATAAAAAAGAAACAAAAGGTTAGTGTAGTCGCCAAATGAAAAAATTAAAGATTATATCTAAGGATTCATTAAAGAAAGCAAAAAACAAAATTTGTACCCAGGGATGGAAAGATTTATCCCCGAAAACAATGCCAAAAAATGTTGCCACAGGATCACTCACCTAGTTAACACAACATAAATATATGTCATTGCTCAGTGCGTCGTTGGGGGAAAGTCTCGAGTCAAGCCTGTCACGTGATCTCGACTCCTCTGTTTAGGCCAACTCCTAACCGAAGCCAAGGGGAATAGTGCATATGGAATGTTTCTAAGGTTAATTTGAATGTTTCAATAAATTTATTATAGATATTTTTTAGGAGTTTGATTACAAAAGTCCAAGTAAGTTTGCAAAATAGATTTAAGGAAATGATTTCACAAGCAGAGAATAAAGTGAAGACCAATATATAAAGAGAACACAACAAGTTATTGATATTAAGAAAAATAATGAATAGTGTTGTTGTGGACCAGTTCCAAATGGATTCAATACATAAGATATATGTTGTTGAAAGGGAAATGGTTTGCAAGTGTCTCTTGGTTGATTTTAAATTATTAAAGGTTCGAAATTATTAAGGGAATATGGGAAACTACAGAGATACCGCGAGGTACAAGGAGAAATGTCCGGAAATTGACGGAAGGTGGCTCCTCACAAAGACGTGTGGGATGGAATTGAGTCTCTATGGCGGTGTTCAACACTACACCAACAAGGGTGTAGCTTAAATATGCCCTAGGGTCGCCTCCTAGTTGTTCCTGCTTCTTCTGAGAAATTTTCCCACGCAAAAATCAATGAACACAGTGTAGGATTTTTACTATGTGAGGGGTTGTTACTTTTATTTTGATGAGTTATTAATTAAATTTGAAAATTTAAAGAGTGGTTACAACTCTTTTTTTATTTCCCACGGGACTAGGCAGATGCTCGCAAGGGGAAAGAGCATACTTTGAATTGTAGACCAAATGTTTATTCTGATTTACTTTGTAAAATATAAACAAATGAAATAAGAAATGTTATACTAATTACTACAGGAAAATAGTCTCTTTTATTATCATCCAATCACACCACAAATCAACACTGCAAATCCCCCTAGGGGGGATGGGGTGTGGGCATTGTGTAGCCCACTTGATCTAGTTTAAAAATTATTGAAATGCTATCTCAAAGAAGTGCTTCTTAGTCCATTTAAAATTGGATCTAAGGGATTACAATTTGACAGAATGATATACAAGTAAATGTGGGTCCACAGAGAGTCTTTTTGACAATTTCCGACAAACATTTGTAAAAAATCCGCTCTCTCTTATCTTGGACCTGCTAAAAAGAAGAGAACTAAAAATGCAAAGTTAGTGGTTAAAGCATATATGAATACATAAAATTTACAAGATCTATACTTGCAAAAAATAATGGAAACTTTGAGCAATTACAAGTATGGAAATATTAGATCTAGATCTACAAATTTAGCTTTAAAATTGAGACCTTTTGTAGATCTACTTGGAAAAACAAGAAGGTTTAAATACTCTTTAGATCTACATTACTTGTTTCAAACATAAAATTGAAATAAGATATTTTGATTTTAAAGAGGATGGTGGAAGAGAAACCAAAGCTTCTTTCTTTTTTGAAGTGGAGAAGGAGTTTGAATCCTGCAAAAACATTATATCACTTGGAAAAGAGGTGATCCACCACCAAGCTTGGAGGAAGAGTCAAGAAAATATCTACACCCAAAGCTTAGCACTGAATCATGTAAAACATCCAAACACTCATACACAAAAGAGATTAAATATAGTAAATTAAATGGCAAGAAATCAGAAGGGAAAGAGTACAACCAAATACATTTGATGCTTCTAGATCTCTAAACTATTCAATAAAAATAAGCAACTCAAGAACTGTGAATGCTTATCCTACTAGAATCCAATATCCTTATGAAGCTATATCAATCTACTATTGAATATGAAAACAAAACTGTAAATCTACAATCTTACCTCAACCAAGTGCATGCATGAAGAACAATAGCCACCACTTTGACCTCCAAAGTATCCAAATATTATTACTCAAATAAATATTACAAATCACAAGAGAAAATGTTCAATGAATTCCATCATATGCAAATGAGTGTTGATGTATATGTAACTTCGGAATGTATTTCATATATATTTATTGTACCTTTATTAGAGATGTGTTATTCCTCTATAAGGAAGTGTCGTCATGTGGATTGACAAGTGTCGCAAGTGTGTGTACTTGCCGATGGGTTATTAGACCACCATGTGTGGGGTAGGCCCTGAAATATATATTATATTGTGGATGTACCTAGCTAGACAAGTTGGCCCCATAAGGTCACTGGGCAAACAGGTTAGTATAAATAGAGATCAAGAGATCTCTATTTAGATCATTCGGAAAGTCATATCTCTCTCACTCAGAAAGTGGCGCACTAGTGAGGAGGAGGATCATCTGCTTCTAGGAGACTATCTCAAGTGTATTTTGGTTGTACTTTGGTTAAGCCATTGCTCTCTCTATCTCTGCGGAAGTTGTGGGGTTTTTCACCTTAGGGTTTTCCCCACGGAAACTCTATGTCTCTTGTCTCTCATGCTTTTGATTCTTGTGATGCTTGTCATGCTTATTGTGATTGTTATGCATTGATATACTATATATGTTATTCTCTCAGAAAAGATCCTAGAGTATTGTGATTTAATGCTCAAAATTTAACATGGTATCAGAGCTAACCTGAGAAGAAGACATTTTGCAGTGATGGAAACTTGAGTTTCTTGTTTATTGGGTTTCTCTCCATAGATTTTGGAAAGGAAGTATAGTAGATTGACTCTATTCATCAAGGAGAATCTATCTGTCCAATCAGAATTCAATTCTGAGCATTTTCAGATTTGGCCCTAAAAATTAGGGTTTCCACAAAAAATAGAAATTTTTGAAATCTGAAGACATAGCTGGAATCTCCTTGCAAAAATCAAATTTTAGAGCTGTGGATCGAGATTTTTGGCTGGGTAGATCTCCGGGAAACTCAAACCCTAATTCAGGGCTCTCCCTAGTGAACCCGGGAGGACAAAAAGGCAAATCTGAAGGGTAAATCCTTGCTGATCTCAAATTCTAAATACACCAGGCTGATCATATCATCAAGGCACATCTTTCTATCCTTTCAGAAAATTGAAATTCACATTTTGAATTTTTAGGGTTTTTCTGACAAACCCTAATCCAGGACCAGATCCAGTTTTCAGCATTTCAAGTGGTAAGACCTAAATAGTTTCTATTTCCATTTGAAGTACTCTTTAAGATGTCTCACCACACCAAGCTTGAGGATAAGCTTGAAGGAGCTTATAACTTCTGAGCTTGGAAGTATAGGATTGGGTTAATCCTGGAAGAGAATGAGTTGGACTCATATGTAAAAGAAGACATCCCTATCCCAGAGGATGAAGAGGCTAAGGTATTGCATAAGAAAAACTTGGTCAAGGAAAAGAGAATCATTGATGATTCTATCAAAGACCATCTCATACCCCATGTGTCTTCTCTAAAGACACCCAAGGAGATGTTTGACTCTTTGACCAAGCTATTTGAAGGGAAGAACATAAATCGGAAGATGACCCTGTGGAACCAATTGAAAGGAGTAAAGTTTCAGAATGGAGAAACCATTCAATCTTATTTTTCAAGGGTCTCCCAGATCAAGGAACAACTAGAAGCAGTGAATGAAATGGTGGAGAATGGTGAAGTGGTGATGACCACTCTAAATGGCCTACCCAGGTCACGGGATTCCTTTATTCAAGGAATTTGTGCAAGGAAGAAGTTTATCTCCTTCAACAGATTGCGTGAAGAATGCTCTCAAGAAGATGCTAGGCTTGTGGCTCGAGAAGAAAAGATGGGAAATGAAGATCAAGCTCTCACAGCACATGCCAGGAAAGGCAAGTCCAAGAAGGAATCATCTCATAACATAAGATTCTCACACCACCATTATCATAAAGATAAGAAAGATCTCAGATGCTTCAATTGCAATGAGAAGGGACACTTTGCTTCAGATTGTCCCAAGAAGAAGAAAGACAACAACAACAACTTCAATAAGAAGAAGAAGAATAAAAAAAGAAGATATCATGCTCATGCTGCTGAAGATGATGAACCCCCAAAGATGTAGGCTAGGGAAGAAAGTGATAGTGATGATGACTCATCAAGTGAAGAAGAATATGTTCTAATTTCTGCTCTCACAGGTACTATCTCCCATGGTTGTAATGATTGGTTGATTGATAGTGGGGCTTCCAAACACATGACTGGGTTTAAGGAATCTTTAGTGAATCTATCTGAACATGAATCATCCCATAAGGTGAAACTTGGGGATGATTATCAATACCCAATCAAAGGAAGTGGTGAAGCCTCCTACAACCTAGATTCTGGAAAATATTTGAAGATGAAAGAAGTCCTTTATGTACCTGGGCTCAAGAAGAACATACTCTCCATCTTTGCATTGGATGCAAAAGGTATGAGGGTTGCATTTGTGGATGGCCAAGTCCTAATGTGGCCAAAGGGAAAGAACATAGATGATGCAGTAGTGATTGGAGAGCAAGAGGGAGGTTTGTATAAATTGAAGGGACAACCTGAACATGCCATGGTACATGAATCCATGGAGCCAAGTGAACTTTGGCATAGAAGACTTGCTCATATGCACTATAGGGCACTTCCAATTGCAAGCAAGGCTGTAGAGGGTCTTCCTGAAATCAAGACCAAACATGAAGGTGTTTGCAAAGGATGTGCAAAAGGTAAGAACATTAAGAAGGCTTTCCCAAGCAGTGAAAGCAAGGAAAAAGACATCCTGGAAATCATCCACTCAGATGTATGTGGTCCTATCTCATCCAGTTCTCTGAGTGGGTATGTTTACTATGTCTCATTTATTGATGACTTCTCCAGGAAGACTTGGGTATACTTCTTGAAGAGCAAAGATGAGGTTCTTGATAAATTCAAGGAATTCAAAACCTTGATGGAGAATCAAACTGACAAGAAGATCAAAACATTCAGATCCGACAATGGTGGAGAAATCACCTCAGGTGACTTCAAGAAGCTTTGTAGTGATTCAGGGATTAAGAGGGAGTTGACTGCTCCTTATAATCCTCAACAGAATGGAGTTGCAGAAAGGAAGAAAAGAACAATCATGGAAGCAGCAAGGGCAATGTTGCATGACCAAGATATACCTATGCATCCATGGGCAGAAGCAGCTAGAACAACTATATATGTGCAGAACAGAACACCCCACAAGATATTGGATAACAAGACACCATAAGAGGTCTTTTCTGGTAAGAAACCTGAAGTCAGCCATGTCAAAATATTTGGTTGTCCAGTATACACTCATGTCCCAAAGGAAAAGAGGACTAAACTAGATCCTTCAGGAAAGAAGGGTACCTTTGTGGGTTACAGTGAAAGCTCGAAGGCTTACAGAATATACTTTCCAGGGTTCAAGAAGATTGATGTCAGTAGGGATGTAACATTTGATGAAAACTCAGCATTCATCAAATCAAGGAAGGCACCTATCGAAGTTTATGAAGAACCTAAGGAAACTAGATTTCAAGACACTACCATGACTGAAGCAGTTCCAGAAGTTGTTCGTGAGTTTGAAGATCCGCAAGAACCTGTAGATCCACCCCGTGAGGATAACTCTCACAAGAGGAAACCTGCATGGGATAGAGAGCTCATTCAAAATGCAGAAAGATTTGGAATTCCAAAAGAAGAACATAGAGCAAATAAGAGAACCAGATCACATACCAACTATGTTTCTTTACTCTGTAACATTATGAGCAAAGAGCCTTCCAGTTATGAAGAAGCAGTGGAAAAGAAAGAATGGAAGGATGCCATGGTTGAGGAATACCAATCAATAATGAAGAATGATGTTTGGGATGTTGTACCAAGACCTAAAGAGAATTCTGTTGTGACTTCTAAATGGATCTACAAAATCAAGCATGTTGCAGATGGCAGTGTAGAGAAATACAAAGCAAGATTCGTAGCTCGTAGCTTCTCTCAGAAAGAGGGAATAGATTATGAAGAAACTTTTTCACCTGTAGCCAGGTATACTTCCATCAGAACAGTACTTTCCCTAGCTACAGCGATGAAATGGAAAATACACCAGATGGATGTCAAGACTGCCTTCTTGAATGGTGTAGTTGAAGAGGAAGTATATGTGGAGCAGCCACTTGGTTTCGAAATACATGACAGGGATTCGTATGTGTGCAGATTGAAGAAAGCCTTGTATGGCTTGAAGCAAGCTCCCAGAACTTGGTATGGCAGGATGGACAATTTCCTATCTAGTTTGGGCTTTACCAAGAGTAAAGCGGATTCCAAACTTTACTACAAGGTTGAGGAAGGGAATCCTGTGATTCTGCTCCTGTATGTGGATGACTTATTTATAACAGGAGATGAAAGATTGATTGCAGATACAAAGAGGAATCTTGCTGCTGAGTTCGATATGAAAGATTTGGGAATGATGCATTATTTCCTAAGTATGGAGGTGTGGCAGAGTACAGGTGGGATCTTCCTTGGTCAAGGGAAGTACACAGTAGATATCTTGAAGAGATTCGGGATGATGGATTGTAAGGCCATGGCCACACCTATGGCATCGAATCTGAAGCTTCTTTGTGATGCTTCATCTGAGCCAGTTGATGTCTCTATGTATCGTGAGATGATTGGGTCCTTGATGTACCTGACGAACACGAGACCAGATATTTTCTTTGCGGTGAACACATTGAGCCAATTCCTGATGGATCCGAGGAGTGTTCACCTGGTTGCTGTAAAGCATGTTCTGAGGTACCTGAAGGGTACAGTGGATTATGGGCTCAACTATGAAGCTAATCAAAAGTTTAACCTGCAGGGTTATGTTGATTCAGATTGGCCTGGCAGTGCTGCAGATAGGAAGAGCACATCTGGGTGCTGCTTCAGTATGGGATCAGGTGTGATCTCTTGGTTTAGCAGGAAGAAGTATTGCATAGCACTGAGTATAGCTGAGGCAGAGTATGTTGCAGCCTGTTCAGCTAGTTGTGAGGCAGTATGGCTACGGAAGCTACTGTCTGAATTATTTGATCTCCCGTTGGATGCTACTGGTATCTTCTGTGATAACCAGAGTTGTGTGAAGCTGTCCGAGAACCCAGTGTTTCATGACAGGTCGAAACACATAGAGATCAAATATCACTATATCAGGGATATGGTGCAGAGAGGAGCTGTGAAGCTCCTGTATGTTGCGATGGACGAGCAGATTGCAGATGTGCTGATGAAGCCACTAGCCAGGGTGAAGTTCGAGTACTTCAGAGAGAGGCTTGGTGTTCTTCGGATTGATGACACTTCGAGGAAGAAGTGATGGACACATTTGCTAAAGCCATTCCAAGCATGTTGGAGGGAGGATCCTTCACATGGCTGTGGATGTAAGCGCTGGATGATGAGCATCAGGATGATGTTTTGGTTTCTGCTTTGTATGATTAGTTGGATCATTTATATGTATATGTATGTACGCATCATGTTGGATGCAGGATATGATCAGTTGGATCATTTATATGTATGTACGCATCATGTTGGATGCTTGGACCATGTATCTGTATATGTATCAAGTGGATACATTATATGATCAGGTAGATCATGTATGTTGATATGTATCATGTATTTGTATTTGTATCAAGTGGATACACTGTATGATCAGGTGGATCATGTATGATGATATGTATCAGGTAAATACTTGGTATGCATCATGTAGATGCATTGTATGATTAGGATGATCATGGATGACAAGCTTCAGGATGTTGCTCCAGATGACATGCAGTAGGATGTTGCAGTGATGATAATCAGGATGATCATGTGTACATTAGGATGATGTATGGTGAGTATCAGGTTGATACTCTGTGGCTGTGGAACAGGTTGTGCAGATAAGCATGTAATTTGTGCCCTGGGAGATTTGCAGATAGTCTTTCGAGGTTTTTCCTACGGCATGTAATTTGTACCCTGGGATATCTGGCAAATGCTCTTTCGAGGTTTTGCTTGGGAGGACATATAATTTGTTCCTTGGGAGATCTGCAGATAGTCTTTCGAGGTTTTTCCTATGGCATGTAATTTGTGCCCTGAGATATCTGGCAGATGCTCTTTCGAGGTTTTGTCCTATGGCATGTAATTTGTGCCCTGGGAGATCCGATAGGTTGAGCCGTGTGCTCGTAATCAGTCCTGGGATGCTCTTTCGAGGTTTTCCCATGACCACATGTAATTTGTGCCCTGGGAGATCCGATAGGTTGATCCTTGCGCTCGTAATCAGTCCTGGGATGCTCTTTCGAGGTTTTGTGGTGACCACATGTAATTTGTGCCCTGGGAGATCCGATAGGTTGAGCCTTGTGCTCGTAATCAGTCCTGGGATTCTCTTTCGAGGTTTTGTGGTGGGGTCACATGTAATAAGTCCTGGAGATCTGGACAGGATGAAAAAGGCCTCAGATGCTCTTTAGGGTTCTTGCTAGTCAAGAGACTCTTTTAAGGTTTTGTGACGCACGTAATAAGTCCTGAGATTTCCACAGTATGGCCAGTGATGACAAAGACCTGCAGGTGGTGGGCCTACATCTAGTATGAAAAAGGACTGGCTCTGTAGAACTTCCTATGACGAGTAGAGTCAGAGATTGGTTGATATAGCAGCAGCAATGACGATGCATCGATGACGATGATCCCGAGAAGAAGACTTGTCTAGCAGATCTGTGTCGAGAAATACCTTCCTAGTTAAGAGGGAGTGTTGATGTATATGTAACTTCGGAATGTATTTCATCTATGTATTTCATATATATTTATTGTACCCTTATTAGAGATGTGTTATTCCTCTATAAGGAAGTGTCGTCATGTGGATTGACAAGTGTCGCAAGTGTGTGTACTTGCCGATGGGTTATTAGACCACCATGTGTGGGGTCAGCCCTGAAATATATATTATATTGTGGATGTACCTAGCTAGACAAGTCGGCCCCATAAGGTCACTGGGAAAACAAGTTAGTATAAATAGAGATCAGGAGATCTCTATTTAGATCATTCGGAAAGTCATATCTCTCTCACTCAAAAAGTGGCGCACTAGTGAGGAGGAGGATCATCTGCTTCTAGGAGACTATCTCAAGTGTATTTTGGTTGTACTTTGGTTGAGCCATTGCTCTCTCTATATCTGAGGAAGTTGTGGGGTTTTTCACCTTAGGGTTTTCCCCACGGAAACTCTGTGTCTCTTGTCTCTCATGCTTTTGATTCTTGTGATGCTTGTCATGCTTATTGTGCTTGTTATGCATTGATATACTGTATATGTTATTCTCTCAGAGAAGATCCTAGAGTATTGTGATTTAATGCTCAAAATTTAACAATGAGGAGCATGAGCCTTTCTTATATAAGAGATTGAGAGAGGGAGAGTGAGTTATGGAGGAGTAGGGCGCATTCTTTGAGAAGGGGATCCAAATCCCTTGATTGATGCATGATTTGAGGGATGGAGAGTGAGTTGGATTCCACCTAAGGAGGGAACCCCCACTCAAGCCTTGGGATTATCTCCCCTCCAACACGATCTTACCACCTCAAGGATGATTCCCAAGAGAGGCTAACTCGCCTTCCTTAAGATTTGTTGATGTATATGTAACTTCAGAATGTATTTCATATATATGTATATTGTACTCCTATAGAGATGTTATTATTCCTCTATACGGAAGTGTCGTCATTTATATTGTAAGTGTCGTAACTTATACTTGATGGGTTATTAGACCACCTTGATGGGGTCGGCCTTGTATAATTCATGTGGGTTAAAGGGTTATTAGAACACCCTATTGGGGGTCGGCCCTGTCAGCATTATGCTATGTTGTTAAGTTGAGGCCGACCTAGTAAAGGTTATTAGGAAAGTCAAGTCATGTATAAATAGAGTGCGGGAGGCACTCTATTTGATCATTCTATTCTTCACTCACACACTCATTGGAGAGTGGCACACTAGTGGAGGAGGAGAAGTTGCTGCTAGGAGGAATATCTCTTGTACTTGGGTTGTATCATTGCTCTATCTATCTCTGAGGAAGTTGTGGGGTTTTTCACCTTCTTGGTTTTCCCCGGTGAAACTCTGTGTCTCTTGTGTGCTTGCATTATTGTGTCCATGATTAATATGCTGTAGATATGCTGTACATGTTATTCTCTTAGTTAAGATCCTAGATCAGATTGAAATTTCTGAAAAACTAACATGGTATCAGAGCTAGCTTGAAAGAAGGCATGGTATGGCATTTATGACACTTGTTGCACTTGTGAAGCTAGGGCTTGATATAGCAAAAACCAGTCATCGTAGACATTTCGCTATAAATCCATTTTGGAGAAGTTTCTGAATCTGAAATTTTTACAGGTCGAAGATACGATCCCAATGTACCTTGTGTCCGAAGCACAACATCTAAATCGCTGTAATTTTTGTTTTATGGTCCGTACAAGCTAGGGTTTCTGCCTCTTCCAGATCTCAATCATAAACAGGTGACCTAGGAAAAAAGGTCACAACTTGGGCTAGGAAGCTCCAAATGAAATTTCGTAAAAAGTGGCAGGTAGGGCATGAACCGTACTTTCACAGGTCCGATTTTCAGAGGCCGAAATTGAACCAGTGACACGTGGCACTCAGTACAAATTCGCTCTCTTGTTTTATCCCATAAACAGGTCACGTTGCGACACTTGGCATAACTCTCTCTCAGAGAATCCATTTGAGGTCAGACCTATGGGCTTGGAAATATAACCAGTTAGGCTACCATAGGCTAAATTGTCAGACCCTGTAGATCTGAAATTTCAGAGTTACACTAGAAACAATCAGGTGCATATTTTTGTCAAAACAGAATTGGATTTTGAGCACCTTCATTCATGGCTACGGAAATTTAGGGTTTTGGAGAATGTTGGAATTTTTGTATCGGAGACCATGGTTGGATGATACTCATCAAAATTGAAATTTAGACACCAAGATCAAATTTTTTGGTTGGGCAGAAGGTCGGGCTTGATCAAACTCTAGTTCAGGACTTTGATAGGAAAAGTGGAAAATTAAGGCTTCTACAAAAGTTGGAATTTTTGAATTCCGTGACCATGGCTGGAAGCTCCTTAAGAAAATCGAAGTTTAGAGATTTGGATAAAACCTTTTGGTTGGGTGAAGCTACGAGAAAATCAAACCCTAATTCAGGATCCTCCCTAGAGAATCCGAAAATCTAAAAGGCAATTTTGAGGGGTGAAACTTTGCAGTTTTCAAATTATGAGTATACCAGCTTGATCAACTCATCAAGGTGCATCTTTCTATCCTTTCAGAAGTTTGAAATTCAAAGTTTGAATTTTTAGTGTTTCTCTGACAAACCCTAATCCAGCTCCAGATCCAGTTTCAGCAAATCAAAGTGGATTGGGTTAATCCTAGAAGAGAATGGATTGGTCACTTGCATAAGTGAAGAAGTTCCTATTTCAGAGGGAGATGAGGCTAAGACCTTACATAAGAATATTACAAGCAATCTGACAGGTATGACTTACAGGTATGTTTTGAAAAATGTTCATGATTAAGTTTGTAATATGATTGTCTTCATGTTATTGAGTTTAGTAACAATCTTGTTTAATTTTAGACTTGTCTTATCACCCTAGTAAACGTATGAATGCATGATAGAAGACATTCATTGATTAGGGTTTTGACACTTATGATTGTACTAATGCATTGTGGTGTTGTATGAGGATGATGTTGTCCGCTAATATGAAAGGTACATCTAGAAAGACAAATCAAGTTCTAGATCAAGAACATATGACCATGGTGACATGAAGACAAAAGACTCATCCATAGTCATGGATCACATAGAAGCTCTACTTACAGGGTATGTATAATTTGGTTCCACAATGGTTAACTTATGAGATATGCAGTTAACTAGCACAAGTCATTTAAGAGAACAAGAAGACATCACGTGGGTATGTTAGACATAACCAGCTAACATATTAATCCAGGTATGTTTTTTCCTATATCAAGTTAGAATCCTACCTTGTGATAGGATCTCTTATATAAGTATACTTGGTATGATTGATAATGATTATTCATGAAGTTATAGGGTTGAGTAATCATGGGTTTAGGCATATTATGCTTCTTACTTTGATTGATGATATGACTAACTAGAAAAGTCCTATGGTCAAATAGGAATATGCATGAGTAAAATAATTGCGATAAATTATCTGTGTATGAAATGATCTTGACCATACATCTCTAAGATTACTTAGAATCATAATGTTTTTTATAGTATTAATATTATACTAATGAATGTATGTATGAGACCTCGAGGATAACACAATGATGATACTAGTAAGTATGCATAGTGATCGAGGATGGATATAAGTTCAAGGATAGGTAATCCAGGAAGCAAAGATCAAGAGGGAGCACACTCTAGTAGTTCCTACAAGGAAACAAAGATTGAGAGGGAGTCCACCCAACAAACAAACAAAGCTAAGTATTTGAATTGTCATTTCTTGTATATTTGATTGTTTAAATAATACTGTTCAATGATGTATATACTTATGTTCCTAGACTTAGGTTATGTATCATGCATATTAGAATAATTGCATTAATGAACAGTATACCACTAATATGCATGTGATGGGTAAGTGGCCTATGGAACTGTACAACATTCCATTGCTACTTATCTAGAATGAAACCTCTTTGCTGACATGTTGGGAGTTGTGCACACTTTTAGCAATGTTCTAGTAGAGATTGGAAGGCATCTAGAAAGTTACGAGATATGGATAAATGTTGTATTGAAGCATTGGCAAAATTAATTGCATGACTGTATGACATATTTCTTTATGTGTAAGAATTTGTTCTGAAAACTATGAGATGTTTCTAATCATGCAATTTAACTTGTCTTGTAGGAAAGATCATATACCATCACCTACAAAAGAAGGACTACAACATTTACTCCAGCAACAAAGCTATCTATTGAAGAATCTGAAGTTCCCAGGATCCGGGATGAAGTAATGATCGAAGAGTACTAGTTGATCATGAAGAATGATGTTTGGGATGTGGCCCCAAGACCTGAAGGGAAGTCTGTTGTGACTTCCAAGTGGATCTATAAGATCAAGCATGCTGCAGTTGGTACCATAGAGAAATACAAAGCGAGATTTGTAGCTCGTGGCTTCTCCCAGAAAGAGAGAATAGACTATGAAGAGACTTTTGCTCCTGTAGCTAGATACACTTCCATCAGAACAGTACTTGCTTTGGTTGCAGTGATGAAATGGAAGATACACCATATGGATGTCAAGACAACTTTCTTGAATGGTGTAGTCGAAGAGGAAGTGTATGTGGAGCAGCCACTCGGTTTTGAGACACATGACAGAGGGACTCATGTGTGCAAACTGAAGAAAGCCTTGTATGGTTTGAAACAAGCACCCAGGACTTGGTATAGTAGAATAGACAGCTTCCTATCCAGTTTGGGCTTTACTATGAGTAAAGCGGATTCCAACCTTTACTACAAGGTTGTGGAAGGAAATCCAGCGATACTACTATTGTATGTGGATGACCTGTTTGTTACAAGTGAGGATAGATTGATTGCCGACACGAAGAGGAAGCTTGCTGCCAAGTTCTAAATGAAGGAATTGGGGATGATGCACTACTTTCTAAGCATGGAGGTGTGGCAAGTGCAGATGGAATCTTCCTTGGACAAGGGAAGTATGCAGTAGAGATCCTGAAGAGGTTCAAGATGATGGATTGCAAGGCCATGGCACACCTATGGCATCGAACCTGAAGCTTCTGTGTGATGCTTCATCTGATCCGGTTGATGTCACTATGTATCGTCAAATGATTGGGTCCTTGATGTACCTGACGAACACTAGACCAGATATTTGCTTTGCGGTGAACACATTGAGCGAGTTCCTGACGTATCCCAAAGGTGTTCACTTGGTTGCTGTAAAGCATATTCTGAGGTACCTGAAGGGTACAATTGATTATGGGCTCAAGTATGATGTGAATCAAAAGTTTAACCTACAGGGTTATGTTGATTCAGATTGTGCAGGCAGTGCTGCAGATAGGAAGAGCACATCTGGGTGCTGCTTCAGTATGGGATCAGGTGTGATATCTTGGTTTAGTAGGAAGCAGTCCTGCGTAGCATTGAGTACAGCCGAAGCAGATTATGTTGCAGCTTGTTCAGCTAGTTGTGAGGCAGTATGGATCTGGAAGCTACTATCTGAACTATTTGATCTCCCGTTGGAGGCTACTGGTATCTTTTGTGACAACCAGAGTTATGTGAAGATGTCTGAGAATCCGGTGTTCCACAACAGGTCGAAGCACATTGAGATCAAATATCACTATATTAGGGATATGGTGCAGAGAGGAGTAGTGAAGCTCCTGTATGTCGCGACAGATGAGCAGGTTGCAGATGTGTTGACGAAACCACTAGCCAGAGTGAAGTTTGAATACTTCAGAGAGAGGCTTGGTGTTGTTCAGATTGACAACACTTCGAGGAAGAAGTGATGGACACATTTGCAGGAGTCATTCCAAGCATGGTAAGAGGAGGATCCTTCCCGTGGTTGTGGATGTAAGCATTGTGTGATGAACATCAGGATGATGCTCCAGTTACTGCTCTATATGCATCATGTTGGATGCTTGTTATGACCGGTTGGATCATGTATATGTATATGCATCATGTTGGATGCTTGTTATGATCAATTGGATCATGTATTTGTATATGCATCATGTTGGATGCTTGATATGATCATTTGGATCATGTATTTGTGTATGCATCATGTTGGATGCTTGATATGATCAATTGGATCATGGATTTGTATATGTATAAGGTGGATACATTGTATGATCAGGTGGATCATGTATTTTTATATGTATCAGGTGGATACATTATATGATCAGGTGGATCATGTATAATGATATGTATCAGGAAGATACATTGTATGCATCAGGACGATGCAGTGATGATGATCAGGATGATCATGTGTGATGAGTATCAGGATAATACTCTGGATGATATGCATCAGGATGATGCTATGTTGATGATCAGGATGATGTATGGTGAGTATCAGGTTTATACTCTGTGTTCGTGGACAGGTTATGCTTGGGAGGACATGTAAGACCTGGGAGATCCAATAGGTTGGGTTGTGTGCCCGTAATAAGTCCTAGGATGCTCTTTCGAGGGTTTGTCCTATGGCATGTAATGTGACCTGGGAGATACGATAGGTTGGTCTGTGTGCCCATAATAAGTCCTGGGATGCTCTTTCGAGGTTGTGCCATGACCACATGTAAGACCTGGGAGATCCGATAGGTTGGGATGTGTGCCCGTAATAAGTCATGGGATGCTCTTACGAGGGTTTGTGGTGGACCACATGTAAGACCTGGGAAATCCAATAGGTTGGGATGTGTTCCCGTAATAAGTCATGGGATGCTCTTACGAGGGTTTGTGGTGGGGATCACATATAAGACCTAGGAGATCCGATAGGTTGGGATGTGTGCTCGTAATAAGTCTTGGGATTCTCTTACGCGGGTTTGTAATGGAGGTCACATGTAAGACCTAGGAGATCCGATAGGTTGGGTTGTGTACCCGTAATCAGTCCTGGGATGCTCTTGCGAGGGTTTGTGACGCACGTAATAAGTCCTAAGGATTCCACAGTATGGCCAGTAATGATGAAGACCTGCAGGTGGTGGGCCTACATCCAGCATGAAAAAGGGTTGGCTCTATAGATGTGATACATCCAGCATGAAAAAGGGTTGGCTTTGTAGATGTGATACATCCAGCATGAAAAAGGGTTGTCTCTGTAGATGATGAAGACCTGTAGGTGGCAGGCCTACATCCAGTATGAAAAAGGACTGGATCTGTAGAACTTCCTATGACGAGTAGATTGGAGATTGATTGAGATAGCAACAGCAGTGACGATGACGATGATCTAATGATGATGATCCAGTGACGATGATCCAGAGAAGAAGACTTGTGATAGCAAATCTGTGTCGAGAAATACCTTCCTAGTTAAGAGGGAGTGTTGATGTATATGTAACTTCGGAATGTATTTCATATATATGTATATTGTACTCCTATAGAGATGTTATTATTCCTCTATACGGAAGTGTCGTCACTTATATTGTAAGTGTCATAACTTATACTTGATGGGTTATTAGACCACCTTGATGGGGTCGGCCCTGTATAAGTCATGTGGGTTAAAGGGTTATTAGACCACCCTATTGGGGGTCGGCCCTGTCAGCATTATGCTATGTGGTTAAGTTGAGGCCGACCTAGTAAAGGTTATTAGGCAAGTCAAGTCATGTATAAATAGAGTGTGGGAGGCACTCTATTTGATCATTCTATTCTTCACTCACACTCATTGGAGAGTGGCACACTAGTGGAGGAGGAGAAGCTGCTACTAGGAGGACTATCTCTTGTAATTGGGTTGTATCATTGCTCTATCTATCTCTGAGGAAGTTGCGGGGGTTTTTCACCTTCTTGGTTTTCCCCGGTGAAACTCTGTGTCTCTTGTGTGCTTGCATTATTGTGTCCATGATTAATATGCTATAGATATGCTATACATGTTATTCTCTCAGTTAAGATCCTAGATCAAATTGAAATTTGTGAAAAAACTAACAAGATTCTCTCCAAAATCACTCAAATTTGATTGGATTTTTCATTAAATGCCTTTGTCGACTAAACGAGGCCTTCACTGAGATCAATTCCACTGATTTAGGAATTTTATTTTCTCTCATATCTTTATTTTCTAATTAAATAATTCCTCAAAATTAATTTTGAGATCTGGGTTTATTTATTTATTCACTTAGAACTTAGGGAAAATGGGTTTAGGTGTTTTGTGGGTGATTTGGGTTAGAAAACGAGCACCCTAGTGGAAAATTTCACCTCCTAACCACACTTTTATCACTTTTTTTTATTTTTTAATTAAACTATTAAAAAAATCTCGTTAAATAGGAAAAATTATTGTTGTCCGAATAACTTGAAAATCCTAGGGGACCCGGTGCATGTCCATATGACTCAATATTGATGGCTAGCATGTGAAGAATACATAGACACATGGGATTTAATAACCTCCCTAGGTTCGACCACCATGGAAAATACTCCAGCTTTGAAGGTGTGAGTGTAAAACTCATGAATTATATGCCATTGAAGCGCAACGTATAATTCCTACAGAAAAAACACTCTAAATTATCCCCTCGACAGGGAAATTTTTAGGGGCAAAATTTCGCCAATTGGCTATTTTCAAGGCATTTTTTCGAAAAATAAATTCGTTTTTTGGTCATTTTTAGTCTCTAATATCGCCTATATTTACATAAAATGTGTTTTTTATCATAATATTTGCCAAAATTCACTAGTTTTAGGATTAAATTGTAGGTTTCATATTTAATATTCACCTACCAATCTATATATATGTTTTTTTCAATCCAAAATAATTGCCTAGAATACTATACTTAAGTATACTTTTATAATCCTTAAAAAATACCCTTCCCCTCGATGGCTAAACCTAAGGTAGGGCAATCCTTTTACAAAAGTATCATGCTTATACCAACTTATTACAATTCCCCCATGGGGGTATGGACATGCAAATTATTTTACAAAGGGCCAAAAATTTGACTTAATGAACTTCTGAACTCTGGCAATGAACATGGTGAGTTGTTCAAGTCTTCTGAGGTTCAAAAGGAGTCCAACTAAGTACAACTTAGATGGTAAATATGGCTCCAACTGTGGGTCATGTGCTCGATCTGGCCTTCATGAAAGGAGAGGATGCGAGAACACTAGAATCTTTGGTTTCTACAACTTGTAAAAACATCTAAGCTTGACAAGAAAAACCCTTAGTAGCACAAGTTTTCTAAAAACGCCAATGAACCACCAATTGTATTTATTTGAAAAATGAAACTAAGAAAAATTCCTAGTACACAAAGGAAAATACTGAAAATGAATGCAAAAAGTAAAAATGCTTGCTTTGAGGAGCTTATTTTCCTACTATAGACATAATATAATAAAATAGTAAGTAAAATGAAAAATCCAATGTAACCATCTTAACATTTCATCAATATAACAGATTTTTGCCTTGTCTTTGGTTACCATCCAAAGAAAGGATAAGTTTATTAGAAAGTGAAAACCTGTATTGATATTCTAGATGGGAAACCATAGGCGTGTGATAGATATGTGAAGTGCTTCCCCAGATAGTAAGTCCTCCTACAAACTTATTCTATCCATGACTGGATAGGGTGAGAAAAAATGTATGAATGATAAGGAAGACCAACTACCTCATAACAATGGTCCGAAGGGCTCTTCTAATAGTAACTTTCTATGAAATCATAAACCCCAAGGTGCTCCAAATCATAAGGAACCTCCATATACAGAGACAATGGCACAAACTTCTCTTCAATTAGTTGTATTTGATCTGATTCTTTACTACACTACTTCTTCAGGCCTTTCTTGTTGATGCTCATGCATGACTTATACTGATCATGTAAAAATATTTCATATTCCAAGATCTTAAGGTCCATGCTTTTTGTGAAAACCTCATAAATGGGTTTTTCAATAAAATCATCAAGATTTTTTGACTTAAACTTTATTCCTTCATATATTTCATATATGGGATTTTCAAATATGCTCTCAAAGGTTTCTGATTCATCATTCACTTCTTGAGACATGGCATAGATGGGGTTCTCTATAAATGTCCAATTATCATCATCAACATATATTTCTATCATGAGGTATTCTTCATGACTAATATCATATTCCATGCTATGTCTGTCTTCTTCATGCTCATAATCATCCTCATCAAAAAAAAAAAAAAGGTCATAAGGAAGTAAACCCTTAAAGCCTTCATCATCATATACATTACAAATTTCATCCTGGATTTCTAATGGACTTCTGTAATGGCTTCTTCTGAAGGCAGATCATGGACACAAATGTTCTCATCATCACTTAAATAAACCTAAGAAAATTTCCAATCTTCAATGTCTTTTGTTATGGTGGCATGAGGAGGGTTTTCATAAAATTTTCAATAACCGTATCTTCATGAATCTCTTCAATAGGGTCACACTATGCTTGATGGAGAAAGTCACGATTTTCTTGAATAAGATGGCTAATCTCTCCCTCACTGCAATAACTCAAAGGCATCTCCCAATATTCTTCGTTTTCTACTATGATGAGGTGACCAGCGCTGGGGTCATCCTCATGATATTCTATCCAAGATAGGAATATGGGAAAGAACTTCTCAAGGATACTGTCCAAACATTCCATACCAAATTCTTTATTGTGCCACTTCCTCAAAAATATTCTAAGGAAGCTCGTAAGAGAGGTAATACATTTATTCCAGAGACCATTATACCACCAATAACAAGCATTTCCCTACAAAGTGCTAACAAACATTTCCATCATGTTATCTTCATATAAAACTTTGAAGTCAGCCATGACCTTAAGAAAGGATATGACATGCTCTTTCTCTGAATCACCATTTCCCCAAAATATTGGCAAATGATCATATATATCTCTACCAGTATGATAATTAGGAAACCTGGGATGTTTGAGAATTCAATAGGAGGATATTCATTTGAAAATTCATCACCAGACTCTTCATCATCCATACTCAGCGATCAGAAGCATACACTTGAAATGATTATGGAAAGTATCTGCTACTACATCAGGAGGTTTGCTTAAATAATGAGACTTAAATATTTTTCTGTGTTGCATGGGCTCATCTACACACAACAAGTCTCAACAACTTTATGAGAAAAAATGGTTTTATCCCTTAAGCAGAGTCACCATGTGAGAATAAAAATACACATTTTAAAACACTCACAAAAAGTTCTATTTTTTACTTTGAAATTTTTTATTAAGAAGAAAAGAAAGGTTAGTGGAGTCAGTAGATGAAAAAATTAAAGATTAGATCTAAGGATTCATCAAATAAAGAAAAAAACAAAAAGGGTAAAAAAATCAAAAGTCATACCAAGGGATAGAAATATTTATCCCCGAAACGGTGCCAAAAAATGTTGCCGCCAGATCATGCACCCAGTTAACGCAACATAAATCTATGCCACTGCTCGGTGCGCCCTTGGGGGAAAGTCTCGATTCAAGGCTTCACCTAATCTTGACTCCTCTTTTTAGGCCAACTCCTAACCGAAGCCAAGGGGGGTACTCCCTATGGAATGTTTCTAAGGTTAATTAGAATGTTTCAATAAATTTATTATAGATGTTTTTTAGGAGTTTGATTACAAAAGTACAAGTACGTTTGCAAAATAGTTTTAAGGAAATGCTTTCACCAGCAAAGAATAAAGTGACCACCAATATATAAAGATAACACAACTAGCTATTGATATTAAAAAAAATAATGAATAACATTGTTGTGGACCAGTTCCAAATGGATTCAATACATAAGATAGATGTTGTTGAAAGAGAAATGCTTTGCGAGTGTCTCTTGGTTGATTTTAAATTATTAAAGGTTCAAAATTATTAAGGGAATAGGGGAAATTACAGAGATACCGCGAGGTACAAGGAACAATGTTCAAAAATTGAGGGAAAGTGTCTCCTCACGAAGACGTGTGGGATGGAATGGAGTCTCTATGGTGTTGTTCAACACTGCACCAACAAGGTTGTAGCTTAAATATGCCCTGAGGTCGCCTCCCAGTTGTTCCCGCTTCTTCTAAGAAATTTTCCCATGCAAAACTCAATGAACTTAGTCCCGGATTTTTACTATGTGAGGAGTTTTTACTTTTATTTTTATGAGTTATTAATTAAAATTGAAAATTTAAAGAGTGGTTACAACTCTTTCTGATTTCCCACAAGACTAGGCAGGTGCCCGCAAGGGGAAAGAGCATACTTTGAATTGTAGACCAAACATTTATGCCGATTTAATTTGTAAAATATAAAGAAATGAAAGCATAAATGTTATACTAATTACTATGGGAAAAGAGTCTATTTTCTGATCATCCAATCACGTACTCAGGCAAATCCCTTTATGTGATGGCCAGATCATACTTCAGAAAAGCAATGCTAATTTATATCCTTTAATCTACTTTGCAAAAATGGAAATGAAAAAAAACATGAATGAAATAATTTGTAAGTATACAACCCTGAAGTTAAACGTGTCTTGTGTGTTTGTGCTTTGTCAGAAAAAATCACACCACAAATCGACACTGCAAATCCCCTGGGGGGATGGGGTGTGGACGCTATGTAGCCCACTTGCTCTCATTTAAGAATTATTACAATGCTAACTCAAATAAGTGCATCTTAATCCATTTAATATTGGATCTAAGGGCTTACAATTTGACATAATGATATACAAGTAAATGGGGGTCCACAAAGAGTCTTTTTGACACTTTCCGACAAAAAATTGTCAGAAATCCACTCTCTTTTATCTTGGACCTGCTAAAAACCAGTGAACTAAAAATGAAAATTTAGTGGTTAAAAAATATATGAATACATAAAATTTACAAGATCTATACTTGCAAAAATTAATGGAAACTTTGAGCAATTACAAGTATGGAAATATTAGATCTAGGTATACAAATTTAGCTTTAAAATTGAGACTTTTTCTAGATCTACTTGCAAAAACAAGAAGGTTTAAATATTCTTTAGATATACACTACTTGTTTCAAACAAAAAATTGAAATAAGAGCTTTTGATTTTAAAGAGGATGGTGGAAGAGAAACAAAAGCTTCTTTCTTTTTTGAAGTGGAGAAGGAGTTTGATTCCTGCAAAAACAAGATATCACTTGGAAAAGAGGTGATCCACCACCAAGATTGGAGGAAGATTCAAGACAATATATAAACCCAAAGCTTAGCACCAAATCCTATAAAACATCCAAACACTCATACACAAAAGAGATTAAATCTAGTAAATTAAATGGCAAGAAATCGAAAGGGAAAGAGTACATCCAAATACATTTGTTTCTTCTAGATCTCTAAACTATTCAATAAAAATAAGCAATTCAAGAACTATGAATGCTTATCCTACTATAATCCAATATCCTTACCAAGCTAGATCAATCTACTATTGTATATGAAAGAAGTACTAGAAATCTACAATTTTACCTCAACCAAGTGCATGCATGAAGAACAATAGCCCCCACTTTGACCTCCAAAGTCTCCAAATATTATTACTCAAAGAAATATTACAAATCATAGGAGCAAAGTTTCAATTCATTACATCATATGCAAATGAGGAGCATGAGCCTTGCTTATATAAGAGATTGAGAGAGGGAGGGCGAGTTAAGGAGGAGGAGGGCGCATTCCTTGAGAAGGGGATCCAATTCCCTTGATTGATACTTGATTGATGCATGATTTGAGGGATGGAGAGTGAGTGGGATTCCACCTAAGGAGGGCACCCCCACTCAAGCGTTGGGATTATCTCCCCTCCAACACGAGCTTTCCACCTCAAGGATGACACCCAAGAGAGGAAATGCACACTTCCCAAGAGAAGCCAACTTTCCTTCCTTAATATCCTGTCCAAAATCACTCAAATTTGATTGGATTTTTCCTTAATTCATTTTCTGAATCAACTGGGCCTTCATAGAGACAAATTACACTTTTTTAGGAATTTGATTTTCTCTCATATCTTTATTTTTTCAATTAAATAATTCTTCAAAATTAATTTTGAGAGAATATTTATTTAAGTGAATAATATTCGCTTAGAACTTAGGAAAAGTGGGTTTATGGGTTTTGTGGGTGCTCGGGGTTAGAAAAAGAGCACCCCCGTGGAAAAATTCACCTCCTAACCATACTTTTATCACTTTTTTTTATTTTTTAATTAAATTATTAAAAAAATCCCATTAAACGGGAAAATTTATTTTTGTCCGAATAACTTGAAAATCCTAAGGGACCTAGTGCATGTCCATATGACTCAATATTGATGGCTAGCATGCGAAAAATACATAGAAACATAGGCTTTAATAACCTACCTAGGTTCGACCACCATGGAAAATACTCCAGCTTTGGAGGTGTTAGTGAAAAACTCAGGAATTATACGCCAGTGAAGCGCAAGACATAATTCCTGAGGAAAAAAACTATAGAATATCCCCTTTATATCTAAACCTAAGGTAGGAAAATACTGTTACAAAAGTATCATGCTTAGACCAACTTATTACAATTCCCCCAACAAGGTCTAGACATGCAAATTTTACAAAGGGCCAAAAATTTGGCTTGATGAACTTATGAACTCTGGAAATGAACAAGGTGAGTTGTTCAAGTCTTATGAGGTTCACAAGGAGTCCACCTAAGTACAACTTAGGTGGTAACAAAACTAATTAACAAATGATTACATTAAATTTATTCCTACTTTCAAATTTGTTCACAACTCCTTACATTAAATTTACTCCCTAACAACCCACCACATGAGTGCATCAAGGTAGGTACAACATTCCATTCTTCTCATGTCATTTTGCGCATCATGCCCTTTTATAATTCAATGTTCGATATCTAATTCAATTTCCATTATCTATAAATCCATGTTCGATAATATAATTCACCCTAAGAATTTATAATGCCTAATGAATGCCATCAAGGGAGCAATTTCATATATATCACCAATACATCCTCCATACATGTCATAATTACAAAGCACCTTACTTAAGGATATTTATAAAAATCGAATTATGTCCAAATACCCTATAGTATGTTCCAAAGTATTTAGAAAAATTGTTTAGCCTCTAATTACACATAATTTAAATTCAAACCTAGGTTTTGAACTATCCCAAATTCCAAAATCCATACATAAAAAAGTTTGAATGTAAATATCATTAAAATCTCATTCTCATAACATTATGTATAATAGACACCATACAAAATTAAAAATAGTTTACAATAAGTGGCATAGGATTTAATAGGTCACTGGAAATTTTTAACTTCAATTGCTCCCACTACAAACTCATTCATCAATGGACTACTCGCTCACCTTCACTTTCACAGTCAAATTCACTCACTTATTATGAATAGCTCACTCACCTACACCATGTTTGGTTGCAAACATATCACTCACTTGCACCTAGTGACAAACTTACTTGTACCCTTACCTAGAAGTGGTGTGGACCAAACATTCCTCAATTCTTCCTATTAACAAGTATGTGTATTGAATATTATTTAGTTACTTGTTTTATCGTTAGCTTTGCATTTAGTCTTGTCAAACTGGACATCATTGAAAACCTAGATGCAAGAGTGAAACCCCAACCGACATATGAAGAAAAATAATCCTTTCATGGAATGCGCTCAAATCCATGTCAAGTATTGGAAATGAGATAATTTTGCAAATTACAATTCAATAAGTGTTGTGTGAGTAAAGTAATAGTTAGTGTAGGAATTGTTACTTGATTAAGAAATAGCATGCCTTTTTCATGAATAAAAGTAATCAATTTTTCTTATAGCTTAAGAATTTCATTGGTACTTATCCAAGGGTACTTTCTTGGCCTCTTTCTCATTTCATTCCGTATATTTCATACATGAGATCCAAGGGTTTGCTCAATTGATTGAATCATTTGCTCAAGGCGTGTTTCTAACAAGGAGGTGTTATATCATAGGTTCAAATATATTCGAGATCCTTGGGGTTACTAACCCTTCATTTGATTTTTTGAGTATGAGAATGAGATCTCGTTGATCGTTGAGTCGAACTCAATCTATATATATCCTAGATAAAAGGATGGAATACTATGATGTTTTCCTATAATAAAAGAGAGAGAGAGATATACAAATGATAGGATTGAATCTGAAGTCCCCTCTATCAAGGATCAAAAAATATATATTTGAAAGTGATTGAAATTCATCATTGATGTCCTTAATAAAAAGTCTATGAAATTCTCATAAAAATATGAAAAACTACAAATAAGTGTACATCAAAGGGAGTCAAAATTTTAGAGGATCATGAATTTTTCCAAACCAAATGGTAGAGTAGTTAGAAAATCATGTTGTATGCCTAATACATAACCATGTCTAGGTGGATATGGAACCCATTTACATAAAATAAAGTTAGGAAGAAGAGTTGGTTGTTGGAATGGGTAATTTTAATATTACATGTGTAATAATGTCTATTCTGATGTTGTAAGATGTCTTATCTAGCAAAAGAAGTCATAAATAACTCTAATATTATGTAAAAGGATTTATCCCACATGAATTATGTGTCAAGTACCCACCCATCCATCCAAGGCAAGGGAGGGAGCATGAAGCCAATCTATGGGGATTTTTAAACAAACTCAGCCATTCATTAAATTCATACAATTAAAAACCCATGTGTGCAGATGTAAATTCAACATACATGCACAGCAGAGATAACTCATCCACACACATAATCTCATATGCATTCAATATATCAATAACAATCATTTAATTTAAACACTGCAGAGGCAAAACACATAGATAGAAAACACTTATTTTTGTTGTGCAATTGTCCCACACAACTAGCTATGTCACTGCAATGTTCCTCCCAACCGTAGGTCTCTGCCCAGCCTGTATTATTTCAGCACTCGGAGACCACCCCCGAGATGGGCATGATATCTACAAGGAAAAGGGGACATTCTTACTCATACACAGCAAAAAAATCATTCCTCCAAGCCAAGCCAGCCCATAGTTGGGTTTATCGGGCTAATTTTGAACCCTCTGCATTTATGAATGCTTGCACTCAAGCTCAAGCCAAAGCAACAGATACCGATTACCCATACCCCAACATAATCCTTCTACACACAACAAAAACGATCATTGGGCAGGGATACACATTTACAACAAAGGTATTTTACAAAACAGGCTCCATGGGTTTTTCCCCAAATCGTGGCTCACCAAAACGGACTGTGGGAAGGGAAATTCATCCCCAGGGAGCAATCCGATTTCTTCCACTTGTTATGAGCTTTTCAAATGGCCAAAACGGCCTCATTGAAACCCCAAAACGAGCTCCCTCTTCTTCCGACAGCTTTGCAACACAAAAACGCCCTCTTCTCATCTAGAAAACAAAGAAAAAATAGAAAAATGTGGCTGGAAAACGCCCAGGTAGCTCCAGAAACGTGAGAGAGGTAAAACTGGTTCATGGGTAATGGATTGGGAAGAAAATTCATGGCTCGTTTCTTTCCAAGGAAGCCAAAAATGATTTTTCCATGCAGGGTGGTTTCCCATACTCGAATTTGGACAGCCATACCTCTCCATTCTCAAGGAATTAACTACCTCAACCAACTCTTGGGGGAGAATGAATGATTGGGTACAAAAGTCAACATGGGTAGTTGAGGGTTTGATGGGTTCTCTCATTGACACTTGGCTTAACTTGATTGGCTCAAGGGTTTGAATGTTTTTCCTCCCAATTCCTTGTAAAATCATGCCCCATCTCTTGTTGCATAGCTAGTTGTGGGTATTTTATTAAAATGCATATTTACATAATATTGAAATTCCAAGTGCCTGGCTAGCACATAAATGATATGCATCAATAAATCGATGGCGAGGCCTTGGCCTTGAGCTCCTCACCATGATTTTATAACAATATTACATCATTTACATTCTTAATGCAATAGGGTCAAGATGGGGACGTTACATTCCCCTCCCCTTGGAATAACACCGTCCTCGGTGTTCCAACACTTCGGAATATATATATATATATATATATATACCCACTTTACACATGCCTCAAAATTCACAACTAGTGGCAGGTCTGTCCTGCGTTTCATCTCTTTACTTGAACTTTCAGGAACAAGTACTTTGGCTTCCGCAAGCTACTCCTGCTTGTTTTGATCCTCCAGCTCTGCAGGTGGGCATTGCTCCACAGCAATCCCTCCCTTTTATTTACCTTCCAGCTGATCTACAAGTCTGGAATTCCATGGAAGCCATCTTTCTTGCTGTCCTGGGAACTATTTGAGGAAAATTTCAGCCAAAACATATAGCTTTTGGTCTGAGGCCATGATCAATATGCACAGTTGGCCCACACTTTGCTCACTAGCAACACTTGGCTAGTAACAATTGCAAACAATGGCTTTCAATTTCTCACCTGTGAGATTTATCATGGCAATTTCTGTTAGGACAAGCATAACACCATATTATAATTAGTCAATTACTTGCCCAATTGACATGGAATTTCCATGCTTTACTCATGAGACTTCCATACTTTTCATGCTTTCCCAACATACACATGAACTCATTCATGTTCATCCTTTCACAGGAAATTTACTATTTCATCATTCACAATTCATTTCAAGCAATTAAACACAATCTATTTTTAGTCATGACATGCACTCAACAATTCTTTGTTTTATAAATGCATCAATCAAAAGGAAAGATAAGAGTAAGAGTTTCCCCCTCTTAGTCTTGTTCCAATCTAGAGCCACACCATCACTTGTGGTTCTACGATCCTTAGCCTCTTTCACTTCAATGTGAATGCTTGACTTGCCCTTTCTTGGCTATGACACTTAGTGTCTAAGGTCTGTCTTAGGATTTTCAACTAGGGAACCCCTTTCCCCATTGTTTCCTACAGAACCTTTGGCTGTTAGGACCCACACATGTCCACTAGAACCATCTTTCATTACTTCTCATACTGAGCTCTTTAGAACGGTCACATGTCCACATGCATCCCTATGATGCCCTCATAGTCCTTGCTTCCAGCAATAACTACACTCAAACATTGAATTAATTCACATGTTTAGTTTATTTTCATAGGTTTTATCTCCAAACAAGAGTTTAAGAACTCATAACCAGATCCTATAAACACGTATATTCATACTAAATAAGCAAGAAGTTGCAAGATAACCAAATACTTATCTGCATTGGGTGTCTTCACTTTATTCCGCAGGCTCCCTCTTTGCTTTACTAGCATTGGATTTCCCGTGGATACAATAACGAATGTTGGGCTAGCACGCAAGCTACTCCACAATCATTCGAATGGCAATGCCAGGCCAGTACACCGAGTGGTTTATCAACCATCTCATTTAGAAATATGCTAGACTAGTGCTCTGACTGCTCTTATTAATTAATTAAAGAATCTTTGGCCAGCACGCCAGCTGCTCCACAACATCAAGGGTTTAGTGCCCCCACCAACTACTCTCTGAATTTATCAAGCATTTGTAGCGCCCAACCAGTTACTCCCTGGATTTACTAAGATTTTATAGAGCCTGACCAGTTACTCTCTGGTCTAACCAAGAATTTCAGTGCCCAACCAGTTACTCTCTGGTCTAACCAAGAATTTCAATGCCCAACCAGTTACTCTCTGGATTTACCAAGCATTTCAGATCCAAACCAGTTACTCTCTAGATTTACCAAGAATTTCAGTGCCCAACCAGTTACTCTTTGGATTTACCAAGCATTTTATAATGCACAACCAGTTACTCTCTGGTTTTATCAAGAATTTCATAGTGCACAACCAGTTACTCTCTGGCTTACCAAGCGTTTGTGGCTCTTTCAGGGTCCTTACTTCCTGCAATGGCCAAGGTTTCCAACAAAGAAATAACAGTGTATTAGCTTGGTTGTCATAAGACTTATACCTAAAATATTCATTATTCCAAACAAGAAATAAATGAAATGAATACTTATCTGTATTGTGCATTTTCCTTGCTATTCCACAGGTTTTCTTCTCTGCTTTACAAGCCTTGGATCACCTGTGGGGTGGATGCTTGGCCAACACACCTGCTGCTCCACAACATCGTCCGAATAGGTAATGCCAAGCCAGTATGCCGACTGGGTTTATCAGGCATCCCTATAATCAGTATGCTAAGCCAGTACGCAGACTAGGTTTATCAAGCATTTCAAAAATCAGTATGCTAAACCAGTACCCCGACTGGGTTTATCAGGCATACAATAACCATTTCCAAGCCAGTTCTCTGACTGGGTTTGTTAGGAAATAACACCCTTCACCAATACCTCCACAACATGCAAATAACCAATGCCAAGCCAGTAGACCAACTGGGTTTGTCAGGCATCAATTTAACAACATGCCAAGCCAGTACACCGACTGGGTTTATCAGGCATCCAACAACCCTTCGCCACAACACCCAAATAACCAATGCCGAGCCAGTACACCGACTAGGTTTATCAGGCATACAACAACCATTTCCAAGCCAGTACATCGACTGGGTTTATCAGGCAATATGAACAACATAATATGGTAACGTGGTTCCTTCTCTTATGCAACCAGTGGTTCCCTCCAGGAACTCCATAGGTGACTCACTTGACTGCAGGCTAGCATGGCCCCACAATACCCACTCACACTACACAAGGATGATACCCCTTTTCTACAACAAAGCTCCTCGGGCCTATCCATCTCTTCTAGTGTCCTTTAGTGTGAGCGTAGAAAGGTTACCACTGCCCATACAGTCCTCTTGAGTACTTTCTCTTCACATTGCCCCTTAACATGCAAAACCAAATTGCATTCGTATAAGCTGACAACACAAGAAGGATAAGTAGGCTCATCAGTATTGCTGCTCAAAAATTGTAATCATATTTCATAACATTCACTATCAAGTATTGAAACACCAAGAATGCGTCCATTCCCTTAGGGTGTAGTCAATATTGACAACCTCAACAAAACCCAACACCTGAAAGGTATGCATCCCTTTTTGATGTGAGTCATGTAGGCCCTAATCATACTCAAGCAGTCTGGAATAATAATAGAACATGCTTTGCATTTTAAATCTAATAACCATACATTTATATTCTTAGTTAGGGTCACGGAATACTCATCCATTTTGCAGATGTATCTCACATGCCTTTTGGGCATAGCTTTACCATCTCACTCTCATGGTTTATCGACATGCGATTTGGCTGAGATATTGTCAATGGCATTTCACCCGAAATCCATTTCCAAAGCACGGGGTCTTTCCCATCTAGTTTGGCTTCTGCAGGCCATCACACATGGTCTTCCTGCAATGTGTCATCCTGGCACACTTTTCAAATAGCCAAATAGTCAACAACATTTAGCAATAAGCTTTAAATATGATTGTTCCATAACCAATCAATAGCATTAATAATTAATTCAACATGAATTTACAATTCTGTCTCCTATAGAAATTGATTTGCTTAGCAATGAGGCTATCCTCATATTGTTTGGCTCTCGTAAGTGGTATCACTCTGTCCATTATGGTTTTACACTTGCTACCATACATAAACATCCACCTACAACATGTCTTCCTGACACAATTTATATAAGCCAAACAGTGATTAGCAATTATAAGCAAATTCTCAAATCTGAAATCTACAAATCTGTTTTCCTACAGAAATTAGATTTGCAATCATGAGATTATTCTCATAAATTTAAACCATAAAATTTTCAGATTTGTTTCATGCATACTTTACAACCATGAGAACCTTCTCATAGCCTTTGGCTTCTGCACATGGTAGATCCCGGTCTTTACTATGGACTTATCCTCATTGCCATACGTAAGACTTTTCTACTTGAAAACTGAAACTTCAATCAGCCAACACGTTGTGAGTATCTATGCATATAATCCTTTCATTGCCACAACAGTGACTGAAGTGATCTCAGAATTATGACACTCAATAATTCAAACACCTTCAACTGTTAATATTTGAAATACAATGAAATATATACATTCATATATATGCATCATTGTCACAACAAAATTGCAAGACACAGTCACATTATCCATGCAATTTAAATAAACTGTAAATACTCATTACCTCACATTCCATGCAATTTTGTCCTTCCAACAGAGCACTCTGGTAGCCCATCACATGTCTACCTTCTTCATGCAATCATTCTCCCACACCTCACCATACTTGGTAGTTTAACGTTCCCATTTGGGCACTTAATACCACATGCAAACAATTCAACATAGTTTAAACATAGTGAAGGTATCTCACCAAATCCTCTTTCAACATTCATGCAATTAAGCACAATTAACCATTGCCTACATGGCTGTTATTAACATCGCTTATTGTTACCTGATCCGTTGGCCTCTTACCAAGGCTACTCAGTCCTTTTGCTAACATCATGATCACGGATTTGTTGCACCATCCTTTCTTCATAAGGTCGTTGGTCACGTGCAACAACGTCGTCAACTTCTTTAGCCATGCTTTAATTGCCTTTGGTCCTATAATCAATGCGAACACAACTGATTATTAGCAACCACAATCATTATCTTAAGTGGCTCATTGCATATGTAAAACCTCACTATTTTACCAATATGCAATATCATATACACGCAAAACATTTTCACATGCACTGTGCAATGTTTATTGATATGCCATCTAGTGCATATTCATCTATGTAATCCTTTGCATTTTTAATATTCTTATGCCATAGTTTATATGCATGACGATTTCATAATTATAAATACGATAGCAAAACAGGGTTTAAGGAATTCTCCCTTTCCAATCCCTCATCGTAGTATGGAATCTCTCTTCCATATCATAGTTGGTCCAATTTCATGGGATCTCTACCATGCACACAAGCAATTATTAGCTATGATCTTCTCACAAAGTAGAAATTCAACATATGTATTCACGTGTATAACATTCATTCATGATATTTTCCAAGCATACAATTATTATGTTATAAACATAAATGGTTTAAGGTGAGAGATTTCCCTTTCATCCGCATTGCCTTACTGCTCCCATTGCTTTTCCCTGTTTGGCGCAAATATTAAGGCTAAAATGGCCGCAATTGTCGTGGAAATTTAACTTAAAAAGTGTCACCCGTGTCGCGGAATTTTAAACTAAAATTTGCCGCCAGTGTCGCGAATTTTAAAGTTAAAATTTTCGTGTTAAAATTGCCGCCAATGTCAAGTATTTTAACGTTTAAAATTGTCGCCGGTGGCGCGGTTCTTATTGCTAATTTTTCCGCCGCGCGTGCAAAATTTATCCTTAACTTCGTTGCGGACGTCGCAGATATTAACGCTAATTCTACCGTCGTGCATGCAGAAGTTAACGCTAATTCTGTCGCCATGCGCAAAAATTAACCCTAACTTCGCCGACATAGCCTTCAGCAAAATTTCAAAACATTTGGAAAAATTTTGGAATTTTTTTTTCTTCCTTTCGGCTCCGAAAGCTAACCTTGCAACCGCCGACCGCTTCCCTTCGGCGCAGAGTTAGCAACTATTTCGCTGACCGTTGTGGCGCTTTCGGGCTTATCTTTGCCGACAGAGTCGGAAGAGTTAGCCCAATTTTCGCCGCCACGCGCGCAAAAAATTAGCCTCATTTTCACCGCCGCGCACGTAGAAAATTAGCTTAATTTTCGCTGCACGTGCGCACAGAAAATTAGCTTAATTTTCACCGCTGCAACCCTTAGGCAAAATTTCGAAAACAGTTATAAATTTTTTTTTATTTTGAGATTTTCTCTTCCTTTTGGCGCAGAATTACTAACTTCTCCGCCAACTGTGTCGCAAAAGATAACCTTAACTTCTGCGCCCACAAGCCTTCGTTGCTGCGACCACGTCGTAGGTTTTAAGGATAAAATCGCCGCCGCGCGCAAGCCTCCATCGCAACTTTTAAGCCTAAAATTGCCACCACGCGCGAATTTTAAGCTTGGATCTGCCGCTAGTGTCGTAGAATTTAACATTACTTTTGCCGCGCGCGCCACACGCATCGCAGATTTTAAAGTTAAAATTGCCGCCGCCGTGTGCAAAACTTATCGTTAATTCCGTCGCCACAGCCTTTAACAGAACTCATAAATACTTAGAAAAAATTTGCAAATTTTCAAAGACAGTTAGAAAAATTTAAAATTTTTCTTTCTTTTTTGTGTGATGATCATTACTCAATAGGAAGCATAATTAGAGATCATACTCGCATAGAACAAAACATAAAAGTATGTCAAGAACTTGCACCTCTGCTATGCCAAAAATAAAACAACAAAATAATAAAAGATGGCAGAGGTTGCGCCTCCTTTCTCTCCTCCATGGAGGAAAACAGACAAATACAAAATTGAATGCTACTGCATTGGAAACAATTTAAAGCAAGCATTCAACCTGAAAAGGGATTTTTTCCCTCCTTCCTCAATTTCATAGAATGGAATCAATGCAAGTAGTTTTGCAAAAATCCCCAAAACAATCATGGGAATGATTTCCCATTCTAACGAATAGAAGCCATGATATCTTCAGGTTTCTCTAATTCATTTTAACTTCAAATACTACATACATACACGCAACGAGTTATATCTCTATGAAGGGCCCAACAGCCGTAGTGTTGAACTATAAGCTCTGATACCATCTGTCACGTACCCACCCATCCATCCAAGGCAAGGGAGGGAGCATGAAGCCAATCTATGAGGCTTTTTAAACAAACTCAGCCATTCATTAAATTCATACAATTAAAAACCCATTTGTGCAGATGTAAATTCAACATACATGCACAGCGGAGATAGCTCATCCAAACACATAATCTCATATGCATTCAATAGATCAATAACAGTCATTTAATTTAAACACTGCAGAGGCAAAACACATAGATAGAAAACACTTATCTTTGTTGTGCAATTGTCCCACACAACTAGCTATGTCACTGCAATGTTCCTCCCAACCGTAGGTCTCTTCGCAGCCTGTATTATTTCAGCACTCAGAGACCTCCCCCGAGCTGGGCATGATATCTACAAGGAAAAGGGGACATTCTTACTCATACACAGCAAAAAAATCATTCCTCCAAGCCAAGCTAGCCCACAGCTGGGTTTATCAGGCTAATTTTGAACCCTCTGCATTTATGAATGCTTGCACTCAAGCTCAAGCCAAAGCAACAGATACCCATTACCCATACCCCAACATACTCCTTCTACACACAGCAAAAATGATCATTGGGCAGGGATACACATTTACAGCAAAGGTATTTTACAAAACAGGCTCCATGGGTTTTTCCCCAAATCGTGGCTCACCAAAACGGACTGTGGGAAGGGAAATTCGTCCCCAGGGAGCAACCTGATTTCTTCCACCTGTTATGAGCTTTTCAAATGGCCAAAATGGCCTCATTGAAACCCCAAAACGAGCTCCCTCTTCTTCCAGCAGCTCTGCAACACAAAAATGCCCTTTTCTCATCTAGAAAACAAAGAAAAACTAGAAAAACGTGGTTGGAAAATGCCCAGGTAGCTCCAGAAACATGAGAGAGGCAAAACTGGTTCATGGGTAATGGATTAGGAAGCAAATTCATGGATCTTTTCTTGCCAAGGAAGCCAAAAATGATTTTTCCATGCAAGGTGGTTTCCCATATTCGAATTTGGACAGCCATACCTCTCCATTCTCAAGGCATTAACTACCTCAACCAACTCTTGGGGGAGAATGAATGATTGGGTACAAAAGTCAACATGGGTAGTTGAGGGTTTGATGGGTTCTCTCATTGACACTTGGCTTGACTTGATTGGATCAAGGGTTTGAATGATTTCCCTCCCAATTCCTTGTAAAATCATGCCCCATCTCTTGTTGCATTGCATAGCTAGTTGTGGGTATTTTATTAAAATGCATATTTACATAATATTGAAATTCCAATGTGCCTGGCTAGCACATAAACCATATGCATCAATAAATCGATCGCAAGGCCTTGGCCTTGAGCTCCTCACCACGATTTTATAACAATATTACATCATTTACAATCTTAATGCAATAGGGTCAAGATGGGGACGTTACATTATGGATTAATATTCTCCTATTATCATTCAGTATAAAAGGAGGAGGAAAATTATTTATCACACATGTATTATGGGATGTAATTCTTCCATACCTCTAGCTATATAATAGAGGTGAATGAGAGTCTTTGGGAATATGCTATGTATTTCATTGTAATGATATTGTAAAGATGTGAAGCATATGTGGAGTGGATCTCAAGTGTAATATTGGATTTTTTTTAAGAATAAGAAGACAATACCTTCTCGTGGATGTTTCCCCATTTGGATTTTTACCACGTGTATATGGTGTATTATTTATTTTCTCTTGTCTCTTGCTGACATACTTTGATTATTGTTGTTTGTATGGATAGAAGTTTAGACTAGTATATTCTTTATATTGATTGCATGTTAGCAAACATATTGATGTATGTTCATGCATATTTTAAATATTCTAACATGGTATAAAATCTAGTTACTATTCTCTACCTTCTTCAGTAAATTTTGTTAATATTTTTTACAAGCAACAATTTCATCGAATTTTTCTTGGGTCCTCCATATTTAATAGATTTTTAATCCAATCTATCAAACCTTTGTGGTTTTTTCTTATATATGGGCATTTGCTACATGTTTAAGAATTTTTTTTCAAACCCAGATTCTCATCATTTAATTTTCATTATTTTTTCAATGTTTTCTTAATTTTTTTCAGTAGATCTGAGTTGAAATCCATTGAATACTAAATTTATATCAAGGATAAATGTAATTGTAGTATATCTATTGTTTGCTCATCTCTGGTTGTTTTTTGTCACAAGTTTCCATACAAGACGACGACTGGTTTTGCAACTTTCCCTTTTTGCACAAATCCAAGCAGTTTAAAACCCTCACAATCCTTTTGGTATGAGCAAACCCACAGGCACACGCCTCTCCCATAGATAAAGTGTGTGGGCCCCATTTTCGGAATTTTTTTTTACCTAAACCAATTTTTTGTTCATTGTTTCTCTTGTAGATTTGTATATCCATAAGTAAGTTGTTGTTGGGTTTCGTCATTGGTGATAAATTTTTGGTTTTTTGTCACTTTTTATTTTAGATATTAGACTTTTATCTTGTTGCATTAGGGTTTAATTTTTTGTGACACTATGAATTTAGTAGCTTATATTCCTAAATTAGTTGGATCTACCTATCTCGCTTGGAAGAAAAATATGATTGGTGTTCTTGAGAGTAATAATATATGATTAGCTAAAGGTCACTAATCAAAACCAATCAAAGTAAAAGACTTAGTTATATGGGAATACTGATGTGATCAAGAAAGAGGACTCATTGGACAAACATTTTTAGATAATTTACAGGTATACATTGAGGCTATTGATAATCTGGTTCAGGTGTGGAAAAATTTAGCTTTTTTATTTGATAAAGTGATGATGTTTCTTCTTACCATCTTGAAAAGAAAATCCATGAGTTAGACACTAAATATTTTGATAAAATAGATACTTTTCTTTCTGAAATTGAAACCTACAATGAAAATTTAAATAAGTGTGGTAGCAATTACAAGAAAAATGATAATTCCCTTACTATTCTTGTAGAGAAAAAGTTACCTTCTTCATTTGATACATTCATCCGAAATAGGAATAGGGCCATTGAAATGTCTAAAGGTACTATAAAACCCTCTTTCGAATATTTTTGTAAAAGTGTGATATGTGAGTATTAGATAGATTAATTTTTTATGATCAATTATCTAATAGTAAAGCTCTAATGCACACAGTAAAAAGAATCCTAATAAAAGTTTTCATAAACACTCTAACCCACATAAAATAGGAGCAACCTCTCACTCTTCTAATGATGATGCTTATAACATAGTATCTAATTAAACAAAAGTGTATAATCCTTGTATGTATTGTGGAAAAACAAACCACCCTGAAAATATTTTCTTTAAATGAAGACACGAACTTGCTAAAGCCAAGAAAAAGTCTTCCAAAGAACAATTATGTGTATATTTTGTTCAACCTAGTAAATCTTCTTCTCATGTGGAATGGATAATGGATTATGGTATGTAAGCAAGAGACAAGAGAAAATATTATGACTAGTACAAAGTATGTAAGCAAGAGACAAGAGGAAATAAATGATACAACTTCTTTATTTAAACTCTTATGACACTAAAAAGAACACAACACATAAAGTATCCATAAGTGATGGTAAACAACTTTCAATATTAGGATATGGTAATGTTAATGTTCCTAATGGTACTTTGGAATATGTGTTTCATGTTCAAGGAATTCCCATCAACTTGATTTCTATTTATTGTGCATGTCAGAAAGGTTATAAATTTGAAGCTTTCCCTGATAAATATGTTTTAAAAGATATCATACATAACTTCAAAATTGTTTCATCCAGTCGTGTTGATCATAATGTTGGAGTATATGAGTTTGTTGGTTTTAATTCAAGTAAAAATAAACATTTGTATTCCTATGTTGCTCATGCTAATGAATTAATTAAATTATGGCATGAAATATTAGGTCACTTGAATTATGGAAAAAATGAAAATGTTGTCTAAAATGGTACATGCTTACCTTCAATTTCTTCCACTAAAGGTGTTTGTGATGGTTGTGTTCTTGGTAAACATCATAAGGAAATGCTCGATAAAGGTAAATATTGGCATGCTAAAGAACAATTACAACTAATTCATAGTAATATTTGTGGTCCTCCTGAAACGCCTTCTTTGTCTTGTGTAGTCTATTTTCTTACTTATATTGATGATTATAGTCTTAAAACTTGGGTTTATTTCTTGAAGCATAAAAGTAAAACCATTGGTATATTTCAAGAATTTAAATCCATGGTTGAAAAATAATATGGAAAAAAGTATTAATACTTTGAGAACTGATAATGGGGGGAATTCATTAAAAGGGAATTTAATACATATTTATCTAGACATGGAATTCAACATCAAAATACTATTCCATATACACCTCAACAAAATGGGGTAGATGAAAGGAAGAATATGACTTCAGTTGAAATTGCTAGATGTTTGTTGTATTCTAAAGGATTACATAAATGTGTTTGGGCTAAAGCTGTTTGTTTTGTAAACTATATCTTTAATAGAGTCCCTACCAAAGCAATTTCCAAGTTACTCCGATGGATAAATATTAGTAACTTTAAGGTATTTTGTAGTGAATCCTCTCGGATGAAAAATAGAAACATTTAGAGCCCAAGTATCTCAAATGGATTTTGATTAGTTATGTGAGGATTACAAATTGTCCAAGATGTTTGATCCATCTACCCAAGGTGTTATTGTTAGACAAGATGTTCAATAAGATACTATTGTGGTTCCTACCACTACTCCTCTTCCTATTTGGTCCCAAAAAACTCTTGAATCCGCGGTTTCTGAGATTGGTATTCCTTTTTATACTCATTGAACTAGATCTAACTTTTTTCTTATGAATAAAGTATTTTCCATGGATGATCCCTCTACATATGCTCAAACTAAAGATAAACCTGAATGAGAGACATCCATTGACATTAAATATGTCTCGTCAATGAAGAAAAAGACTTGTACTCTTGTTCCCCTTCCTCCTGGAAATAATTTAGTTGGATGTAAATGGATATATAAAACAAATTTTACTGCATATGGACAGATTAAAAAACATAACGCTCGGTTAGTAGAAAAATAATTTTTTCAACAAGAAGGTATAGAGTATATTGAAACTTTTGCTCATGTTGCTAAAATGAACACAATAAAAAATACACCAAATGGATTTCAAGAGTGGTTTTTTTATTGGTGATCTTCGTGAAGACATTTTTATGCAACAAACACTTGGTTTTATTATTATTGACACTTCAAGTTTGGTATGCAAATTGAACAAGTCTTTATATGGTCTTAAACAGGCACCTAGAGCTTCGCATGAGAGAATTGATACTTATTTATTGAATAATGGTTTTAAGCAGATATAAAATATATATATTAAGAATTTTGATGATTATTTCCTCGCTGTGGTACTTTATATGGATGATCTTATCCTTACTAGAAGCTAGCTTACATTTATATAGAAATTGAAGAATAACCTTAAAAAGCAATTTGAAATGACTGGCTTAGGAATACTTATTATTATTTGGGTCTACAGATTTGGCATATGGATGATGGTATATTCCTCTCACGTCCTAAGTATTCTACATATTTACTTGCTTGGTTGCATATGAGTGATTGTAAGCCTTATCCTATTTAATTTCAGTCTAGTGTAAACTTGTCAAAACTTCACTTTAAAAGCATTCACTGATGCAGATTGGGTAGGAAGTGTTGATGACCGAAAGAGTACCAGTGGAGCAACATTCTACTTGGGAGTCTGTTTGGTATCATGGATAAGAAAGAAACAACCCTCCATTGCACTATCTACAATAGAAGTTGAATATATTGTTGCTACATCATGTTGTACTCAAGTCATTTGGATGAAGCAGACATTGGAATAATTACTTGTGAAGTATGAGCATCCAATAGTGATAAATTGTGACAATACCAGTGCCATAAACATATCAAAAAATCCTGTCATGCACTTCAAGACAAAGCACAGTCCAATAAAATATCACTTTCTAAGAGACCAAGTGTCACAAAAGGTTGTCAAACTGGAATATGGTAATACAAAGGCACAAATAGCTGATATCCTCACTTAGCCACAACCCAAAGAAGCATTTGAGCATCTTAGACAACAGTTGGGAATGCTCTCCCTACAGTAGATAAAAGGAGAAAAGACATTATGTCAGGGGGAGACATGGTGATAGGGGGAGCTGTCAAAAGGAGGCCTTTGTCATTAATTTCAAAGGGGGGGAAAAGAGAAGAGTTGTTGTCATCAATGACAAAGGGGGAGAATGTTGAGTATGATTGTCATTGATGTCAAAAGAAGTTCATTAATGACAAAGGAATAACCAAGGAAAGTGATGATATGGCATGCATGATGATATGGAATGTATGATGATGTGGCATGTGTGATGAGGTTTCAAAATCATATGACGGTGTTCTAGTGATCTCATGAAGACATTGTTACAATTTGACATCATTATGTAAAAGTATGGCAATTTGGTGAAACCCTAGAAATTGACTAAGGACTGAGAAATTAGTCTAAGTTTCCCTAGTAAAATGTCCGCCATATCTCATAAGATAATGATAAAAATTATCTAAGAGTGTCAGGATATAGCTTGTTGCCTTTTTCATTTGAACATGGTCTCAGTTTGCTTTAAGAGTGCTTGAGGAAAAAGTTATAGGTCTACCAAGATGGGGTTTCAGGTTGTTTTGCATTGTTTAAGTAAAATGTCCGCCAAGGGTAGAAGATGATGTTTCAGAGGATGAAATTGACATGGATGGAATCAACGTGATGTTTCCCATACTGTGGAGACTTCATATTTCCAAAATGGTGAAAGTAAAAATTCACCTTAGTGGATCTAGCATTTGACAAATTTGTCTAAGTGTTAACACACAGGTTTAAGAGGCCATTTGCAAATGCATGCTCGATGCTCTCTTTGTGCCAATAAATTCAAATAATTATATGGATCTGTTCTTTGTTGAACTGTCCATCCAGTCACATTCTTAGTTTTCTCTCTTGTGGTCACAAGTGTGAGAAATGGACCTACCAAGTTGAGAAAAAATCATGTCTGCATAGTGTATGGAAAATGCTCGCATAAGGCTTTCAAATGCTCGCACGAGATGCCTACACAAGGATTTTAAATGCCCACACAAGGATTTCAAATGCCTATGCATGGCTTAATAAAATTCCCGCACAAATATTTTGTTATGGCCACAAGAGGCATAATGATATGCACACACAAAGGCGTGATTGTAAAAATTAAAGCAGAGTTAATTACTTTAGTGAAAGGACACGATTGTGAAAAGAAATAAGTTTTTAGAATGAAGAGATGCGACTGTGAAAGGATGAGATACATGATGTTAAATATATATAAACAAATACTCGAATTGCAAGAAAGATGTCTCAGTAGTCTAGATTGAAGTAACAACCAAAAAAGAGAGAGACCAAGAAAATGAAGAATAACCAGTGACAAAGTTGAAGAAATAAGAATATCTGGAGATCTGATAAAATCAAATTAGGGTGGTAGGGTGGCTCTAGGGTGGGATTCAAGCCTGCAGGGGGTTGTATCCTTCTTCCAATAGTGGCTGGAAAATAGGGGTGTTGTGGCATCCGTATCTGTTAGTGCAGATAGAAAAACTAGGGTGTTGGTGCATCCTTTCTATAGTAGCAGGACAACAATTTTTGTAGAAATCATCTTATTAATGAGTTTGATTTTGTGGTTTTCTCTTTGAGGTTTCCACGATAAAATTTTGTGTCCTTACTTGTTTGATTTTTTGTTTATCTTGTCTTAATACTAATTTTTTTAATAAAGGAAAATGAAGGCAATACTAATTCACCACCCCTCTCAGTATTGCTAGATAAACCAACACCAATACACCTCCTCAAGCTGAAGTAAAGTCACTTTCTCTGACAACAACAAATTATATGTGTCTTGCTCCTGAGAAGTGACACATACCGACATAGTTTTCCACCCGATGGAGTGATTATCATTATAAAATTCTCTGATGCTTGGTCCAAGGAATGATAATTTCTTTCAGTGACCTAAGGAAGCTCGACAGCTGAAGCATCGTTGAGATAGATCCACAATGGTATACTACATCCTAGTGGGATCTAACAAGAGTAATGAAATCCAAATCCTCCGACCATACCTTACAATATTTAAATGGGAATCTGTAGATACAACAACCTTTGTCCAATATCAGAACAGTTGAACTATGATCATAAATAGCAGCAGAATCATTCGAGGACTTACAATAGTCCAAAGAACCAAGTAATTCTTCTTCCAAAAGAAATCTGTCCAAACGCTTAGCCACAACCGCTTCACCAATCCTCCCATTGTACCAAGTTGGGGCAATAGGGCATGGTTCAATATCTACCAACTGACGATAGACAATATAATATTTGAACCAAGGAATCTCGGATATATCCTAGCTGAGATGACCCAAGATTCATGAGCCGAAGAAGTAAAATTCAAGTCACCTGCAACAATGAGAGATGAGAAGTCTAGAATACCACTAGAATCAATATTTTCCCATAATGCTTTACGATCAATAAATGGACCATAACAATTCAAAATAATAATAAGAATATCCAATTCCCTTGAATGACCAATTAATAATATTCCTCCGCAAGTGACGAGAGGACTAAATCTAAACTTCATGGGGTTCCAAGCAGAAATAATACCCCCTAAATACCCAACAACATCGAAAGAGCAACAATCCTAGGAGGGGAGAAGCCACCACAAGAACTCTGGGGCCATAGAACTTGTAACCATTGTCTCTTGTAACAGTAGTACATCAAGAGAAACTAACTGAACCAATTGTCTGAGGGCACATAGTTTAGGGGTGCACCCCACCCCTCACACATTCAGGGATAAAATAATCATTAGGTAACCGAGTTCACAACCAACCTTACTCTAAGAGGCTTAAATGTGTCAAAAATACCACCTTGAGAATCCAAAAGTTCGACAGAAGTCACAAGAGAAATTCCAACCCAGATGAATCCAAAGGAAACCCCAGTGAATCCCTAGCAAGTGCTTTCTTGCGCCTACCCCCATTTTTCTTACGAATTGTAACATGAGGGTCGAAAAGGTTAGTGACAATGTAGGCAATGGATTCTTTCAAATATACCACCAAAGGTTCTTGGGTAAAACCCCCTCTGAACCTCTGATGAGAGACCCCCACTAGAGACCCCTAGCCACCATTTTCATAGATAACCCCGATGCCCACCCCAGAAAGAGCTACGGCCTCATCCTGAAGTATTTGAGAGTTCGACTCAAGTAAGAGTTCATTTCGGCTATCGAGGGAAGCCACCACAGTCCCCACATCAGGATTAAGAACAGGACTAATGCAATCAACCCTTATCGACTCCTCCCCTAACACATAATCCTCCACTGGCACAGAAGGATTAATGGTCACCCTAGACCAAAAATCAGAACCCTCACAATCAACTTGTGCAATCCTCAGTAATTCCAATTTTGAGAGAGTTTCCAAAAATTCAAGGAATAATAATTTAAGCTTACTTGAGAATGTATCAACTGCATCTAGGAGAGGAAACAATGAATGTCACATCCCAAAGCCGAAGGTCGTGCCGAATGAGTCTCGACAATACAATCTGGATCTTGAGTTGATGACACAGGAAGACCAGTCGAATCATTGACCAAAGAATTGTGACATTTGAATTTTAGATGTCCGGCCTCCCCACAATGATGACACTGAAAAAGGGTTTTCTAGTAATCCAATGGTTTACAAATCAGCTCGTCTCCCCACTGTATAGTGAATACCTCAAGGAGCCCAAGCTCAACGTCCAACTCTATAAGTATCTAGGAAGTACGCTTATCTTTAGAGAAGAGGTTTTTTTCATCAAAGAATATAAAGCGACCCACCTTATTCCCAATGGCTTAAAAAATGTCTCGAGACCACAACTCCAGTGGAAACCCTTTGAACAACAACTAGTAGTGATTTCGATGGAATCTCTCCAATATAGGGTTAAAATTTGATTCCACCTCTTAAGGAAAAGAGAGCCCCTACCCACCAACCAAGTCTTCTCTAAAATCAATGTAGCATAAGCTTCATCCACAAAGTGAAATACTACCGAATTGTTCACCAGCATGTGTACCCTTGGACAACATTTGAGTATTGGTTTCCACTTGAACGATATCCAATCCATTAAATCATTATGACTCAAGGTCAAAAAATAGACTTTCCCCACTAGATCCCGAGCCGAGAGGATAGCAACCCTATCTAGTTGTACATCCTTCCCTGGTTTCATGAATAACCCCTCTTAATGGGGTTGATGGGATTTCAAAGCTTAGTCCTACCGAGCCACAACACCCTGACTACACAAGAGATGACCCTCGCCGCGAGGAACCACCGAACTAAAACCTTCATTAAGGCCTCAATTACCACCAGAATCCCCTTCTGAACAATCCAAGGAAAGGTGATAAAACAGGGGGTCCTTAACCAAAGTTGACAAACCCCCAAACTTCTTTGTCCAAACTCCATTAGTAACGATCATTGTCCAGGATTCAGATACCAAGCAGAAAGTTGGGACAAATTCAATATAATATGGCCCCGGTTCCCTTCACCACTGACAACCCTACACAAAAACCAGTAAACACCCACTAACCCACACTGGTTCTGCAAAAACAACCAAGAGTCTCAAGGGTAACATGGAACCCTGAGACCGTCGAAAGGATAAACCCTAATTCCACCATTTTTACTGCAACTCTCGAAAACCAAAATTGGACTCTTAGAGGGAATAACACTTTTCCAGTTCCCACTAGTCATTAAGATTATAGACAAAAGGGTGAAATTTATAAATGGAAGTTAAATGGGATGTTCGTGTACAAACATAATACATAATACATTGTTATTCATAGGTTACAATTTTAGAAAAAGGTGAAATTGTGTTGTTGTTTTCTATTTCCTAAGATAAGTGATTTATTGTAACTATCATTTTCCTATGGAAAGTCTTGAGTTGAAATGCAACAAAGTAACACTTCAGAAACTGTTACACATCAGAAGTTGGAATGCGAAATGAAATTATATTTTTCATTGGCATGTTGCATTTACATATACCATGGGTGCAAAAACTATCTAGAAAAACATAAATACTTCAACATATTTAGAAAAATGGTCACGGATGTTTTTTTTAAAGTCTAAAATGGACATCAAGTACTAGGGTTAATGAGGAAAATAATCCTTGATATGTCCTTTTGACATTTTTCTTCTAACCTCAATGCACCCCTGAAAATATTCCATAAGGATTGAGTTGTAAATTAAAATTCAGATTTCCAACATTTATGCTTTCTGTGTTGGTTGAGTTCAATTCATATCCCACTTCCCAACAGCTTCAACAACTCATTCAGGAACTTGAAGAGGTTTGTTCCCAGCATGATTTCGTCAAATCTTTCGAATGGTGAACTTATAATTTTTTTCTGTACCGGTTTTTTTTTCAATGAATTCATTGTGATGTGACTAGTATATGTGGTTTGATAAAAATGTGTTGGTGTGATCAACATAACCAATTTTGGGGAGGTGAAAAGACAAAAGGGCTTAACTCATATATTTGTCAAATACCCCCCCCACGATGGGTTCCAATAGCGTGTCGACACCACTTTCCAAGAGTAATCCTAGGAATAACAGGTGGTTCAGCGCATGCAAAGACGAGTGTAACAACTATGTCAAGGTAATCGTAACTTTTCACAGGAAAAGCATACATTACAATTCAGGTATGGAGCATGGTTTTAGATTTTGTATCAGATTTCATGTACGATTTGCAATCCCCTCACTTTTGTGTTCCTTCATGGCCACTCGAGTTGGTTTGCACCATGATGATAGAAAGAATTATGAAGACCCTCGTTGCCTTCTGAAACGACGTTGTCGGTTCTAGTATCAACTTGAGCGAGCCGACTTGGGAAAGTTTCAGAGCTCTCAGGTTGAGACTTTGGCTTGTGCACTCATCGCCTATTTTTAGCATTCAAAACATGGACCATTGCTCTACTTATTAGCTTCGCATCCTGGCATGGTGTAAATGAAGGTAACAAAGAGGAAAATTACCAACGGCCCAAGGAGATCGCATATGTTGTGGGATCTCAATGAATTGAGGAAGGTACATGGATTCTTTGAGAATGACTTTACCTTGTTGGTCGGACGCACATAGTCTGTCTGGAGAAACGCCTGTAGTAGGCCGGATGCATCCTAGGAGCCACGTAGTTAATGGAAGAATTCGATAGGTTGGTGGATGACGCAGACACTCATCTACAACTTCTTCTCACACTTGGAAATCAAGAAACAAATCTACAAAAATCCAAAAAAATAGGGGAGACTCTTTTGAACATCACAAAACTCATATTATTAATGAACAAAAGTCACATGAAGAATAAGAGGGCACATATGAGTCTATATATTTCTCATCAAGTGGATACACAGGCCGGAATTCCCATTTTATTACATAAACATTAAAAAAAAGGGAAAGACGACCCACAATCCCGTGACCCTCCCATCGAACAGAGGACCTTAAAAAAAATGTGAGCTTGCAGGGGAACACCACGTAGACCTTCACCCACCCAGAATACTCTATTTAAAACTTATATACCCTAGACCTACTCACAAGACTCAATACATTAAACATTACCCAAAATCCATACAAGCTCTGCCCTTCTATCCTTCTCAGTATCTTTATAATATTGGATTCCCGCTGCCCAAAATTTCTCGAGACAACTAACTCAACATATCCCTACAATTTCAGATCAGCCAAATCGGCACAAGGCATCCAATTGAAGTTCAGTTAGGATCGCTTTGAAACTAGCCATTGCTCCCAATGTCTGGATGCCCCACATCATTCTTCCCATGTTGAAAGAAAATATGAACCTCCTTGTTCATAGTTGTTTTCCTCCGTTTTCTCCATCAATCAAAATACAACCGCATAACCCTAAACAACAATAGTCTAATAAAAAACAACCACCCTTTTCTCAATATGATAGCATTGAGCTTCCACATATAATCCTTAGTGCATGTACTCAACTACACCAACCATCCTTGGTTTAAAAACCACTTATACTATGAAACGAGAACTTTATACTATGAATGAGAACTCTAGCCATAAAAACGATGATTTTTGCAAAAAAAACACCAAAACCACCCCCCGAATAGAAAAGTGTTGATACCAGTATACACTTTTTTTTCAGGGTAAAAAATAGAGCCATGGCCTAAACATCCCATACTGTTGTTTACAAAAATTGTAAAATCAACCCCTAAATTGGAAAAAAAAAAATCTTGAAGAGATAAATTACAACTTTCTTGAAACTTGCATATTCTTTGAAATTTTCCTCCTTTAAATACTTTGGCACACGGACAAAATGTGGCAAGAGTGTTTTTTTCTGATCCAATCTACAAACAAATTTTAATTTTGGTTTTCAAAAAAAAAGAAAAAATTACTTAGATTTACAAAAAACTTAAACCTCCTCCTGTCCCCTAACTTCCTCCCAACCCCTTCCCCCTCCACCCACCCCCCTAAACTATATAAAAAAAAATTAAAACCTAAACCCACCCCCCTAAACTATATATATAAAAAAAAAAATTAAAAACAATTAAAACCCAAACCAACACCCCATAAGCTATATAAAAAAAAATTCAACCTAAACCCCCAAAAAAAAACTATATAAAAAAAAATTAAAATTAAAACAAACTGTATTAAAAAAATTATAAAAACCAAACCTTCGCCCTTCCCCCTCCCCCCCTCCTCCAGCCAACCGCTTCCCCCCACCTCCCCCTCTGCCTCCCCCTTCCCCCTCCCCTTTCTCCTTGCGCCCCCTTCCCCCTCCCCCTCCCCCCTTCCCCCTCCTCCTCGTGCCCCCTTCCTTACCCCTTCTCCCCCCCCTCTGCCTCCCCCTTCCCCCTCCTCCCGTCACCCCCCTCCTCCCCCTTTGCCTCCCCCTTCCCCCTCCTCCCCCTCTGCTTCCCCCTTCCCCCTCCTCCCGACGCCCCCCCCCCCTTCCCCCTCTTCCCCCCATTGCCCTCTTCCCCCTCCTCCCCCTCCTCCTCCTCCCTTCTCCCTTTGTGGCCCTTTGGCACCCAAGCCAAAGGCCCGCTGAGGGAGAAGGGAGGAGGAGGAAGGGGGCGGCGGGGGAAGGAGGAGGGGGGGGAGGAGGGGGAAGCGGGAGGAGGGGTAAGGGAGGGGGAATGGGGAGGCAAAGGGGGAGGAGGGGGAAGGCAGGGGATAGGAGGAGGTGGAAGGAGGATTGGGGAGGGAGGGGGAGCAAGCCCTCAGCTCGTGTGGCTTCCCGGTCACGGGAAGCCCTTTGTGCCCACACGATCTGAGGGATCGCTCCCCCTCCCTCCCCAATCCTCCTTCCACCTCCTCCTATCCCCTCCCTTCCCCCTCCTCCCCCTTCACCTCCCCCTTCCCCCTCCTCCCGCCACCCCCTACCTTTCCCCTCCTCCCGCCACCCCCTACCTTTCTGTCCTCCCCCTCCCCCTCCCCCTTCCCCCTCCTCTCACCACCCCCTCCCTTCCCCCTCCTCCCGCCCTCCTCCTTCCTAGGCAGACCCCTTCCCCCTCCTCCCCCTCCTCCTCCTCCCTTCTCCCTCCACGTCCCTTTGGTTCCCATGCGATCGGCAAAGGCCCGCAGAGGGGGAAGGGAGGAGGAGGAGGGGGAGGAGGGGAAGGGGGCGACGGGAGGGGGAGGAGGGGGAAGGGAGGTAGGAGGCGGGAGGAGAGGGAAGTGAGGAGGCATGAGGAGGAGGGGGAAGGGGGAGTGAGGAGAAGGGGAGGGGCAAGGGAGAGGCGAAGGGGGAGGTGGGGGAAGCGGTCAGCAGGAGGAGGGTGGGAGGGGGAAGGGGAAAGGTTTTTTTTTTATAATTAATTTTTATAATTTTTTTTTTTACAAGAATGGTTGAGGGATATTTATATTAGAAAAAAACCAGCAGAGAATTACAAAGATTGTCACTGGAATGTATCCGAGGGGATTCCAAATCCATGACATCCTGTTCAGCTTTTACAAAAATGCTTTTAACTCGAAAATGCCTTGTTCTACAATGGCTGTAGATTCTTTTTTTTTTTAACAGAAACGGTTGAGGTTGTATTAATTTGTAAAAAAAGCGGTTTTCTAGTGAACCAGAATCTGAAATATACAAAATTAAAGAGGGTTGATGACCTCTAACAGTGTTTTCAGCCTTCTTGTGAATATCTTGGGAGACAAATCCCACTTGCTTCTAGATCTTTTTTGAGAATATGACAAAAATTGCTTACAAGAGTAGAATCTCACGAACTGTGAGTAGAGAAGAATGCAGAAACAAAAGATTAATTAGAAGGGGAGGTGAAATGCCCCTTAATGAAGGGGTCCAACCGTGTCTGAGATCCCAAAAAAAGTTTCAGGCCACTTCCTTTTCCTGCCGTTCTTTGTTAGACTTTCACCCTCTGGTAAGGGGGGGAGAAGGAGCTGAGAAATATTTGGAATCATATTTTCCCTCTGACCCAGAGGAGGGGACTAAGGCTGCCAATCCTGCAAGAGCTGAAGTCTCGTGGTATAAATTCCGAGAATCTCTCTTGGAACCTGTAGGGGCAAGGCTTGGAGAAGCTGGTTTTGTGGAGGCGACTGTCTCCAAGGGGTCGGAAGGACTCGGAAGGGTCTCGCCCTACACAATATCTTCCGGTGCTTCAGATTCTTGAACTTCATCTTCCTGCAAAACTTTGAAGTTGTTTTTGGATGCCAACAGATTGGTAGCTGATAAAGGAGGAAGAGATTCTTGTGATGTTGGATCCTTTTGTTGTGGATATTGGGGCTCCTTTCTCCGAGGGGCTCGGTGCCGATTAGAGACAGTCTGAAATTCTGCATATTTAGTTGTAGGAGATTTTGATGTTTGCTGAGTTTCTGACAACTTGGGGCAGTTTTTGGCAAAGTGGCCATAAACATGGCAAGAGTTTCATTTGAAAGGGATCTACTCGTAACCCAACTCTTGGATATGACTCCAATCTCCTAAATTTAGTTTTAGGGCTTCCAAGAGTCCTTTCTCCAAATTTACTTCTACACAAATGTGGGCACAAGTAAACTGGCCCCCTTTTGGGTCTGCACTATCCAGGTAGCACCCTAGCTTATTATCGATTTCCTCCAAAGAGATTTTCCCCCAAAGATGAAGTGGAAGGTGAGGTAGTCTTACCCAGACTGGGGCGGCTGTAATCTCTGCATCTAGTTTAAAGTCCAAAGTCCAAGGAGATAAAAAATTCCTCTCGAGCCCATGAAGAAGGGACCTGAGCGAAAAACTAAATCTCGTTCTTCTTTGCTCAGGAACAGAAAAACAAAGAAACCCCTACCAGCTGCGAAGAGAGAGACCTGTCCTTGAAAAATAGGGTTCTAGTGCTCTGCCATCCAGAGCTCCACCGCCTTTGGATTGGGCCATAAACCTGTAAACTTGTCGATGAGGGATTTCTTCGAGAGAATGAGCGCTTTTTGACACGGATCCAAGGGAGAGAGCTCCAAAGAAGGGATCTCATTTATTTTTTTCATGAACTTGGAGGATGATCGAGTCGCTGCATGAGGTATGGTGGCCTGAACTAGAGCCTTAAAGGCCAGAAGCTGATCGTTCTCCATACGGAAGCCCACAAAATCGGTCACAGGAAGGTGTCGTGACCACTTGCAATAAACCAACACTGCACGACAGTTCTGCGCAGAGGAGCCTACAGACAGCAGCCTAATCACCACCGGAGGAAAACGCAGGCTGAGTGCGGCGGCTAGGGGAACCCTAGCCGCGTTCTAAGAGGCTACGGAGCGTCATTTTTTCCAAATGCCCCTCTTCTACTCCAAAATGGCTGTAGATTCTTACAAATTTTCCAAGGATGAAAATGCAGAAATAGAGCATATCAAAAGATGGATTTCTGTAGAGTTTAAGTCCATTTGGAGCAAATATATCATCTTGCTAGAGAGTCTATTTATCAAAAAAACTACTAACTATTAACTGCATAGAAGGCATGAAAAACCAAAATTTTCATGAGCAGCTGAAAGTAGTACGAGGAGAAAAGAGCTGGAAGAGCAGATAATAGTTGAGCTAACTGTGACGTTGAGTAGTAGGTCCCGGAGTGCTTTCCAGAGAATGTTCAGGTCCAATGCCAGATCCTTTGTTGTCATGAAAGCTTGGAATGCAGTGTCCAATTTCCTCCCTGAGATTGTCAATTTTGCCATCCATTTCCGAGATACTTCTATAATTGTCCTTTGTTTTTTAGTCCACATTAGCAATGTTGTTAGCCGTATAATCCACAGTATCAAATATGGTATAAATTCTACCGTTCATGAGGTTGTTGTTATTCCTAATTTTCGTGTTGATGGACTGGAGCAGGGTGTACATCTGCGTCATGTTCCTCTTAATTTCAGTGTTCTCTGCCCTGAGAAGGCGAAGTTGTTCCTCCATAGTTCCCTACGAGACAGGAAAAGGGCTAAGAAGGAGTTGCAAAGAGGAGGGAGTCGGGTTGGTATTGTCCAGGGGGAGAATATTAAGACTGGAAAGGTCGTCAATAAGGGAATGAAGAGGGGAGAGCAGGCGAGCTTCAGAGTGTTCGTGAGCAGAGGGAAGAGGGAACTGTTTCTTGCACAAGAGGTAGGAAGAAGGGTGAAGAAGGTCGCGAGATGCCAGAGGACCAGCGCCTAGAGAGGGAGCTAGGGGAAGCGCATGAGGCGTATCATTAATTACAGTGGAGCGAGAGCTTGCAGAGGGTCAAATGAAGGAGAAAAGGGGAAGTGAGAAGGTGAAAATGGAAAGAGCAGGGTGGTGAAGAAGGCCATGTGATGGCATTAAATGGAGTGTGTGAGCCTGGGGCGGAGGACGAGGAGGGATAGTTGTGTGCATGAGGGAGGGGATGGTGCCACAAAATGTGGAGGCTTAAAGACTTGAATTAACATGGAGGGGGCGGGGAGGTAGGCCATCCCTATGAGGATTCCTAGAGGGGTTAAGGAACCCAACAACGAGCAGGTTTGCTTCCATTGTAGACAATATAACCATAGTCTAAGAGCACCCCTTTATTCGCCATTTGATCAGCTCAAGGGTTGTTGGTTCGGAGAATGTGTGAAAGGGTGACAGAGCTGAAGTCGTTGATAAGGGGTTTGAATATTTGTTGCATTCTTGTGGAGGGAGTTTTGTAGTTCATAGTGAGCTTTCAAGCTTCTCTTATGATCCTGAGAGAGTCCCCCAAAACGACCAGGTCTTTTATTCCAAGAGAGCTTGCAGTTTCCAGCCCCTTAATTAATGTGAGCCATTATGCATCGTTGTTTGTTTTTTTCCTATTCCCCAAGCATAATCTTTTTGTCTGTTTCCCCCAGGGTCAAAAATGACCCCTCCCACACCTGCCAACCCAGTTTAATTTTATAAAAAAATTTAATATAGTTTGGTTTAATTTTTTTTTAATTATATAGTTTTTTTTTGGGTTTTAGGTTTTAATTTTTGTTTTTTTATATAGTTTTTTTGGGGGTTTAGGTTTTTAATTTTTTTTGTTTCAATTTTCTTTTTTATATAGTTTATGTTTTGGGTTTTATTTTTTTATTTTTTTTTTAAATTATATAGTTTTTGTTTCGGTTTAGGTTTTATATTTTTTTATATATGTATATTTTTTTAGATAGTGTTTGTTTTGGGTTTAGGTTTTTTTTTTTAATTTGTTTGCAAAAATTTCTATATACAATGTTTTTCATATGTTTTTTACAAATATATGGTATAGTTTTTCTTCAATTTATGTGAATCGTCACTTTTCTGAAAATAATATGAAATAATATCATTTTTATAAAAAAAAAACTCTGAAAATTCATTGAAAATGGTTTTAAATGTCTTTATTTTCTGGATTTTTTTACAATTTTGTCAATAAAAATGTCTTATTTTGTCCATAAAAATGTCTTATTTTGTCCATAAAAATGCCTTACTTTATAGAAAAATTTGCAAAATTAATATGTTTTCATTATAAATTGCTTATAAATGTATGTTATTTTGTTAAATTTCTAAAAACACACTTGAAAATAGAAATAAAAAATATTTTACGACAAAGATAACTCAAAGGCCCGAAAAATGCCTCAATATGAAAATGTGTGATACTGGTATCAACCCTTTTTGAAACGGAGCTAAAAATAGCTACTAAAATTAGGAGAGAGAAAAACGAGAACTATGTCAAGTTCTCGTTTCATAGTATAAGTGGTTTAAACTATCTGTCTTCATAAATTCATTTTTCATATTGTCATTAGTTCTCTGCTCATAAACATTTAATGATTCTTCTGTAGCTTTTTGGTCTTCAATTGCATTAACAATTAGAACACCTCCTTTTTTATCTGCTACACCTTGTTCAATGTCCTTCCTAGGCACTTCTGTTACCACATGCATGAGATGCAAATAATAAGCTAGCTTCCATTTTGCTACAACTTTGTCAGGTTCATTTTCACTAAATAAAGCTTTTTCCTTTAAATATTCCATGCACACGGAATTTGGTCCCCCATATTTACTTTGTTGCGTTGGTGCTCTATTTATCAATATTTCTGACCCTCGGTTCTCTATAATGGTCTTCTTCCATACACCCTCCTTCATGTTTCTTTCTTGCAATTGACCTTTGGATTTGGGTATCCACTCTCAAAGTCAAATTTTCATCTCGAGTATCTACAGTTGCACTTATTTCCAAATATGAGTACGACCTTTTCTTCCCAACATACCAGTTTGATGGTCTGTCTACACCTTTAGCCACACTCTTTATGCATTGTTCGACTTTTTGTTTTTCCACCAATTGAAGAATTTTTTGCTCCTCCTTTGCTCCCATGTTCTCAACAACATTGTATTCTTATTCAACAATGTATTCCCCAACAACATTATCATATTTGTTAACAGTTTCTCTATCCATTTCAACTATCTCTACTAGAAGGTAAATATTCTCTTCTCTCTCCTTAATCTTTATAGGAATGTAATTGGTAGTATCATACTTCTCCTCACATTTATCTGCTTGCATGTAGGTATCTACATGCTCAATCCTTTGATCATTTTTTTGTGTGTTGTAAACAACACACATTCTTAGTGTTTATGTATTTTTCCTCAAGTGCTTCACCTTCTTCCAAGTAGCAAAGCACTTCCATAACTGATACCCCCCTTTTAAATCTCTCTTTTCAATTTAATGTTTTTATTTTTCCTCTGAGGCCCTTATCCTCCTTCTTATGGTTCAAATATTTGCTTTTCTCTAGAGACTTTGATCACAATCTTTGATTAGTTTCCTAATTGCTTGTATATTTTCCCTGATCTATTCTTTCTCTTCTTGGCTCACCTGCTTCCCTTTTCCATTTTTAACTTTTACTCACCAATATCTCTTTGGATTCTCAACAACTTGCTCTCTTAACGTTGTTCACAATATGTATTTCCATAACCAAACCCACTGGTAACAATATTGCACCTCTGTGTAATCTAGTGCTCTTTCAAGCACACTTGGTTCTCCTCTAGAACCAACTCTTCGGCTCCTCTAAGATCACTTAGTTCTCCTCTCAAACCAACTCTTCAATTTCAATAGCTAAGTCTCTAACGGTAAGCCTACAACAATGGATTCCCCTTTGGGACATTTTGGTTTGCTCTGATACCAAAATGATATAGACACCCACATTAGAGGAAATTTCAATTTAAAATGGGCCTTCCAAAAATAATACAAATTCCATGTCATCATGTATTAGCCAATCAAAATGATTTAAAATTCAAAAAGGGAGCACCTAAAAAAATTGGAGAGAAAAAATAAAAACTATTTTTTTGAATCGTACTTTCAACTTATCTCCTTGTAGGTTTACTCAAATTTCAAGCGGGAGGACTCATTGGATGCATAATTAAATTATGCATCAAATGAGTACCCATGTTGCATTCTTTTAACAACATCCACATCATGAAAAATCGAAAAATAGATTAAAAAATGTGTTTTCTCTCACTAGAAACACGTTTTTTAATGTATTTTCAATTTTTCATGATGTGGATTTTGTTAGAAGTTTGAAACATGGGTACTCGTTGGATGCATAATTTAATTATGCATCGAATGAGTCCTCTTGTTTGAAATTTGAGTAAACCTACAAGGAGATAAGTTGAAAATACAATCCAAAAAAGTTGTTTTTTTACTCTCTCTCTACTATTATTTTATTATTTCTTATTATTTTCCTTAGGAGACCCATTTTTCCCAAATTTCCATAGCTTCTTCTAACACCTTGAAATAGACAAACATATCTACAAAAATACAACAAAAAAATAGGGGACACTCTTCTGAACGTCACATAATTCATATTATTAATGTACAAAAGTCACATGAAGAATAAGGGGGCACGCAGGCCTCTATCTCTCTGGCATCAAGTGGGTACATAAGCCACACTGCCCATTTTACTACACAAACATAACAAACAAGGGAAAGATGGCCCATAGGGCCATGACCCTCCCACTGAACAGAGGACAATAAAAAAAAAAGCATCCAACCCTATAGGGGAGCACCACGTAGACCTTGTTGGAATTTGGAGTTGGAATTGATGTCAAAATAGTGAGTTAATGTCATGATTGGAATTGCACGCAGAAATGAGAAGGTAAGAGAGAAATGAACGCAACAAAGAGAAGGTTTGAGGCCTGCATACATATTGAAATGTCCGCAATAAATGGAGAAATGGCCACAGCAAGAAATGAAAATGCCCGCTAGCAATTGGGAAAATGCCCACAAGTGTTATGGTTGAGCAGCCAAACCTTCCTTTGGAATAATGAGTCCTTAAATAAAAATAAAAATAAAAAGGGAGAAAGGAATTAAAGTTTTGTTTGGTCGGCTCCATAATTATAAAAATAAAATTAAGTATGCAAGATTAAGTCGGCCTCTTAATTGTGTATCAAAGGATGATCGTATAAATACACAAATAAAGAACACTTTGAGGTATGCATTTCTTTGTGGAAATTGTGAAGCATTGACTTGAGAGTCGAGACTGTGGTAGTTAAAGGAGCATAAAAGTGGAGAAGAGAGCATACTTTGTCTGGTAGATAATTTTTGGGTGAAATTTTTTGACTCTACACAGTCGAGATCAGAAAGAGTTAAATCAGGTATGCGCTTGTTAATCAGAGATCAAGTATTTGAAGTCTCAGGTCTATCTATAAATTGAAAACCAATCACCAACAGAGATTGGACCAATTTGGTGGTTCAAAGTGAAAAGAATTTTGTCTTGAAGTCTGAAAATAAAATATTGGAATTACTCATTAATTCAGGTTGCAGACTGATCGAGTAATCTCAGTTGAAATTGAAATATTTATTTTTGAGGTTGAAGCCTCCATAACAACAGTTGTTGCTTGTCCATTTATACTGTGTTGATGCACATACCTTGGATGTAATTTTTGTATATATATATATATATATATATATATATATATAATATATATATATATATATATATATATTATATATTTGGTGTCTCACGTCAATGACTGAAGATTGAGTATTGTGCATTATATCAGTCTAAATTTTTAATTGGGAATAGACAACAATACTGATTCACCCCCCCTCTCAGTATTGTTTGGGTGTTCTTCAATTGGTTTCAGAGCAGGTCCTTCATAGAAGCCTGATAGCTTGAAGGAGATCCTCATGAACACACCAATGGCCCTTTTCAAGCGTGGAAATATTCCCAGATTTGATGGAAGTAACTATGTGTATTGGAATAAGAGGATGCAAGCTCATCTAATAGATTTAGGGTTTGATATATGGAAAGTAGTGAAGGACGGATACAAGGAACCAAAAGATGATCCTTCTACAAGTAGTGAAATAGCATACTATGAGAATAATGCAAGAGTTGTAAATGCTATCCTTGGAGGCTTAAATGAATTAGAATTCTTTAAAGTCATGAACTATACCTCAGTAAAGGACATGTGGGATAAAATGGCCACCATCTATCAAGGAAACACCAAATTTCAAGAAGCCAAGCTACAAACTTACAGAAGTCAATTTGAATGTCTCAAAATGACAGAAGAGGAAGATGTAGTAGCTTACTTTCAAAGAGTTGAAGAAATTGTGAACACTATGAGAGGTCTTGGTGAAATAATGGAACCAAAGTTAGTTGTTCAAAAAATTCTCAGAACTCTGACTCCCAAATATAATCCTAAAGTATCCGCTATTGAAGACAGGGAAAAATTGAATGAGTTGAAAATTGAAGAGCTTCAAGGAATTCTAACAGTATATGAGATGAGAACTCAAGAACCTAGGCACAACATTGTAGCATTCAAGGCAACCAAGAACAAACATCAAGGTCATGAATACTGTTTATCAGATAATGAGATCTCTGATGAGGAAATGGCCAACTTTGTTAGTAAGCTTCCAAGAGGAACCAGAAGGTACAAAGGAAAGCTTCCACTAAAATGTTTCAATTGTGGAAAAATTGGACATTTTGCTACCAAATGTCCTCTCAAGAAGATTCAAAAGAAAACAACTTTCTGAAGGAACTTCGAAGATCAAAGGACATCGGATAAGCATATTCTAGTTACCAAGGCAGAAGAGGAAGGAATATCAGATTTTGAAGAAGAGGAAGAAAGTGTTGAAGATAACAAAAATGAAAATTTATTTCTAGCTCAAGAAAACAATGAAGAAGGCATTGTGGATCTCGAGGTAGAATTGGCTGCAGCATTAGAGAAAATTGAGAACCTAAAGTTGTTGAATGAGAAGCAAGAACAACATCATCAAGATTCAAAAAACCTCTTTTCCACAAGGTTAACAGAATCTATTAAAAAAAGAGAAGCAGAAATTAAGTCCCTTAAAGAAAAGCTTCAGAACTCAAAAGTGGCAAATCAAAAGTTTCAAAAGAGTTCCTTAGATCTAGACAAAATTCTTTCAGAACAGAGAAAGGATGGAGATACAAGAGGACTGGGTTACATTAGCAAATATAATGAAAGAAAACCAGAATTCTCTTTGAACCAAGAAGTCATGTTGGTAAGCAAAACTGTCAATCAGCTGAAAATGAGTCTAGAAAAAATTCATGAACCCTTAAATGAGCCTCAGAGACAACTGAACCTAAGAGAAAAAGAATGTGAAAGACTGCAAAGAGAAGTGATCAATATGAAGAAACCTAATGACTCACAAGAAAATTGGAGAATTGATCCTGAAGACAAAGAAGTCACAAACAATTTTCAGTCCTCAAGGAGACAAGTTCAAACCAAGTTTCAAAATTCTTTCTATGGGTATTGTTTTAATTGTTATAGATTCGGTCATAAAGCAATTGATTGTAGAATTCCCATAAGAAGAAATGTTACTCATCCTAGAAAGCAGTTTGGGGAAAAGAACCATGCTCAAAATAAAAATCCCTACTCGATTCTCCTAGAGGAAATATAGTGTTCAAAGTGCAACAATTTTGGACACACTATGGAGCAATGCAGGTTGAAGAGTGGTCACAATGATGACATGGAAAAGGAAATTTTTGATCTAGCTCTCTATGCTCAGAAGGATGAAAATAAATGGTACATAGACAACGGATGTACCAAGCATATGACTGGAAATAAAAATAATTTTCTCACTCTCAAAGAGAATCAAGGAGGGGATGTATCCTTTGGTGATAATGGGACAACAAAAATTTTGGGAAAAGGAACTATGCCTCTTAAAGGAAGTGCAAAAGCTCAAAATGTTCTCCATGTTGAAGGATTGAAGCATGACTTACTGAGTGTCGGACAGCTCTGTGATGCTCATTTCAATGTCACCTTCTTCACACATCATTGTGAAATAAGAAGAAATGGCTCCAAACAAATAATAGGAAGAGGAGCAAGATCACCAGGGGGAGTTTACACGTTGGAAGAAATAGAAGGAGAAATATGCTATATCATTCAAAATGATAATAGCTGGCTCTGACATAAAAGATTAGCTCATCTAAGTTTTGACAACATTGTAAAAATCAGTCAAACAGAAGTTGTTTGAGGGATGCCAAAAATTTCAAAACCTGTGAACAAGTTGTGTGGATCATGTCAACATGGGAAACAGGTGAGAACAAACTTCAAGACAAAAGTGTATCAATCCACATCACATCCTCTTGAAATTGTCCATACAGATTTATGTGGACCAGCGAGAACCAGGAGTCTTCAAGGTGAGTTGTATTTTATGTTGTTTATTGATGATTATTCTAGAATGACTTGGGTCACCTTTTTGAAGAATAAATCAGAGGCTTTTGAGAAATTCAAACTCTTTAAAGCCAAGGTCGAAAATGAGATTGGACATAAAATTAAATGCCTTAGATCAGAAAATGGAGGAGAATTCACATCAGGTGAATTCAAAAACTTTTGTGAAGAAAATGGCATCAAAAGACAGTATTGCACAGTCCACACACCTCAAAAGAATGGCATAGCTGAAAGGAAAAATAGGTATGTTAAAGAGGCTGCTAGAACAATGTTGCTTGAAGCTAATTTGACTGAAACTTTCTGGAGAGAGGCAGTAGGAGCAGTTGTTCACATTATAAAAAAAGCACAGCTGAGAGTCAATAGCGATAAGAATCCTTATGAGTTTTGGATAGGAAGAAAAGCAAATATAGAATACTTTAAAAATTTTGGAAGCAAATGTTACGTAAAAATCATTGATGACAACCTAGGAAAGTTTCACTCCAGAACTGATGAAGGGATGTTTTTGGAATATTCAACAGATAAAAAATCCTACAAATGTTACAACAAACATCTAAAAAGAATAGTTGAAAGCATTGATGTTGCAGTAGATGAAGGATTAGCACAACAAATGACCGAATCTGAATCTGATGATGATTACTTATCTGATGAAGAAGGAACACCAAATAATAAAGGGGCAGAGAAAAAACCTGAACATGGTGAAGGAACATAATTGCTCACTACTCATACTCCAAAAGGTGAGAAACATTTGATGAAGTTTGTAAAACATAATCATTCTGAAGATCTCATTATTGGAGATATGGAAGAAGGCATGAAACTCAGATCAACACCTAAAAAGAAAATCTTAGCCCTGCTTTCAACAATTGAACCAAAAACCTTCAGTGAAGCCTCTAATGATGAATGCTAGAAAAATGCAATGAAAGAAGAGTTAGACCAAATTGAAAAAAGTAAAACCTGGGAATTGGTTCCTAGACCCAAAGATAAAAACGTCATTGACACTAAATGGGTCTACAAGAACAAGTTAGATGAAAATGGGAAAATTATTAGAAATAAAGCAAGATTAGTGTGCAAAAGATATACTCAAATGGAAGGAATTGATTTTGATGAAAATTTTGCCCCAGTGGCTAGGATGGAATTGATCAAGACATTTTTGGCATTTTCCAGCTACAAGAATTTCAAGGTCTATCAAATGGATGTCAAGTCAGCATTTCTAAATGGGGAATTGAAGGAAGAAATCTATACTGAGCAACCTGAAGGTTTCGAATGTCCAGAAAAAGAAGACTATGTTTGGAAGCTGAAGAAAGCTCTCTACGGGCTCAAACAAGCACCCAGAGCCTTGTATGAACATTTGGATAAATATTTAATCCAACAAGGGTTTGAAAGAAGTAACACTAACAATAATCTTTATCTCGAGTTCAAAGAAGGTAAATTATTGATAACAGTTGCATATGTTGATGATCTAATTTTTGGAAGCAATGAGGAAGGCTTCAGCCAAATCTTTGCTAAGGAAATGACAAAAGAATTTGAGATGTCTATGATAGGTGAATTAAACTTGTTCCTTGGTTTACAGATTTCACAAGATTCCACAGGTATCTTTGTATCTCAATCTAAGTACCTAAATGAAATGCTTAAAAAATTTGGCATGATGGAATGCTCTCTTGTTTCAACACCAATGATAACAGGTTGTAAGCTAAGCAAAGAAGATGAGTCTCCTGTTGTAAATCAGACAATGTACAGATCTATTATTGGAAGCTTACTATATCTTACTTCATCTCGCCCAAATATCATGGAAGCTACAGTTGGGTTAATAGCAATATTTCAAGCAAGTCGAAAAGAATCTCATATGACAACTGTCAAAAGAATTTTCAGATATCTCAAAGGAACAATGGATTGTGGATTGTGGTATCCAAAGGATGAATACTTTGATCTCAAAGAATTTTTAGATGCAGATTGGGAAGGTAGTCTCGATGATAGAAAAATCACAAGTGGGAATGCCTTCTTTCTTGGAAATCGGTTGGTAGCTTGGTCAAGCAAGAAACAATCCTCTATCTCACTGTCAACTACTGAAGCATAATACATATCAGCAGTTGTATGTTGCACACAACTTCTGTTGATGAAACAACTACTGGAAGATATCAAGATTAAGAATGATCAACCACTCTCCATCTACTGTGATAATACAAGTGCTATTAGTATATCGAAGAATCCTGTCATGCATGCTAAAACCAAACATATTCCCATTAAGTATCATTTTTTGAGAGAACAAGCACATGATCAAAAGATCAAGTTGGAATATGTGACCACTAAAGAGAAAGTAGCAGATATCTTTACCAAGCCACTTCCCAAAGAGGATTTTGAGAACCTTAGAGATAAACTGGGAGTAGTTCTGTCTCCTCAACAAATGAATGGCCTATTGCATATGAAAGAAATTGGCTTCCATATGGCAAGCCAAAATTGAGGTCCTTCAAAGACCTCAGTACACCTTGAGTCTATGAAGCTGGAGGATGGACTCAAGAGTAAAAAGTGACTACTCTAAGAAAAGGAATAGGTCCTAGGATCGTGATCGACTGAAGGATGAAGTCTAATAAGAAATGACACAATTTGGCATGCTGATAGGGGGAGCAGAAGTCAACATCAAACGTTAACTACACTTTCTTCACCACTTTGCCATTGATGTCAAAGGGGGAGAAAGTCAAAGGGAGCTCAGTTTTAGGGGGAGTTGTGGATTGACATCAATTCCAAAGGGGGATATTGTTGGAATTTGGAGTTGGCATTGATGTCAAAATAGTGAGTTAATGTCATGACTGGAATTGCATGCAGAAATGAGGAGGTAAGAGAGAAATGCATTCAGCAAAGAGAAGGTTGGATTCCTACATACATATTGAAATGTCCACAATAAAGGGAGAAATGGCCACAAAAAGAAATGAAAATGCCTGCTGGAAATTAGGAAAATGCCCACAAGTGTTATGGTTGAGCAGCCAAACCTTCCTTTAGATTAACGAGTCCTTAAATAAAATAAAAATAAAAAGGGAGAAAGGAATTAAAGTTTTGTTTGGTCGGCTCCATAATTATAAAATAAAATTAAGTATGCAAGATTAGGTTGGCCTCTTAATTGTGTATCAAAGGATGATCGTATAAATACACAAATAAAGAACACTTTGAGGTATGCATTTCAATGTGGAAATTGTGAAGCGTTGACTTGAGAGTCGAGACTGTGGAAGTTAAAGGAGCAAAAAAGTGGAGACGAGAGCATACTTTGTCTGGTAGATAATTTTTGGGTGAAAGTTTTTTTACTCTACATAGTCGAGATCAGAAAGAGTTAAATCGGGTATGCGCTTGTTAATGAGAGATCAAGTATTTGAAGTCTCAGGTCTGTCTATAAATTGAAAACCAATCACCAACAGAGATTGGACCAATTTGGTGGTTCAAAGTGAAAAGAATTTTGTCTTGAAGTCTGAAAATAAAATTTTGGAATTACTCATTAATTTGGGTTGCAGATTGATCGAGTAATCTCAGTTGAAATTGAATTATCTATTTTTGAGGTTGAAGCCTCCATAACACCAATTGTTGCTGGTCCATTTATTATGAGTTGATGCACAGACCTTGAATGTAATTTTTGTATATATATATATATATATATATATATATATATTATATCTTTGGTGTCTCATGTCAATGACTGAAGATTGAGTATTGTGCATTATATCAGTCTAAATTTTTAATTGGGAATAGACAGCAATACTGATTCACCCCCCCCTCTCAGTATTGTTTGGGTGTTCTTCAAACTTTCACCCATCTAGGATACTCTATTTAAAACTTATATCCCCTAGACCTACTCATAGGACTCGATACATAAAAAATTACCCAAAATCCACTAAAAGCTCCCCCCCTTCTATCCATCTCAGTTTCTTTTTATAATATTAGATTCCCTCTTCCTAGAATTCCTCTGGTCAACTAACTTAGCATATCGCTACAATTTTGAATCATCCAAATTAGAATAAGGTGTCCTACTGAAGTTCAGTTAGTCTCTCTTTGAAACTAGCCATTGCTCCCAACTTCTGGATGCTCCACATCATTCTCCCCATGTTGAAAGAAAATATGAACCTCCTAGTTCATAGCTTTTTTTCGTACATTTTCTCCATCGATCAAAATACAACCACAGAACCCTAAACAACAATAGTTTGTTCAACAAAAACCACCCTATTTTCATTATGATAGAATTGAGCTTCTACATATAATCCTTCCTGCATGTACTCAACTTCACCAACCAACCTTGGTTTAAACCATTTGTCTTCATAAATTCATTTTTCAGACTGGCATTAGTTCTCTGCTCGGAAAATTATATTTAACAATTCTTCCATAGTTTTTTTGTCTTCAACTGCATTAACAATTGGAACACCACCTTTTTTTTATCTGTTACACCTTGTTCAATGTTCTTCCTTGGCACCTCTGTTACCACATGCATGAGCTACAAATAATCAACTAGCTTTCCTTTTGCTGCAACTTTGTTAGGTTCATTTTCATTAAAGGAACCCTTTTACTTTAAATATTCCATTCACACTAAATTTGCTCCCCCGTATTTTCTTTGTTGCATTGGTGTTCTATTTCTCAAGATTTCATCGATTCTCAATTCTCTATAATGGTATTCTTCCATACACCCTCCTTCATGCTTTTTTCTAGCAATTGACCATTGGATCTGGGTATCCACTCTCAAAGTCAAATTTTTATCTCCTTGGGTGCCTATAGTCGCACTTATTTCCAACTTCGATTACCACCTTTCCTTCCCAGCACACTAGTCTAATGGCTTGTCTACAACTTCAGCTGCACTCATCATGCATTTCCCCACCATTTCTTCTTCCACCAATGGAAGAATTTGTTGCTCCTCCTTTTCTCCCATGTGCTCAAAAACACTGCATTCTTCTTCAACAATGTATTCTCCAACATCATTGTCATCTTTGTGAATAGTTTATCTATCCACTACAACTATCTCCACCAAAAGGTAAATATTCTCTTCTCTCTCCTTAATCTTTATGAGATTGCAATTGGTAGCATCATTCTTCTCCAAACATTTATCTTCCTTCATGTATGTCTCTACATGCTCAATACTTTGATCATTTTTTTGTGTGCTCTGAACAACACACACATTCTTAGTTTTTATGTATTCTTCCTCAAGTGCTTCACCTTCTTCTGCGTAGAAAATAACTTCCACAACTAAGACCCCCTTTGAAATCTCTCTCTCTTCAATTTGATGACTCGTTTTCTTATAAGGCCTATTTTAGACCCCAAATTTCCTCTAATATGATTTGGAATATCATGTATGTAGATCGAACCATTATTAAGTGATTACTAAGGAGAACGAACTCTGCATGATAAACTGAACAAGAATGATAAAAGTTGCATCATATTAGTCCCCCCGCACAAGAGGAGAACAACCGCAATTATTTTCATGTCATACCTAAATCACAATATAAAACCAACATAGATCCATCTAAGCTTTGGATCTACCATGCACCAAGAGTGATCAAATCCTTGGAGGTGCAAACCTCTCCTCAAGTTTTGCACAAAAGTTTAGATGGATCTATATTGGGATCTCCATGTTAGACATTGAGCCTTACAGGAGGAGTAACAACTTCAAACATATTTTGATCCCATCTCTAATCCAGAATGAGACATCTAGTTCTATAAATAGAGTTTCTTTTGATTCGATACCTCGTTTGGAAGTGTTGGTAACACATTGTAGGAGATGTATGCTTAGGAAGGGATTGGTCCATTCATAAAATAATGATGTCAGATTGTTAAAACCTACCAATAGTATTAATCACACTACTTATTGTTAATGTGACTAATTGTCAAAACATACTAGCATTGAGTGTCTTCAAATCGATTGAGGCTTGAGTAGTGTGTTTTCCCTTTCCCTTCCTCTTTTTGCACCATCTTGTATAAGGAAGGAACACACAATAGACTTCCATCAAACAAAAGTTGTGATAATGAAAAAGCAAGAATTTCAGAACCAATGGGTAATTGTGCTTTTCAGATCTTGGAATGTTGTTAACATAGAGATTTTGTTCAAAGTCTTTGAAATCTAGCACATCGCCAAAGTCCCAAGAACATTAAAAGCTTCTAAGTGGATGATATGATTTTTTGGGTTGGTGGAGCTTTCGTACATGCTAGAATTTGAAGTCGCTAACGTCATTGGAGTCCACTCTACCTTTTGAGTTTGAGAGATCAACGAAAAATTGTTCTTTAAATGTTATTTTCTAATTGATTCGATACTATAGATGCCATGTAAGCAAGTAGGGTCATTCATATTTGAGCTTTGATTTGTAGCCCAAAATGTGCCAATGTAGACATCATAGTTTGTGAGGTTTCAAAGTTTCTTTATTGTCCCTGAAACATAAGGCTAAGTCTTGCGAGGAGTAATGGTTAAGGACTCAAGAGGTCTTTATGTTGTAAATTGGGTTTAGAGGTTTTTAACGTAATATAGCTGTGTGGGTCATGGGAACGTCGTTTAGCAACAAGTAGCAAGGCGATCTAGTTTACTTGGACACAAGGGTTAAAAACTCTTTGAGTGAGTGTGAATGAGATAAGATACAATTCCTGAGAGACTTTGGCTATATATATGCCCCACACATATGCCCTCATAGTATGATAGCTTAAGCAAAAAAAATCTATAAAATGTATTTTTTAAATAAATAATTAAAATTATTAATGTTATGATTTTCAAATGTTATATTTAGTTATAAACAAAAACACATCTTCTTTATAATAAGCCTTTTGCCTTGTTAACACACAAAATGACATTGTCAAAATTTTCTAGCTAAACTTTTGACGTCATATATATCTGCCAAATACTATGACAGCTTTAGCCAAATATGGAGGAACTTTAAGTATAAATGAAGCTTATATGGAGCACATCTTAAGTATAAATGAAGTTAATGGAGCACATCTTAAGTATAAATGAAGTTAATGGACAAGATCGTAGATATGGAGCACATCATAAGTTTATGGCGTAATTTCTAAATTTAAATAGATTTGAAAGGATGCATCGGAAACTGTTTGTGCCGTGCATGCTTTTCTGGTAAAGAAAAGAAAAGCAAAAAGAAAAAAAAAGCAAAAGCAAAAAGTAGGCAACTGGCAATCATTCTAAGAGCCTAAGGCAATCTACAGTATTTATAAGTTCTCTCTGGCATTGATTGATTGAGCTCGTTCCTGCTTAGATGTATTTATAAGTTTTCTCTGGTATTGATGGAGAGCTTGTGCCTAAATGTCTGTGATGCACTGCTTTTTCCATTCGCTTTTTTCTTCATCTCATCTCATGGCTTGAAGTCATAGAGTGCATTTGAAGTCTGAACCTGCTTGGATCGATGTAGATGTTACCCTTTTTTTTCTTGGATGTCGGTGATGCAGTGCTTTTTTCTTTTTATTGTCATTTGCTTCTTTTTTTTCATCTGATGACTTGAACTCATCAAATGCAGTCCCTGTTCTCTATTAATTTCTTCCGTATTCTATTTCCACAACGTCAATGGAGAGGTTTCCGCGTTTTCTGCTTCCTTTAACGGAGAGGTTTTCACCGGTTTTCTGCTTCCTTTAACGGAGAGGTTTCCACTGGTTTTCTGCTTCCTTTAACGGAGAGGTTTCCACCGGGTTTCTGCTTCCTTAACATTTATTTTTCTGTAACTTTTAATTTACCGGTAAAAAATTTAGCTGCTTCCTTTAAGGGAGAGGTTTCCACCGGTTTTTTGCTTCCTTAAAATTTATTTTTCTGTAACTTTTAATTTACCGGTAAGAAATTTAGCAGAATATTGGAATGTATGTTTGTTAATTTGTTCATGAAGGTCATGCAATCAACATGGAGCAAGTTCAGGAAATTGTGTGTTCGTTTTTGTTGTTAATTTGTTCAAGGAGATCATGTAATCAACCTGCAGCAAATTTAAGAAAATTGTGTGCTGGTTTTAGCATCAGTTATTCCTCTTTCCCATGATTTGTATTGAGTTTTTTTCGCTATGCAGGACCCTTCGAAATCAAATGCGGCCATGGTGATTACGAATGCATTTGAATTATATTTACTTATTTTTGAGTCATGTGGTGAATCCCTGTTTTTTTTTTTTTCTTCTTCATTTGACTCCCTCTTTGTATGTATTCCCTCTTATTTTCTGGTTTTCATTTACAACCTATTTTGTTCTATTTTCTATTCCCTTTTATCTTTGTCAGTATTCCCTATTTTTAAAAGCCTATTCTGTGTTTTCTCTAGTTTGTATCCAATGTGTATGATTAACATTAATACAAATTGGGATCTATATTTTGTTTTTTCTTCTCGTTTTTCTGTTGCTGGTCTATTCTGTGTGTGAATAACATTAATACAAATTGCTATCATTGGTTATGGGATCTCTATTTTGTTTTTTCTTCTAGTTTTTCTGTTGTTTGTTTATTCTGGGCTTTCCATGTCAATGTCCACTGTTCATCTTCCATGTCAATGTGCACTGTTCATGATCAACGTGCTATGCTTTAACAATGATAATGGAGAAAGTTGTTTAATATTTTCTTTATTCTTTCTTCTTTCCAGGTCAATGTCCACTGTTCATGATCAACGTGCTATGCTTTAACAATGATGATAATGGAATGGAGACTGTTTCAATCATTTTTTGATTTTGCTTTACAAATTCTTTATCTCCGTAACCTGTAATTTCCATATCTGTTAAGAACCACTGCATCTCGTGGTTTCCTTGGTTTCCTTTAATTATCTTTCTTTATCTCTATAACCTTTAATTTCCATATCTGTTAAGGACCACTGCATCTCGTGGTTTCCTTTAGTTATCTTTGAAGGAACAGCTCCTGCTGAATCTCCATTGCTATCGTCTAATAGGCTTTTCCGGAAGCGTATTGTGCGAGCCAGGGACCTTTGTGATGGTAGCTCCCATCGCAGGAAGGCTTGGGCAACTTTTAACGCCGAGTTTCGGCTCTCAATAATGCTGTTATAGAGAGGGTTTAGTATTTTATTACATATTATTTTTTTCTGAAATTGGGCATTGGTGACCCGGTGGCTTGATGAAAAGATTGGAAGTGTAGCATGAGTCAAAAGTTTAAACCTTCCTTAAAGAAAAACCAGTGGTTGGCTATTGGTGGCTTAGTGTTAGACCTAGGCTACACGCTAACTAAGTTAAACAAGCTCTGGAGACCTGGCTCTAAGCAAACTACGTGGCTGGTTCGGCTCCATTTAGTGTGTAAATCTTTTATTAAGCCTAAAAAGGATCGGTACTTTATTCTGGGTAGCCTTCCTCTTGGACCAACCCTGAAATTGATAGGAGTTACATAGTCCAAGTGCCCAGCCTGTCACAAAATGAGACCGTTAAACATATTTTATAGTTCCGTTCATATGCTAAATCACCTTGATCAGAAATATATGGGAATATTCCAATGTTTACTTTCAGAGTTATTATAATTTGTTGATTGAAATTAAATGCGTTTCAAGATCATGTTGATTGAGAAAATTGCATGGCTTGCTTTGTGATTTGTTTTACCCTTTTGTTGTTTAGTATTTATTAATCAAAATTCTTAGAAGTGGAATTTCGAGGAGGAATGCTGGCAAAGTTATTTATTTCTTTTTTATTTTTATTTTTTTTAAATAATTCATGTTTATTAATCTATTTTTCATGCTAATTTTTGTTAAGTTATTTTTTTTTTTTTAAGTAGTTCATGTTTATTAATCTATTTTTCATGCTAATTTTTGTTATCGGTTTCTGTGCATTTCTCTTTGTTGAATCTACTCTGCATGATATTCTGCCCATGTCTCTGTATGATTAAGTATCAGTTTGTATGTTTGAACAACATTGATCTAGACAGCTTACTTTGATTTTCTGTTTTTTTAATTATCTTTTGTAACACCATATTAGAAATTCATATTAGAAATTTAGTGGAATATTGGATTGTTTTATTCTTATAGCTGTTGTTAAAGTGTTTCATATGTCATGCTCAGCAACAGAATAGGGGACAAATTCATCAACTTAAAAGATTCAGTTTTGTATTGGTGGTCTTCTATGCCTGTGATTCAATTATTTTCCTCCTTATAAAATACCCTTAAAGGTGTAGTACTTCCTGAGATCTTCCAGTAACTATTATTACTTGTTGAAAATCTGTTTTGTATTTTTTAATCACGTGTTTATGTTTGTGTGTATGGTTCATGATTAACGTGTTCTCTATTTGAACATCATTAATGGATACAGTTTTTTTTTCCAATTATCTGGTTTCTTTTTAAAACCTTTTTTCTATGTAACCTTTAATTTCTTGGATGCATTGCTTAGATATTTTACAGAAATTTGAAATGAAATCAACTGTAATGCTCATTAAAAAAAATTTGAAAAATTGTGATGGTTTGAGCTCTTCATTCAATCGCTATTACAAGGTGTGTTGTCCATTTTCTTCTTCGTGTTAATTAATTCTAGTTAGCTCCATATTTGCTTATTTTACTCTAATTATTTCACATTATGCATAAATTTTCTATAATATCATTATTTTTAGCAAATAATAAAATTATTTATATCTTATTTATGTCTTTTAATTTCCATTGCGATACATGCAGTTAGTGGTTTAAATTATCAAATTCTTTTTTAATTTATTCATGGAAATCAAATGCCATGTTTACTAGTAGAATACAATGCAATTCAGAAAAGTGATTTTGCATGAGTTGTTTTTAAATCATGTGTGATTTGTTTGTATATCTTTTGTTGCTATCCAAGCAACCTTAGAGCTGGAATCTTATCAAGGTAATGAGAAATGCTTCTGAAGTTCATCTCCTTTGCATTTACAAGTTATCCCCTATATTTTTTTGTTCGTTTGTATGTTTCTGTGTGCATTGCTTCTTGTTGAATGTCTATATAGAAGTTAAATGTGAGGCTTATCAACAGAATGGAGTACTAGTGAAAAGAAATAATTATAAGAAATTATGTGACTGAGTTTGTATGGATTATTTTCTATTTTCCCTGATTTGCTTTATGCTTTTGTTGTTATGCAGAGTACTTAGAGGTGAAACATTGCCAAGAGGACACGAAATGTTGTGTATGCTGGATTGTCATTTTGTCTATTTAGTTTTCTCTAAATTTGTGGTTTCCCCTAATTTTTTTTTGTTTTCCTTTTAGAAATTCTTTGTATGCATATAATTCAAAATTAGGCAAAATATTGGAATGCTTAATCTTAGTGCCAGATCTCTTATTTATTTATTTACTGAATGCTTTCTCTTATCCTCAAATTTCTCCTTTTAGAAGATGCTTAATCTTATTTTCAAATCTCTTGTTTATTTGCTTATGGAAGTTAATGTGATCTTCACCGATAGAAGGAAGTGCTAATGTTAAAATGATTTCAATGATATGCTGGATTTTTATTATCTCAATTTAGTATGGTTCATTCATTATCATTTGTGCTTTCTGTTTCAGGTTTTGAACAAAATTGATGGAGTCTTGTTTCTCTAAATTTTTAGTTTTTTTTTCACAAATTCTTTGTAATCTTTTAGTTTTCTGCATGGATGTGATTGAAATTTAACAAAATATTAAAATGGTTTATCTCAATTCAATTGATTTTTAAATGAAAGTTAACTGGAATGTTCATCTACAAACATTACAAACATATTACATTGCTAATGATAGACTATAATTTTAAGAAAGGGTGAAATTGAGTTTTGAATCAATTATTTTCTATTTCCTAAAAAAATTATTTCAATGATATGCTGGATTTTTATTATTTCTATTTATTCTGGTTCATTATAACTTGTGTTCTCTATTTCACTATTTCAGGTTTTTAACAACACTAATGGAATCTGCTTCCTCTAAATTTTTAGTTTCCTTTTACAAATTTTTTGTAATCTTTTAGTTTCGTCCATGGATGTGATTGAAATTTAGGAGAATATTGGAACGGTTTATCTCAACCCCAAGACAAATTACTTTGTAAATCTGGCCTCAAAGAGGTCAGAAACTTTGTAAGAGGTTACAAATCTTCATCGAGTCACTAAATATCTAGAAGGTTGAATTACACGATAGGATTAGATGAGTTGATTGACATGTAATCAAACAAATTCCCATTTTTATTAAACTGTTGAGCAGATGTAGGAATTAGTTGCATATCTGTGAGTGAATTTAGGATCTGAGAAGATGCGGTTGTTTTATTTCTGTGTGTATAAAATAAAAACCTGTTGTATTTCTGTGTGTATAAAATGTAAACCTGTGGGTGTATATTGAAAGCAGAAGCCAAGGCCGAGAGTAGCCAAGAAATGTAAAATCAGGCCAGGAGAATGAATGTACAGAGCTTATGGTTAATGAGATATGGTGATAAAGTCTGTATAATGAATATTTATGCTTCTCTGTGTTAATATGTTAATGATTGACAGAATGGGTGAACGATTGATCAGGAAATTATGCATGTTATTTCCTGTAGTGACGAGCTGGATGTGGATTGAGAGGATTGTGTGTGAACAGTCAAAAAGATTAGAAATCGATGGTTGATTCCAAGATGCAGATTTTCGCTGCAAGTAGTTGATGTTCAAGGTTTCCTGACTCCTGACTGTGGATGTGGAGCACATTCATTTAAATTGTGTATCTGCGTTTTAAGACCAGATCGTGATGTGGGAGGTCGATTAAGGGAATAATAGCTCTTAGATTCAGAGACAGCGCTCTCCATGGATGAGTGAAAGTATACTCTGTTTTCAATTTGAAGTATTTTGATAATTTGTTGTCAAATCTGAATAGGGGTCAATAGAAAATATGTCCACGAAGTTTGGAAATTGATGGTGTGGAAAAGATGTGCCCAGCTATGAGAATTCCGCCCAGTCTATGAAAAAACTGATTGAAATATGTTGGAGTAACTTGAAGTCGGTGGAAAATTCTCTCGGTCTACTACAAGAAACGTCCATCCAGTCTTCAAATTGATAATGCATCCAGTCATCAATAGATAGTGCGCTGTGTGAAGAATCGTAGGGAAAGGTTAAAACCCTATTGTTCTCTTTCTTATGAAAAATCGTGTTTTAATGTGATTTGTGAACATTGGAACAATTGAGACCTGGATTGAAGTGTTCCCAGGTTGAAAATCAGAGTTTAAAACTAAGAAATTCGAGGGTCCAGTAATGCGTATAGATTCCTGTGGCATAAATGTATCCCGGTAGCACCAATTCATTCCTATGAATTTCGGTAACATTTATTCCTTTCATATAGAGTGGCGAGTTTCCGATATTGCTGGTTTTAATGTAACAATCGTTCAAACTAGTGTTATAGCAGATTTCTAGTCGATTTAGAAATCTTAGAAATCAATCTGGAAATGAAATGGGAATAGGTTTTATTGAAGATCTAAGAATTGGAATTCAGAGTTAAATGAATGATTTATTCACAGAAATAAATGAGCTTTAGTTAATGTTCTTGTTATAGTGGGGAGGAGTTTCAGGGACGGCAGGTTGGAGACGGCAATTTTATATATATATATATATATATATATATATATATATTAAAATAAAAAAGATTGAAATCAAAAGTAGAACTAATTATGAAATCCAAATTAGAAAAGGAAATATAAAGTATTGTCCATTTTCAAAACTAAATAGTGAACACTCGAGATACATGCCTAAATCTTGATCATGAATCATATACTTCACTACTTCCAAGATCATCTGATTCTTTCTTTCTGCCACACCATTTTGCTGAGGATCGTAGGGAGTACACATCTCCCTCTTAATCTCAATTTCTATGAAGAATGTCTTGAATGCATCTGATGTGAACTCTCCTCCGTTATCTGAACTTATTGTCTTTATCTTATTTTCAGAGAGATCCTCTACAAGGGCCTTGAATTCCTTGAACTTGCTGAACACTTCACTTTTTGCTTTCAAGAAATAAACTCAAGTTTTATGTGAGTAATCATCAATAAATGAAACATAATATATGTACCTACTAAGTGATGTTGATGACATCGGTCCACACACCTCCAAATGTACTATGTCCAAGATTCCATTTTCTTTTCTATCACTGTTTGGAAACAAAATCTTCATGTTCTTTCCTTATGCACATCCCTCACATATACCATCATGATTCACCTGAATATATGGTAGACCTGTAACCATATTGCTTATGATCGGAAATGATTTGTAATGTATGTGAGCAAGTCTTCTATGCCATAGATCACTTGGATTCACAGTGTTATGTACCAATGCTTGATATGATTGTCCCTTCATCTTGTACAGGCCTCCCTCTTGAACACCAATCACGATAGCATCATCAATAGTCTGTTGAAATTTGGTTGTCATTGACGTCAACTGATGTCAAAGAGGAATCAATATCCTTGTTCCAGTTTGAAGAAGTATATGAAATCTAGTTTGAAGAGGTAGATAAGAATTACATCCATCTTGAAGAAATGCATAAGGTACAATAGCATATCAAGTCCACCCAGTCATGATACTTCAAAGGTAATATGCCTAAGAGATGGTTGGACAAGTTTCAGGAGTGCGTAAGAGGATTGATAGCAAGAAGCAGTTGGACAAGTATGCAAGTCTCGTAAGTGCGCAAGACTCACCAATCGGAAAAAGTACATAAGTTGTTGAAGTGCGTAAGAGTCCCGGAAGAAAGTGGTTGTCAGACAAGTCAAGTGCGCAAGACCCATAAGCGATGATACTTCAAGGGAACAAGACCACACTCGAAGTGAGTCCAAAGTGCGCAAGACCCACTATGCAAAGGACCAAGTGTGCACATGAACCACAAGGTGTGATACCTCAGTGGCGCAGAACATGAAAAGTGGCGAAAGGGTAAAAACATTTGGACCGTGAAGCAAGGAAGAAGGGACGCTATGACCAACTTGTGGACATAAGAAGCCAAGCTGGAGAGTTTAAGTAAGCTTGAAGATGAGAATGTGGTAGTACTCTATTTTGGAAATATTCTAACTTTGGGATATCAAGGGCTCATGGAATTAGAACATCATGATCTAGAAACGAGCCAAGTGTGCATGAATAGAAGAACATAATTATTGATGGTGTGCAGGATGATGTAGTTTCTTTGTGACAGCTGCGTGAAGATAGAAATGAAACACTACAGATGATGTGCATGATGATAGGCTAAGTGCATGATAATAGAAAGATAGTATCGCATACAATACGTAGAAATTCACAGATGATCTAAGATAGATGCGTGAAGACAGAGTTTCAACACAACAGAATATGCACAGAATGATGAGGTTAATCTGAAAAAAGTGAGAAGAACAGAAAGGAAGTATTGAAGATGGTACGCAGAAGGCCATGGATTATCTAAGACATATGCACCAAGACAGAAGCGTGACATATCAGAAGGTGCACAGATTGGTCTGATACAGATGCATGAAATCAAAACATAAGCATAACAAAGGATGTGTAGTATCAGTTGAGTTTGTAGATGCACATAAACAGAATGTATGTTGAAGTAGCGCACAAGTTGTGAAGTATGAGGTCAAGTGTGATACAGTTTAGCGATTGCAATATCTCAGTATACAGAACGGTGCACAATGGAATGAACTATATTTATATGAATACTGCATGGATGAGTAGAAAAACAAAGAAATATATTCTATATTCATACAAGGGCGGTAGGACGAGGCAATTAACAAGGGGTCAATCCCTCCTTCCAATTGAAGCTAGTAAATCAGGGAATCGATGCTTCCTTCAGGTTGTAGCTTATAAAACCAGGGGGTCGATGCCTCCTTCCAGTTGGTGCTGGAGAACTTTAGAAGTTGGTTCTTCCATGAATGTAATATTTTTAATATAAGAGAGAATTCCATGGTTTTTTCCCATTTTGGTTTCCACGTAAAAATATTTTTGTTATGTGTATTGCGCATGTGATGTTGAATGTTTTTTGTTTATAATGGATGCATAATTTAAGTTCCATTTCAAATTGATAAGAAGTAAAAATTGTTCATAATTGTGCTAATACTGATTCATCCCCCCTCTCGGTATTAATAAGATCCAAAAATTGGTATCAGAGCAGGTGTCTTCAGTAACATATTAACATCTGGAAGATAGATCTATGTGCAGATATGGACAAGTAGGAAGGAATCTCCACCAACAGAGCACCAAGATTTGATGGATACAACTACACCTTTTGGAGGATAAGAATGGAAGTATATCTGCAATCCCTCGGTGTTGATGTCTGGAAATCTATTGAGAATGGTTACAACATTCCTGCAACTGCACCAGTTGCTCCACTTGAGAGAAGACAATATGAATGCAATGAAAGAGAAAGGAATGAACTATTATGTGGGCTAGCAGACACTGAATTCACTAAATTCATGCATTGTGATTTAGATAAGGATGTATGGGACAAACTCATAAATATCTATGAAGGTGGAGATAAAGTAAAGAAGGCGAAGCTGTAGACTTCCTCTGGACTATATGAGTCTTTGAGAATGAAAGATGAAGAAAATGTTTCCTCATACTTCCTTCGAGTTGATGAGTTAGTTAATGCCATCAAAATTCTTGGAGTAACACTAGCTGAAGAATTGATTGTACAAAAGATACTAAGAACTATGCCTCCAAGATTTCACTCAAAGGTGTTCATGTTAGAATATATATCCAATCTTACAGATTTAACAAAGGATGAGTTTCAAGGGATCCTGACCACGTATGAGATGAGAACTGAAGGGGAAAGTCCTATCATAAAAGAATCAACCTTTAAAGCGAACAAGAAAGAAAAACATGAGCATGACAAAGGCTCTTGTCATGAACTAGATGAGGAAGAAGCAAAATTTGTGAGAAATTTGAAAAGAGGACGTGGAAAGTATAAGGGGAATTTATCCTTCAAATGTTTTAAATGTGGAAGAGTAGGCCACTTCACCTCAAAGTGTCCATATAAAGAAATCAGAGATAGTTACAGCGAAGAAGAATCTAATTACAATGAATGAAGGTTGGCGCACACACACACACGATAGATTTGAGAATGGGAAGAAAGTTACAAAATAAACAAAAAATTTGTACTCCAAGGAAGACATTAGTTCATCCAAAGAAAGTGAATGTGATGACAGTCCAAAAGAAGTAATTTTCATGGCCTTTTTGGAATATGAAAGAAGTGAAGAAAAGAAAAGTGTTTTCCCTCTATCAAGAAAGACAAATCGAATGCGTAGAGTCAATCAAAAACACTAGATAAGTATTTATTTAGTGGATCCTTTAATACACCTCCAAATCCTATTGCAGAAACTTGTTAGACAGTCAATCTGAAGAAGAAGAAGTTGCGGAGGTTGACTGGGAAGGTGAATTGGTTAGTGCCTTGGATGAATTAAAGAATTCAAGAAGGACAAACAAACTCTTGCAGGACCAACTGTGAAAGTATGAAGAACAATTCAATCAATCCAAGGTGATTCAAGAGTCTCTTGAAAAACATGTTAGTGAGAAGGTAATGAATTTTGAAAAACAACTAAATTGTGCAATAGAAAAAAACAAAAAAGCTTGAAGAAGAGAAGTTAGTATTGAATACATCACTGGGAGATTCAGATTAGAAAAATGATCTACTAACAAGTCAACTCGAACAAAATAATATAGAGACCTCCTATTTAGAATAAAAATTGACAGAGTTAAAAGGGAAAGGTCACATCATTGATACTTTGAACTGTGCACATTCAGAAAGTGACAAGGCGTGTCTTGAAGAAGAAATTAAGAAAAAATTCAAAGACAACACATCAATCCTAAATAATATTTTGAATTATCAATGATCACCAGTAGACAAGTCAGGACTTGGCTATGACAGAACAATTGAGCAGGTCTGAGATAGCAATTACAGTCCAAATCAAATGAATCCATTCAGGTATGGTAATTCCTTCAGTAATTACAACTCTTTCCATTACACTACTAGGAGAAGGATAAATACATTGAAGTGCGCAAGGTGCAACTACAATGGTCATATTGTGAAATATTTTCAAACTATGAGATGTTATTCATGTGATGGTTTTAGACACAAGGCTCAATATTGTCGAAGAACAATAAATTGTACAGATAGAAATACTCTACATAACATCAACCAAAACAAAAAGACCACAAGGGAATATAGTCAGCCGCAGTATCAAAATGGAACTGTGCTCATGAATAAATAGGTAAAGAAATCTACTAAAACAAATGACCCAAGCTCGTCACAAGTAGCAAGCAATTGCTGCCCATCTTGCTAATATCTAAAAAGATAAGTAAGATCCTTGAATTCAAAACGAGATTCATTAGGAATTCAAGGAATGTATTAGTTAAGTATTGTAGTTAGAGAATATTTGAAGTTCGCAGTTGCAGTAATATAATGTTGCCAAGGAAAAGAGCATATATTAAATTAAGTGCAAGGATGTGTTGAATTGTCGCATAAAAGAGCTCATACATGTAACAATAAAAATAAGACTACAAACAAGACTTGTTGTTGAACAAACACAAGGCTCGCATAGATACATAAATCAAGTTTGTATTATATTCAAAAAATTTCTTTACAAAATTACATGATACCTCTGTTGCATAAAACATAGTTGAAGTAAAAAGAGGTAGCATGCTAAGGCCTAATGGCAGTTGAAGTACAAATATGATGATGGAAACCATATTGAACCAAAATTGAGAATAACAAAATTGATTCAAAGCCGCAACTCAATGTTCAAATCCACATCATTATTTGTAGAATGATACAAAATACAAAGCTCAAGATCCATCGGAGCTTACTCGATGAATTCTATGGATTGCAGCAATGGAAAAAGCTGTAGAGTAGAAGATGATGCATTGGTAGTGGATTGTTAGGCCTGAATCAAGTTCAACAATTCAAGAATTTGTTGTTGTTTCCTCTCTGGGAATTCGACTCTTTTGTTCTGACTGAACAACCCCTCAGCATTGTTGTGATTGACCTGCGACTACACGTACCAATGGTTGAAATCAAACTCCTTCATCTGGGACTGCCAAATCCTCATGTCCACCTTCAATCGTGTGAACTTAGCCCACTGTGATTGAACTATCAAGCAAAGGTTGTCAAACAAGTTTTTGAACCTCTAAAAGAAGGTAGATATGATGAATGAAGAAGAGAAACTCAGAGGCTGCGAAACTCAGAACAATCTTGATGGGGAATGAACCAAGGTGATGAACCAGACAATGCATAGCTCATTTATAGAATTGGAAGGTGGTTCCCCGTGTGTGCTAAAATAAATTGAAGTTATGTTGAGGTTAATTGCATTCATGTCCATGCAATTCGAATATGGCTATGGAGACATAAAAATTTGTTGCATGAGTTAATGAATTCAGGAAAGTGGACAAAAATTAAAAAAAATCCAATTCATTGTTCCATGTGATCGAAATGATGTTTCCCCAAAATCTTGAGTACGAAAATGACACATCAAAGTTTTTGCACGCATTGTTAGCCACATCGCCTTATTTCCATGTTGGCTGATGGATGCAAGTATGTGCAATATTAAGAAGGAATATTTGGATGTTGTGGAAAGATATGCGAAGTCCGAAAATGTAATGAAGATTGGTCATAGAGTAGTAAATGCAACAAAAAAAAGTTGGATGCTAGAAGAAATCGACATGGAAGACAATGCAAACTAGAAACAGATGGAACTCTGTAGTGTGCACTGAATGCGACAGGAATATGGCAAAGAATTTTGCGCAAGAAATGAATAAGTGTGAGTAATAAGTATGACAGGAATAGAAGAAGTTAGCAACTATACATGGGGAGCATACTCGTGACAACTACAGAGACAGTATTGAATGTACAATATGAATGAGATTCAGTGCAACAACTCCAGCAAAAGAAAGAAAATGAAGCAGGAAGACAGGGGGAATATTCGAAGCAAGTTGATGTATGAAGGACAACGCAAAACCGAAGACAAGAGAATCTGAGTTTGTGCATTGAAGGAACCTCTTTTCCATTGATGTCAAAGGGGGGCGGAATATCATGAAGCATGTGATCAACACAAAGATGAAAAACAACAAACAAGTACTGATCAAAGTGTGAGTAATAAGTATGACAGGAATAGAAGAAGTTAGCAACTATACATGGGGAGCATACTCGTGACAACTACAGAGACAGTATTGAATGTACAATATGAATGAGATTCAGTGCAACAACTCCAGCAAAAGAAAGAAAATGAAGCAGGAAGACAGGGGGAATATTCGAAGCAAGTTGATGTATGAAGGACAACGCAAAACCGAAGACAAGAGAATCTGAGTTTGTGCATTGAAGGAACCTCTTTTCCATTGATGTCAAAGGGGGGCGGAATATCATGAAGCATGTGATCAACACAAAGATGAAAAACAACAAACAAGTACTGATCAAAGTTTGCACAAAGAAACAAAGGAGAAAGATAAAAAAAAACATGCATCAATAGAAGGGATCTGTGCATAATTGAAAGATATCAGAAAAGCATTGACAACAGGATGTGCAGATGAGCAAAGGCTCAAACTGTCAAGAACACGGGGGGAGTATTGCGAACAGAATAGAGGAAGCACACAACTTCATGAGATGATTGACATGAACAACTTCATGAGGTGTTGACATCAATGCCAAAGGGGGATATTGTTGAACTTTGGTTATCATTGATGTCAACTGATGTCAAAGAGGAATCAATATCTTTGTTCCAATTTGAAGAAGTATATGAAATCCAGTTTGAATAAGTACATACGAAGTACATCTAGCTTGAATAAGTACATAAGGTACAACAGCAAGTCTTAATTCCACCCAATAATTCTACTTCAAAGGTAATATTCCAAAGATATGGTTGGACAAGTTTCGGGAATGTACAAGAGGATAAGAAGCAAGAAGCGGTTGGACAGGTATGCAAGTCCCAGAAGTGCACAAGACTCACCAATCATAATAAGTACACATGTTTTTGAAGCACGCAAGACTCCCGAAAAGAAGTGGTGGTCATACAAGTCAAGTGTGCAAGAAGCATAAGCGATGATACTTCAAGGGCGCAATACCACACTTGAATTGATTCCAAAGTGAGCAAGGCCCACTATGAAAAGGACCAAGTATGCACATGACCCACAAGGTGTGATACCTCAGTGGCATAGAACATGACAAGTGGCAGAAGTGTAATGAAAGTTGGACCGTGAAGCAAGAAAGATGGGACGCTACGACCAACTTGTGGACACATTGTCTGCACAGGACAAGTATAAATAAGAAGCCAAGTTGGAGAGTTTAAGTAAGATTGAAGATTTGAATGTGGAAGTACTCTATTTTGGAAAGCTTATAATTTTGGGGTATTAAGGGATCGTGGAACTAGAACAACATGATCTATCAAAGATCCAAGTGAGCATTAACAGAAGAATAGAATTACTAATGGTGCATAGGATGATGTAGTTTATCTATGACAGTTGCGCGAAGATAGAAATGAAACACTACAGATGATGCGCAAGATGATAGGCCAAGTGCATGAGAATAGAAAAATAGTATCGCAAACAGTACGTAGAAAGTCACAGATGATCTAAGATAGATGCATGAAGACAGAGTTGTAGCACAATAGAATATGCGCAGAATGATGAGGTTAATCCGAGACAAGTGCAAAGAACAAAAAGGAAGTATTACAGATGGTATGCAGAAGGTCATAGATTATCTAAGATAGATGCACCAAGACAGAAGCATAACATAGCAGAAGGTGCGTGGATTGATCTGAAACAGATGTGTGAAGTTAGAATAGCAACACAAAAAAGGATGTGCAGTATCAGTTGAGTTTGCATATGAACATAAATAGAACATATGTTGAAGCATCACACAAATTGTGAAGTATGAGATCAAGTGTGATACAGTTGCAAGATCTTAGCATACACAAGGGTGCACAATAGAATGAACTGTAGTTAGTCTAAAGAGTGCATGGATCAGTAGAATAACAAATAAATATCTTATATAGTCATACAAGGGCGGTAGGACAACGCAAGGAACAGGGGGTCAGTGCCTCCTTCTAGTTGAAGCTAGTAAATCAGGGATTCGATGCTTCCTTCAAGTTGTAGCCTGTAAAACCATGGGATCAGTTCCTCCTTCCAGTTGGTGTTGGAGAACTTCAGAAGTTGGTGCTTCCATGAATGTAATCTTTTTAATATAAGAGAGAATTCCATGGTTTTCTTCCATTTGGGTTTCCACGTAAAAATGATTGTGTTCTGTGTATTGTGCATGTGATGCTAACTATTTTTGTTTATAGTGGATGCATAATTTAAGTTCCAGTTCAAATTGATAAGAAGTAAAAATTGCTCATAACTGCGCTAATACTGATTCACCCCCCCCCTCTCACTATCATTAAGATTCCAACATAGCCTTTCCCTTTGGACACATCAGAATTTGGCCATCAATGAAAGAGACTCTATATCCACATTCCTTTAATTCTGAGATGGAGAGGAGATTCTTCTTTAAATCGGGTACATACAATACATCTTTCATCTTCATAGGATTTTTGGAATCCAACTTGTAGGAAGCTTATCCTACCCCTTTTATGGGATATTGGTAATCATCACCAAGATTCACCTTATGAGGTGAATCCTTCTGGACCAAATTTGTGAGAGAATTCTTGTAACCGTTCATATTCTTAGAAGCACCACTATCATCAAGCCATGTGTCACTTCCATGAGTGACACTTGAATCATCTTCTCTTGCTTTCTTCTAAACAAGTTCATCATCTTATTTGGCATGAGCATGATGTATTTTATTCTTTCCTTTTCTGATCTGATCTTTCATGTGAGGACAGTTTCTTGCAATGTGTCCCATCTTTTGGTAGCTATAACATTTGTAATTTGAGTAATCGTTTTGTGTCTTTTGTGTCTTCTAAAAATTTTTGTGGGAATGGGATTCTTTCTTGATTTTCCCTTTCCTTGCATGTTCTACTAGTGCTGGATCTTCATCATCACCCAAATTTTATTCTCTTACTACCAATCTAGATTTTTCTTGTGTGCACTCTTCCCATAGTCTGCTGAACTTTGTTAGTTTCCTTCTGAAACAAATTCCCTAAATAAATGATTCCCAAGACCTTGGGATACCATTCAATGTAGTCATCATTATCTCATCTTCATCAATTCTTTCTCCAATGGATTCAAGTTGTTCTTTGATTTTAGGTTCCCTTGTGAATTACAATTGAATGGTTTCTGAATTCTACATTTTCACATTGTTGAGTTGTGTCCTCAGTGTCATCTTCTGGTTGATATTCTTTCCTTCAAACAACCGGGACAAGGCATCAAACATTTTCTTTGGAGTCTTCAATGATGATAAATGAGGGATCAGGTGATCCTTGATAGAATAGACAATGATTCTCTTTTCCCTAATCATGTTCTTCTTGTGCCTTGCCTTAGCTTCATCTCCCTCTGGCTCATTAACCTCTTCTTCAACATATTTTTCCAAATCATTCTCTTCTAGAATGAGAAGCACCCTATACTTTCATGCTTGAAAGTTATCATTCCCTTCAATATTGTCATCAAGCTTGGTGTTGTTTGTCATTTTGTCCAAGCTTAAAAATATGTCAGAGATGAAATTTTTCAGAGATGAAATTTGGACTTACTAGTCAATGTGTTATGCCAAGGTGATCTCCATAAACCAAAATCAGCTCCAATGTCAACCTGAAAACTAATTAACATCTAGCATAGGGTTTTATTTTTTCAAAATTTGAATCTAGAGGATCGGATCCAAGGAGAATATGTGCCCTCCCAAGGCGATTTGATCAAACCTTCTTTTCTTCCAGGTATGAGATTAGAACAGTCAAAAACTGGAAACCCTAATTTCTATAGTTTCCGTAGTTCCTGCAGAATTTAGGTCAAAATGGAAACTTCATCGAATTGAAGTTGGTATACATAGAAAGATGTGCCCTCCTAAAGAGAATTAAGCAATCTTCCTTTTCTTTCAGCACTACTTTGATACAATGTTGAAATTTTACTTAAGCAGTTATGTTATTCATAATTCTTTAAAATTTAATTCAATTTATATCATATCATAAAAACTGCATCCATAAGTATCACTAAAAGAAAGGAATTCACAGCATACAAAAATATTTATCCTTGGAAACCCTCTTGGGGAAGAAAACCCAGCAAAAATTCTTCAGCATAGATCCATCAACAAAGTACAATGTCAATACAATGAAGAGATAAATCTCTCTCATAGAAATATACCCCAGATACAAAGATATGATAAAACCCAAGATATTAGTCTTCCTCCAATTGTTGCTTCTCTCTCTTGCACACTTGTCTCCCTGAATTGATGGGAACTTTCTTGATGTACAAATGAGGAGGGCGTCACCCTCTATTTATACGTTTTATGGCTGAATTTTTCACCGTGGGGCCGAATTCACTTGGGTGACTGGGTTGACTTTCCTGGGGCATTTTTTACCCAATTTTGCGGCAATTTTACCAAGTTTTTATTGTGGGGCCGACTTGTCTATTTTCACTATAATACTCTTTTATTTATTATTCTTTTGGAATATTTTGGGTCGACATAATAATATCTTCCAAATCTACATAAAATATCAGCACTTTAAACCCCATCCACCCATTTCCTTTGGCCAAGATATCTTATTCTAGGATACCCAATGAAAAGAGTACCCTCTTGACTACCCTTCCATAAGAAATTATAACTCAGCTTCGTAATTTGATCCAATATACAAGTAGGAACATAAGCCATATACACCCAGAACACTGGATATCTTCCAACACTGATTTCACTAGAATCAAGAGTCCCCCTCTAGATAACCATTTGTTTCACCATAATAATAATAATATTTTCTCAATATTTCCAATAATCCAATCTTAGACCCTCATTTGATAAGTATTTGGATTTAACACGAAACATAGATACTTGAGACCGCTCTAAATATCTACCTTGAAAAATACAATCTGAGATCATATCCAATCAATGGAATCTTGGTCCATATTCATGGAAGATACAAAATATTTCCTCTCATTATAGATCATACATGTAGCCTCAACAAAAATATCCAGGATACCTTGGAGTTTGAAAATTTCTCTCCTATTCCCATTGGAGAATATCAATATACCATCTACAAATAACAAGTGTGTTACACTGACTTTTCCTCCTTTAAAAATGCTTCTGAAAGATCCATTTTAATTAGCTTGAATAAATAACCTGCTCATACCCTCCACCACTAAAATAAACAAAAGTGGAGCTAGAGGGAATCCACTACAAAATTGGGTCACCATATTCGACGTGTGTTCGACGACTTTGAGCATCGAAAAGGGCTCCTGCTAGACATCGGTCAAGTGTCGCTAGACAAAGGTCGCTTAAGAGACATTACATAGAGTTGCTTAAGCGATGCTAAATTATTATTTTCTCGACATCAATATCTTCTAAAAATTTTGACTAAATGTATGAACATCAACATTTTCAAATATGATTTAACGTTGACTGAGTGTCTGAAAAGAGACGTTACGAATGTAAACTTAATGTCATCTTAACATGGATGATCTGTCGAGCTAACATCCAATATTGGGTTGGGTAATCAATGTTAGATTCATTCTACCGACATTCATCCCACACCACTCAAACATTGGTTGAACGTCTAAAAAGATACATCTACAAAGTAGACGTAACATGGTGGAATGTCCTAAAGGAAACATTTGCAAATTAGACTTAACGTCTAAAAAGGGACATTTGCAAAGTAGACTTAACGTCATCTTAAAGCCAGGAAAGAGACATCTAGAACTTTATTGAGCAAAAATACGTGGATGATCCGTCGAACTAACATCGAGTATTCTATGGATAATTGAAGTTAGATTTATGGTAGCAACGTTCAACCCACACCACTCAAATGTTAGTTGAATGTCCAATAAGTCATGTTTATAAATGGCTATAACAAAAAAATGTGAAAGGTCTATTTGGATTATTTTCCATGGATGTAACTTAAAATTGTTGATCCTAGCGCTACGGAAACCATGAAAACCCTAGCCACCACCAAATATACACAACAAGAAAATATTAACACCAATAACCACTTGAAATTTCCAAAATTTCTAAGGGTAAAACCTTAGTCCTAGAACTTCAATATGCACAATAAGAACAATAAACCCTAACACCTAAAGGGAGATATATAACAAGTACATGTGAAGATCCAAGAGAGAGAAAGAAGAGTGATCATCCCAAAATTTCCTCCGTAAGATAAAACCTTATTCATAAGAGAAAAATCCAACTAAATATGTCCCCTCTAGAATTCATAACTCCACATAGGGTTCATGAGGAAACCCTGGTAACCTCTTCTAAGAAGCTAAGTACCAAGAAAAGAGTAAAAATGATGATACGATGATGTGTATAAAAGTATTCTCTCCTTCATCTATTTATATGAGAGGTAATGGATGCCAACAATACTATGTGGGATTAAGCCCTTGTAAGCAACCTACATGAGCTCTTGTAGGCTGCACAAGTGAGATGTATGATCAAGAGTACAAGTTTCATGATCCAATGGAAATTTCATGCACAATAATAACTCCAAGGTGATGCAATTATGCAATTAAATTCCACATACTCCATCATGATCATCCATGGAATCCATCTATCCTACAAAGCAAAGTACTCCATTGGGTCAACTACCCCCTACAAGAACACTAACGAATCCCTAGGAATCCCTGAGCCATCTCCAATCCTCCAAACATGAAAGAAATATGACACATTCCAATTAGGGCTTGAATCCCTACTTCGTGATGCAAATGCTCCACATCCCCTAAAGGGAACTCTCCAGGTAAGTGGCTCCTCCATGAGGCCTCAATGAAGGGAATACACAAAACTACCAAAATATCTACAATTCCTAAGGGAAGAAATCCAAGACAACACTATCTTGAGTTCAATCACCCACTCATTAAGCTATCTCAATTATGCATATCCATCACAAACCATCTCTCATTCTATGATCCATATTGGACAATCCAAGGGCTTGTCATACACCATGTACCCCAAGACTCATGAAGTACCCCCAAAAATGGTGTAAACACTTTTAGAGCAACCCAAAATTTTAACATAGGTGACATGCCCAAACCTCAAGAGATAAACACTTAGGGTAAAGGTAAAACATGACACACGAGTCCCTCCTAATACTAGAAGTGATAAGACCAAGGGTTTTGGGGAAATCCTTAAGGGAAAGAATCATTGTCAAAACAATGTAGGTATAATCTAGCTACTCCCAACATTTGATTATTTTAGTATTCATCCCTATGAAATTCATCCCTATGAAATTCATCAACCTATATATAAACATCTCAACAAACACAAGGTCATTAAACATCAAATCAAGTTTGACTAAATTAATATTGCTCATTTAAATTATATAAATATTTAACTAATTCAACATAATGTTAATGTATAACTACCTAGAAACTATAATCAACAAAACAAAGAAGACATTAATGTATCCATATGACTTGCTGACAACAAAATTAGTTAGGCAAAAAAAAATTAATCAACCCTAGGGGCAAGGAAGCAAACAAACCAAACACTCCATCTCAAAATAAAAACAAGAAACCTTAGTACAAAATCCCATTGCAAACCAACTATGGAATAATTGGTTTGAGTAACATAAGTTGAAGAGTCATGACACTCACAAAATTTGAGCTTTGAAGTCCTAAATTACTTAGACATCATTGCATAATAAGGGTGTAGCTTCAAAGGCCAATTTTTGTGCAAGTTCTTCAGCAATGTTGCTTATTTTTTACACTTGCACCTATGACTATGAATAACTTCTCGTGTGACTATGACAATGACTATGTGCTCCCATGTTGTATTTCACAAAGTGAAACTTGAATTATAACATTTGAGAGAGTACAATCTCAGAGTGATAAAATCCACCAATATTCAAGGAATGGGGTGATAATCATCCTTGTCCATAGTTCCCAAGGTCAACTATGGGATTATACTTGAATGGCATGCTCAAGGAATCAATCATTATTATATGAATTTGTGTAAATATGTACTTGAATGCCATTTGAAATATCTTATCTTTACAAATTTCTTCAATTCTCACGAAAGCTAGGTATTTTTCTACTCTTCATATACAACTCAATTTTGTAATTTAATTGTACAACATGGAGAAAAAATATCACTTTTGTTTATGCTTGGAATGTTTCAATAACTATAAATAAATTGTTCTACTTTCCTATCACCTTTCACTTGGTTTACTTTTCATATATAAGGGCTCATCATCATGTTTCAACTGGGCATCACAACTCATGGTCATATGTATAACATGAAATAATTTGCATTTTTAACTGATATCCTCACAATGAAGCAATTGTGTAATTTGGGAGACTAATCTTGCCTCATGTGATCTTCATATTGCAAAGCATGCATTATGAGCCTCATGAACTAAAGCGGTAAACTAAATTGCTAATTTTGGGAGAAAGTGGATGAGAGTGTAATGTCCCCATATTTGATAGCACCAGGGAGCAACCACTAGTCCATTAGATCCCCATGGGCCTTAGTGGAAAATTGAATAAATTAGTTAAGGGTTAATTTTAGCCTATGGTTATCTAGTGTAAATAAATTAAATTATGCACAACAATGTAATCCATAGTTTAGAATATTTAATTATTAATTAATTATTTAATGAGTTGTAAATGATAGGATGGTATAGGAGGGTGCATAGGATATTAGTTGGACCCAATGAGTGGCCTTCCAAAAATAAATATGGAAGAAAATAAGTAAAAAAACAAGAAAGCAACTAAAAAGATGGAAGGCAGCATAAAAGCAGGAAAAAGCATAGAAAAGAAGAAAACAGCATAAAAGCAGGAAAGAAAAGAAAAGCAGAAAGCAGATAAATTCAAGAAAGAAATGGAAAAGCAAGAAAGTAGACAAAATCAAGGAAAAGCAGGAGTTTCCAAAAGTAGAAAAGGAGACTAAAGTAGAAAGGCAAGAAAAGCAAGGAAAAATATAGATAAAGTTATCAGTCCAAAATTATCCAGTGAGGGCGCATTGGATGAGGATAGTGGACCACATACATTTCATATTGAATCCAAATAAACTTATAAAATAATTAAGGGCGCACCCACTCACATCATTTTCCACTTTGAGTTTTGCATTGAGAGTTATGAGCTTCTCAAGACTTGGGAGATGTGCCCCTAGTCACAGTTGGGAGATGTGCCCCTTCTGATCATCATTATAGTTGAAGATTTAGCTAGTACATGAGGATTAAGGAATTCATCATTTTTCATTTAGTATATTTCAGGTCCATTCCAGTGCCATTCAAGTGCTGTCTTGCTTTGTGTTGAAGATCCCATCAATCAGAGTGTTTTTCTACAGTATTTTGTCTTGCTTATGTTCTCAATGGATGATAGAAACCCCATGGGTGCTTGATGATATATTTGAATATATGTAATGTTATGGAACCCCTATTATATTCAATATAATGATATGGATTTTTTTTCTGCAATTTCTGTTTCCAATTATTGATAAGCAATTTCTCCTATGCTTGTTATAGTGTTGAAATTGACTAGTTTTCCATAATTTTGCATTATACTGACTTCCATGGCTCCAATTCTATGTCTGTAAGTTTATGATATTAGTATAAATTTTAATGAACCCATATAATCATTCAGAACAGAAATTTGAACCCATTATAGTCCATCCGAACTGAGTTGGAAATTCCCCAGTTGGGCATTCCAAAAACTAGTTTTATTTTCTTGTCTTCCAAACTAAGTCTAGTTGTTTCTAATTGATATTATCAGGGTTTTTATATTTGGTTTGGGTTAGTTGCAGGACATCCACTTCCATATTTGCACCAGAATCCATTGGGTTCCACATAAGTCCTGGGGATATTTCCTCAGAGTCTTTGGTTTTGCCAAAGGGTCGTCCCAGGAATGATGCACCTAGAGAATGTGCAGCTGTCGAAGTTGGGAGTCTGTTTAGGACGTTGTATGTTGTAATTGATATTTATCAAGACCTGAACTCCATCTTGGGAAAATTTGGGATATTCTAGAGGTGTTCAGAGATTCAACTTTTGATTTCTAGCCAAACTAGTTAATTTGTGTATCTAGCCCATCTTCCATTGTGTTTAATTTTTAAAATATTTGAGTTCGTGTGCGTCAGTTAGTTTGGGTACATTACAATGGTATCAGATCATTGTCCTCTTAACCTGTGAGTAGCAAGACCAATATTCATTACTCAGTTGAAATAATAATTGCATCCATGTCCTTGTTCAGTGAAAAAAATTCCGATTGGTATGAGGAAGAAGAGGTGATCTATGTAGATGGAGGTTTGCATGTGTCAAGAGATGAATATGGTTACTATTGTGACCACACATCTAGATAATATAGAAGGATTTATCCACCCATGTTGAGTATTGTTGATGGCAAAGTAGTCTTTGGAGGAAATCCACTAGGATTTTATCCTTCTGAGTATTTCCGAAGATACCAAGCTTTAAGGAAAGAAATCCATGGATTCTTGTATTTTTCATGAATTCTGTGAATGCAAAGCCAGAAGACTATTTGAGACAAGGGATCCCTTTGGAAAACCACATCATAATAGAATAAACCATATTGTCAGCAATGTGTGTAGATAAGTGGAGCAAAGGTTGCAATTGAATGAAGTTTTAGCATCAAAGTGCTCTACACCAAATCTATATGAAGAAAGTGCAACGGATATCATGGTGGAGCATACGACTGATGTAGATCCTCATGCCACTCAAGATGTATAAGCCTCAAGATACCTGTAGGAGAATGGAAATGAAGTAGAATCACATATCCATGAGGTGGAGCGCAATTCACTACAAAGTGACTGCGGGAGAGAAGAAAGCTGAGCAGAAGAAGAAGAAGAAGAAGATGATTTTTTTCCTCCATAGCCACACTTCTTTGCATGGCCATTGAAGATGAGAAAAAGGAGGTTAGGAAGGACCTGAGCACTCTAAATGGAACCAATGCATTAGTGTCACAATATTGTTGGAAAATGGAGGAGGGATCTTCCATTGAAAACTTGGAAAAGATTCGAAAAGAAGTGATAGACATAAAAAGTGCATTTTTGTAGCTACTTTCTGATAGAGATCATCTTCTTGCGCTTGTGAAGATGTATCATATCGCCTCACTAGAATATTAAAATGTGACACAAAGGTATGAAACAGGTGTTGCAAATCTATGCCACAAACAAGTTGATCTTGTATGTCAATCATTAGATGAGGAAAACTTTGTGGAGGATCTTCCTTGTGAGCCACATAATTTGGGTGGGACACTGAAGGAGAACAAAGAGAATATCATGGAAGGCTTGAAGAACTTTGTTGATACCAATTCCTTGATAACAAGATGTTGTTGGAGAGCTTCATGAGAAGACTTGGAAGGAGAATCCTTCTTGAAATATTTTGAATCACTTAGAGAAGTAGTGGCCAAGATTTACTTGAACCTACTCTCAGATAGAAACCTACTTATTTGGGTTTCAAACATGTTCCACTATTCACACAAGAAGGAAGAAGAAGAAACAAAAAATATCACCAATGAATTGGAAGCCACCAGTGATTTTGTGAAGAGTGCACAAGAGGCCCTTTAAGAATCGGGAAAGTAGATTGATCAACTTCGCAAGGAGTTGAGTACACCACATCCTTCATCCTGCATGAAAAATTATCATGTGCACATGGAAGGAAACACAATGGTTTTGATGGAGGAACCTCATGTGGAGATTGAACATGAGGAAAATGTTGATTTGCATGTGCTTATGAAGAGCATAGATGTAGAATATTTTGACCAAGCACTTGTTGATATGCAGAAAGACATAGAGGAGAAATTAGATATGAGAAAGATAGATGAGGACATACCATTTGAATCTGCAAGCAGTGGTATTTTTTTATCCAAGTATTGGGTAGACAAGTACATCACCTATATGGAGGTCCAAGGATGAACTAGTCTTGCTTTCATTAGTAGGAGATTGTTTGGCATGCATGCCTTGAAGGAGAAACCTTATGAGCTTCCTTTATGGGAGGTATATTTCTCTCTAGAGGAGGTGGATGATCACATCCCATATGGATCAACAAATAAAGGTGTTCATTCATTCATTGATTGGGTGGAGGTAAATGTTCCTATTGTTTTTGCAATGAATTATTTGTTGTGCTTGACATAATTTTGACAAAGTGAGCAGCAGCAAATACATATTTTGCAGCGATTATATATCTCCATTCTTCATGCATACATGGATTGGGTGAGAAACTACATGGCAGATTTTAAATCGCCATGTAAGAGAATTTCAGTTTGCACTCATGGCATGTTGAAGACAGTAGTGCATGCAAGAAATCGTATGGCACTGGAGGAGATCCAAACTTTGTTGGATCTAAAAGAAAATGTTTTCAGAGGCATTGGAAGTGGTAAAATTCCAATATGGTTATGGGATCCTTTCATTCCTCAAAATGACAGATTGTTTCATATATTAATGGTGGTGAGGGAGTGCATCATAGATTGTGGTATCCTAGTATTGATTAGTGTGGATGTATTAGACACTCCCCACTTCTCAGACTCATTTGGGACCCTGGTATCATATTTGGATTCCATTGTTCCAATTGTAAGATTCACACTGTTGTATGGGGGATAAAGACACCTCTCGAGAGGAATGAGATGCTAAGGTCAAGTACCTTCCCAAAATTGATCTCCACCTTAATCCTCATCATCATATTAGTATGGATGAATAAATTTTGAAAGAGACATATCCTTGTGTCCAATGTGCCTACTTGGGACTTTCATGCATGAGCATTGATTTGGCTAATGCACCTATGACTTCACCTTCTTGTATGAGCAGAACACACATCAAGCACCTTGGTAAGCTTGTGTTGGTTTTCTTTGATTACATTTTGGTTCATGGTAGGATGTTGGAGAAGTAAATTCTTTATTTGGAATCTATGTCATGTACTTGGGTAGAGAAATCATTGCATGTCAATTTGTTTGAACATGAAATTGGAAGGATAGAGATATTGAAGTTGATCCTATGATTGAACATGGTAAGGATGGTGCACCATGTAGAGGAACCTTTAATTTCATAACACATGTGGCTTCCCAAGTAAGGAAATGAGTCTCCTATGTGGATGATTTAATATTCAAAGAGTTATCAAAAGGATAATGAAAATGTTACATCAATGTTTTAAACTTACCCCACTAGGTTTCACTCCACTATGTGTACTTAAGATAGATGCTTCCAAAGAAGACATAGGAATGAGTATGGTGCCAAAAAGACATTCCATGAAGTTGCACCCTTATCAAATACATTGTTCATTCAAATTCATGGAGGTGTTAGCCAGTATACATGTATTGGATAAGAGAAAATAGTGCTTCAAAAGGGACAAGTTTGAGATTGAAACTGACCAAATTGGTTCAAGATCAATCTTGACACATAAGGAGATCAATGTATTCTATCAAGAATGGATTGCATGTGATTCATTGTATGGGTTGATGTATGAGAAGTGGTGCAGCACATGGTATGAGGTAGAGCAGATTCAACTTGTTCATATTCTACACTCTTTACCACTTCAGGAGCAAGAATGGGTAATGAACACGTATGCAATTTTTTCTCTAATGATTCTTTATAATCTCTTGGTGCATGATAGTGATGTTTCAGTAAATATCATTAAATCATCCCGTATGTACATTACATATCCCATTCCTCATGGGGATATAACTTTACACATGCATGATCATTCCTATTCCACTCGCTACAAGAGAAGTTTGTCCTCTTTGCATGCCTTGGTCAAACTCAATCCATGTTTTGCAACACAATTCACAATGGAGTGTTTCAAAAGCAAGTTCAGTCATGAATTTAAGGAAAAGGGTGACCAAAAAAAGCTATAAAAAATGGTCATCTATGTTGGAGATGATGTACACATGGTTTATGAAGCATGCTTGCAGAAGTTGGTGGAAAAATGTACAAATGCTTCATCATCCATGCTTTCATTTTCTTGAGGACAAGCAAATTTTGGGAGGGGAGGACTGTAATGTCCCCATTTTTTATAGCACCAAGGAGAAACCACTAGTCCATTAGACCCCCATGGGTCTTTGTGGAAAATTAAATAAATTAGTTAAGGGTTAATTTTAGCCTATGGTTATCTAGTGTAAATAAATTAAATCATGCACAAGAACGTAATCCATAATTTAGAATATTTAATTATTTAATCAGTTGTAAATGTTAGGGTGTCCTAGGATGGAACATAGGAGATTATATGGACCCAATGAGTGGCCTTCCAAAAATAAATATGGAAGAAAAGGAGTAAAAAATCAAGAAAACAACTAAAAAGTTGGAAGGCGGCATAAAAGCAGGAAAAAGCACAAAAAAAAAGCAGCATAAAAGCAGGAAAGCATATAAAAGTAGGAAATCACTAGAAAATCAGGAAAGAAAAGAAAATCAAGGAAAATTAGGATTTTCCAAAAGCATAAAAGGAGACTAAACGAGAAAGGCAAGAGAAACAAGGAAAAAGACAGATAAAGCGGTTAGTCCAAAATTAGCTAGTGAGGAAACATTGGTTGAGTATGGTGGACCACATACATTGCATATTAAAACCAAATCAACTTATAAAATAAGGAAGTGCACACCCAGTCACATATTTTCCCAATTTGAGTTTTTCATTGAGAGCTCTGAGCTTCTCAAGACTAGGAGATGTGCCCCTAGTCACAATTGGGAGATGTGCCCCTTCAGATCATCATTCTAGTTGAATATTCAAATAGGAAATGATGATTAACACATTCATACTTGCTCATTGAGGATATTTCAGTTCCATTCCATTTCCATTCAAGTGCTATCTTGCTCATTGTTGAAGATCCCATCAATTGGAGCATTTTTCTACATTGTTTTGTCTTGCTTACGTTCTTGATGGATGATAGTGACCCCATGGGTTCTTGATCATGTATTTGAAGCTATGTAATGTTATGTAACCCATATTATATTCAATATAATGATATTTCTTTCTGTTCTACAATTTATGTTTCTAATTATTAATGAGTAATTGCTCCTATGCTCGTTATAGTGTTGAAATTGACTAGTTTTCCATAATTTTTCATTATATTTGTAAAATCTATGTCACAGTAGGATCTAGCTACCATGGATTACTCACAGATGAAATATTAAATTCATTAAACAAGAGACAAGTGCAAAACTATTTCAGAATGAACAAATGATCAAAATTCCAGGAATGCACAAATGATCAAATATGAGATATTATTAACTGTTCAATATTACAATGAGTTTGGATCATCCTTATATATAAATAGTAAGGAAAAATATCCACTTGGAGTGTCCACACTTATCTAGCTTATATTTACCCCAATCCCCCCTAGGTTGACCAAATGGTTTCCAAAATAACCCAAACAGGTTTGAACTGTGCATGTGAACACTGGGTAAGCATGGGGAACCAAGATGGAGCTCACACATGTGAAATATATGGTTGGGTGGAAGTTAGGTAGGCTGGAATAGGCCAAAAATAGCCAAAAATGGCATAAAAGACTAGGTTCATTGTATAGGCGCCTATGGTCAAAGCAGATCCCTTAAAACAAAGGATAAGGGCGCCTTAGGCATGCTGGTGCAATAAATGCTTGGATAAGCATGCTTAACAGCTAGTTTGACCACCTCCTTGGCCCATACTTTGGCCCAAACCATGTAATCTTGTTCACACTAGCCTATACAAGTTCTAGCAACTTTATAATAACTAGTTTCATGCCTAGGGAGGCATTATTAACCATTTTAGCACCTAATAACCATTAATTAATTAATGATTAAGGTACTAAGGTATAATATTGCTCTAACAATATTGAATTACATGGACCCGATTCTCTGTATATAAGTTGATTTTGTTATTAGAAATTTTAATTAACTCATATAATCCTTCATAAAATAAATTCAAACCCCTTAGAGGCCATTAGAAATAATTTGGAAATTCCCTAGTTGAGTAGTCCAAAAACTAGTTTTATTTTCCTCTCTTCCAAACCGAGTCCAGTTGTTCCTAATTTATATTCTCGGGGTTGTTATAGGTGGTTTTGGTTAGTTTCAATCCATCCAATTCAATATATTCACCACAATCCATTGGGTTCCACATAATTTATGGCGATAGTACATAATATAAGAAGCCACTCAGGGAGGGGGATGACATGGGACGACATACATTATAATGTATTAAATCTAAAATCCCTTTAGATCAAGTAGTACTGCTGGAAATTTTTTTCTTAACATTCTTCCCAAGTGCACAACCCTGACATACACTATCATGCTCAAAATCAAATATGGGAATACCTTTTACCATCTTTTGAAGTCCTGGTAGCGCTTTGTAGTGTAGGTATCCAAGCCTTCGGTTCCATGGCTCACATGGACTGACAGTGTGGTGAAACATAGCTTGAATGTACTTCCTGGGTACCTTGTAGAGTCCTCCCTCTCGAACTCCAATCACATCAACAGATTCTAGGATTTTGTTCTTCGGCCATAAAAGTGCTTTGTTATCCATGAAGATAACTCAAAAGCCTTTGTATTCAATAACCAAAACTAAAAGGAGACTCTTCTTCAAGCCTGGAACATATAGAATGTCCTCCACAGTTAAAATATCACCAGTTCTCAACTGGAATGAGGTGGATCCAATTCCTTGGATCAAATATGTTGAGTTGTCCCCCAACTCCACCATGCATGTGAGCTCTTTCTCCTTTAGATCAGTGATGGCACTCTTGTAACCAGTCATATGTTTGGATGCACCACTGTCAATCAACCATGTGTATGCATTTGCGATGACAGATCCCTAAAGGGATGAGACAAGGTAAAACTCCCTTCTTGTCTCATTTTCTTTGGATGCATTCTTTTGAGTAGTTTCATCTTCTATGGCGATAGAAGCATGAAACTTTCCTTTCCGCTTTTCTTTGCACTATATTGAGAAATGGCCTTTATTGTTCCAATTGAAGCATATAGATTTTGACTTGTCAAAGCCTTTGTTGAACTCTTTCTTCTTTGGATAAGAGAAATTATTTTGGAAGAAGGGTGTCTTTCCTTTCTTCATTCTTGCCATGAGGGCAAGGTTTTCTTCTTTGATGCACACTGACTTGCTCTGGATTCGCCCCTCCTCTTGGAGGCAGTCATTCCACAACCTTTCGAAGTTAGGTTTTACCTCTCGGCCATTTACCGCAACCAAGAATGTCTCCCATGAGGATGGAAGACCATCAATAGTGGTTTGGAGAAGATCATCTTCATCCACCACTACTCCAATACTAGCAAGTTGATCTCTTACCTGAGAGATCTTGGTGAAGAAGGAGGCCACTGTCTCATCCATCTCCATATTTAAGTTTCGAAGATTATTATTCAATTCCCTATTTTGACTCGGGACCTTCTTCTCATATAGATTAGTCAATGTATCATAGCATTCTTTCGCAATCTTCAATGGTGTGATCACGGGCATCAAGTTATATTTTACCAAATTGTTGGCCTATCTACTGATCTAGAGGTTTCCAATGTAGACCCACCTTCTTCACAGTTTCAAGGAACCAACAAAACCCCTTTTCACCAGCCCTTTCGGCAACAGCCTGCGAACAGACTGAGGTCTCACTCGAGGTGAAGCTATGGGGGTGCTACGGAATCAGGTTTCCACAGCAATGTGATGAGTTGTTTACACAGAACTACTACGCAACGCACTGCAAAGCTCGCGCTGTGGACTGACGACTGCGTGACGATAACCTTCGTCGCAGTCAACACTCTACAAGCTCAGGTGCTTGCGCAACCAACGCATCCACGGACTGCGAGGTTCGGGTAGGATTTAACAGACGGGGAAGCGCAACTGACTTATACGCTCCCTCTTGGAATTAACCACTCGTGAAGACCTTACTTATTACTTTATTCACCCATCTACTGCCTTAGATTATTTATCCTTATAACTGAGGTAAGCAGACGAGACAAACAATACTGCGCACTTCCGGTGTTGCGCATCAAAGGAGTTACACAACACGAACTCTACATACATATGCGATTATTCAATGAACTCATACCTTCACAGACTTAGAATACTATGCATTCAACATTCATCCATTCATGTGGTACTTAACATATTATTCCCATATCATTCCTATGGCGAATACATATAAAATCATTAACATAATCAACTGGTAAATGAGAATTCAAGCATCCATGGTAAGCAAATAGACAAGTGCAAACATAAACAATCACACTGCACAGGATTTAAAGTGGTTCACCCCCAGGATGGGAGATACGTCCACAAGAACTGTTGTTGTATTAGTCTTTGGGAAGGGTACAACAGTTCTTGTATGCGCTCTCAGCTATAGACTCTCTTCTCTCTCAATAGGCCTCTGCGCACACAACTTGCAGAGCCTTTACAAAAATGCCTCTCAATAGAGATCTATTCAGTCAATAACTAAGACAGTAACAATGAAGAGTAACCCTTTCCCATACAAAATATGTCTTATTTATAGATCATGCCCGTAGGTCATGTCTTTACAATCAATAGGCCAAAACCCTAAGGTTTCCTGAAACTGGTGAGGATGCCCGCCACTCTGCCTATCGCCATTGACAGCTTTCTCCACTCGCTTTGGCCACCTTACTGAACCACTCATGGCTCTAACAACCTTCTGAAAACCGTAGTCATCAGCAAAATGGTTACAACTACATCGTGGCATGTCACTTTCCACTCCTTTAGCCTTCCTGTCGCCGTCGACTTAGTGGCCTAGCTTCTCAACTGCTTGCCACCACTCTTTTAGACATGTCACTTTCCTCTTTCTTCCGCTCTGTCCCTTACTCAAAATAGGTCGCTTCCTCATCCGACCTTTACTTATATTCTTTACCAAAATTAGTTGCGCAACAACATATCTGAGCAAAACTCAAACATATACCCTGCATTGCGCAAGGTACAAAATTGTACTTTCTGCGCACTTAGCCTGAACTGTGCAGTTCCAAAACTGATCTTTATCCAAACTATACCCACTTGGGCCATACCCAACAGGCCCCTAACACTTACCTGTGGATCGTCCCTGATCCACTTCCGCTAGCCGATTTCTCCTGCGTATCTTCGGCGGTTTTTAGCTTAGCGGTGAAATTGCTCAAAGTGACGAAAATCTAGTCAACTGTTTCCTTTGCCTTCATTTCAAAAGTCTTAATGGTTTCCAAATTTTCCTGCGAAACCTTATCCCATACTTGTTCTCTAAGCATTCCCTTCGTTGTTTGCAGTTCGACGAACTTCTCATCAAACTGTTGAACTAGGTTTAGTCCTTCCTCTTCTATGCTCTCCAACTGCGCAGAAGTGATAGATTCCTTTTCCCTTAGTGCCTTGAGCTGTTTCTGGAGTTCCTTTACTTTGTTAAACTTAGGTATCTTCTGTTGTGCTGGTAGAGATTTCATCTATGTGGTTGCAACATCGATCTCTTGCTGTGTCTGCTGCACTTCCTCTTTAATCTTTTGAAGTTTTGAGTCTTCCTTCAATCCTGTGACAATTGTGTTTACTTGTTCAAGTAAACCTTGGCATATTGCTACTTCAAACTGGATGTTTCCCAATGTGGCCTCCACTTCCTCAGTTGGGGCTGAGTGCTGATCTGATGGTGGAGTTGATTGCCTGGCCTCCAAGTCCGCAATATTTTCTTTATAGGATGTTTCCATCTCCATCTTTTCTGCCATGAGGGATTCTACCTTGGATCCAATCTTTATTATGGTATCTTCAATATTTTCTTCCTCTACGCATTCCTCAATCTTCGCCCATACCGCTGCAACGGTCTTTTTTAACTTTCGATCTCTTTCTCGAGCTTTGGATAACTCCTACATGTTCTACTTGGATTCTTGGTTGATTTCATTGATGCTTTCTTGTAACTGTGCATTCTAATCATATAAGGCAATGCCTCTCTCATGGATTTCCTCGAAAATCTTCAGATGCAGCTCGTTTAGGTCCTTAAGTGGAAGTGACCCAATATTGAGGTCAAAATGCGCTAATCTTGTCATGACTACTTTCACCTTTTCATTTGGGAAGTTGAGGTATGCCGGCTCCGTATGCGCCACTCTGGGGTACTTACTTATGGTAGGGGGTGGCCTCCTTTACACACTTGTTCCCCCCAACTTTCCCTCGAAATCTGATGATTGGTGACCTAGGTTCATTTGCGTAACCATGGCCTGAACCATTTCCATTGTCTGAATGAGGCAGAGTTGCATTTGTTCTTTCTTAGCCTCTATTTCTGCAAGGCTTTCTTCCCATGCCTCCTGCACTTTTGTCGCGATTGTCTCGCAATCGTCTGGGTGTAGTTGCGGCCCTATTTCAGGATTTTGGGCCTTCCACTTTTTTCATTGGCCTTTCGTCCAGGAAGGGATTCCAGGCACCTTCCTTTTCTTCTCTCCTGCCTGATCTTCCAACTTTTCCTCCACAATAGGCATTGGTCGGATCTCTTCCTTGTCTTGACTTTTGTCTTCATCCTAGTCTTCATCTGTGTCTTCTTCTGTCTCATTATCTTTGCTTTCGGGCTTGTTTTCATCTTTCTGCTACTCATAGTTGGATTCAATGTCGATTGGCTGCTCTTTTTTCCAATCTGGCTCCCATCTCTCCATCATTTGTTTGATTTTCTCAGCATCTAGCTGATAGAATCCAGGATACCATAGCTCTGTATCCGAGTCTGCCTTGAGTTGAATGTATGATCTGTACCTTTTTGCCAAGAATCTAATTATCCCTCTATATGTATCTGTGAGCGGTTGCGATATGCGTGGTGTCCACTGAATTGCATCACATATCTTCACATAGTAGGTATAGAATACTTCACTGCTTTCCCGCTTCCTTGAGGGTTTTGAGCTAGCCCATAAGTTGGTGTAGCGCGCTCCACTACATTGCCCCTCGAGAACTGGAATACCCTGATAACCGGTGGGCTCTTTCCATCCGACAAGAGCAATCAATACTAGTAACAAAATAAAATGGAACGGGGATCCATTGTCCTAAGCCTCTTCAACGTCTACCAGAAACTCATTGAGCAGGTACTGTGCCCAGTTGTTGGAAGTGTCCTTTAACGTTTTATCTGCGAGCCGGACTACTGCGGTCGATACCTCTAGCGGTCTGCATTTGCGCATCACCTTTCTTGCAAGAATTTGAACTGTGAACTTAGTGGCTTCCTCATTGATCTCACTGGTAGGGAAACCCCGTTTTCTCCTGATTACGTTGAATTCTTCAGTTATTTTAGCAGCAAGATCCTTTTCTTGTGCCTTCCCTACCATCACTGTTGATGGGTCGTCACCTCTCTTGTTTAGCAGAGTGATTTGGTGTATGAGATCGATATTAATATCAATGTGGCTGTCTAGCCATAGGTAACCTTCATGTATGCAATAAAATAGAACGCGCACTACTGCCATGAGATCTGGACTCCTATCGAAATGCGGGATGAACAACAGGTCCAGCAACCCAAATTTTTCTATTGCTTTTAGCCAATCTTGAACATACAGACATTCAGTTCCGGTCTACGCATCAAGCTTCTGATGCATGTATCAGTCAGGTTGGAACTGAGGAAACTTTTTCGGTTTCGACTGTGCTCCCTCTAGCAAGTCGTGGTCTTCAAATTTGCAATCCCTTACTCTGCCCAAAAGGTCTTTTGCAATTCTGACATGTTTAGACATGGGTGAGATTGGAATTTCATAAACAACATTCTTCTGTAACTGGATAGGTGGTGCATCATCTTTCCGAGTTGGAATGTAGTCGTGTGCTAGGCGGATGGGCTTCTCCACGAATGTAACTGGTTTTTGTAGCTTAACCGTCTTCGGTCGTCCCTGGTCTGTGGCTAGATTTTTCCCCTTTTCTGCAGCCTGTCTTGCAGAACTTCGGGATGAATCTCCTGGCTCGCTTGTAGGTTTCGTAGCTGGAGCCATCATTACTCCCTAAAAGCTTGACTAGATGGAGACTTTCAACACTTCGGCATTGGTAAGTGGTTCGGACATGCACCTATAACTTGCTCGGCTCTCTGGTTATGGAAGCTCTGCAATCGCACACAGACGAAACAAATTTCCTGGTAAAACTTATAAGTGGTTGGCCAAGGGCTATTTATAGACCCTACTGGTCTCGAACATGGTGAACGACTGTTAATGAAGTGGTTAATGGTTTGTACTTTAGCCAAATATTCTGTGAGATCCCGGTCACTTCGACCAATCATCGTCCCTGGACCAATGATGTTTCCTTAACTGCAAAAAGGTGGCGGCATGGCCAAGCTGTCAAGTCAGTTAAGTTAGCATTCAATTGACAGCTTGTCGGCCAGATCTCAGCTAGATTACGGTCACTTCTCCCTTTATTATGCCCCAAATTGTCATATTCGATGTTTAATGCTTAACCTTATCAGTGCCGCCATAATGGATAACGGCTCACTAACCGACAGACAGCTTCCCGGTTAACGTTTTCTGTCATGACGTGCTAGCGGTTCTGATGTACACGTGTGCCTCTTTACTTTCAACTACACAGCTCTGGCTCCACATATAGCTCTTGCCGCAGCCTCTCGGTCTCCGTAGTTGGTCCGTTTAACTTTATCAGCGTAGTTACATTGCGTGGTTTGTCTTTCCCTTTTTTTTCTCCACGCAGCTTCACTTCTACTGCGTGGTGCATCTCTTTTGCGAACTTGCGTGTACAGACTCCTTCCCGCTTCCAATGTCCAATTTCAACTATACTTGACATTTAGAAGTTTTCCTTTGTCCTAATCATTGAGGGTTCTGCGAAGCAGGACTATCCCGATAGGTTTTTAGTCTTCTTCCATTGATTAAACCTGGCAAGTTATCTCCTGCTGACGTGGCTAACTGAACTACGCCACCATTAGTAACATGTACAACAGTATATGGGCCAAGCCAATGCATCTTAAACTTTCTAGGAAACTTCATGAACTTGCTATCATACGGAAGGACTAGATCACCTACCTGAAAGGTCTTGTTTTTGATATGGCGATCATGCCATGCTTTTTCTCTTTCCTTCTACAATTGTTGGTGAAAGCCTGTGATGAAGTGATCCTCCTCCAGACCAACCAAGTGTATAAGCCTTTCTTCTAGTGCGTCGCGATCTGCCATGCCTGTGAATGCAGCTATTATCAAGCTGGGAACAATGTACTACATCATTATTGCTTCTTGCCCATAGGCCAACCTAAAAGGTGTATGGCCAGTCAAATTTTTGCAAGTAGTCCTGTATGCCCATAAAACGGTTGGAATGCGCAGGTCTCAGTCATCCCTATTCACATTTCACACCTTAGTCAATGCATTCTCCAGTACTTTATTGAACGCTTCAACAGTTCCATTTTCTTGTGGATGATATGGCGTACTTCGTAGATGATGAATGTAGAATTCTTCTGTCAATGCCTCAATAGTCCTATTCAAGAAGTGAGTGCCTTAATCACTCATCAAGATCTTCAGGCATCCAAACCTTGTAAGGATGTTCTAAAAAATGAACTGCGCGGTAGTAACTGCGCTACAGTTCTTCACTGGCTTCACTTCTTCCCATCTTGTGAGGTAGTCAGTTGCAGTAATAATGTACCTCGCACCAGTTCTCTTCCCTGGTGGGTTTATCGGTCCCACAAAATCAATGGCCCATTTCTCAAATGCCTCTAATGTAAATTGTGGATTCAATGGCATTTTGTCTCTTCGGGACGGCCTTCCTATCCTCTAACAGACATCGCAGCTCAGGCAATGTTCCTTTGCATCCTTCTGAATAGTAGGCCACCATATCCCTGCGCGCAATATCTTCTACGCAGTGGCCCTTCACGTGTAGTGACCTCCTGCTGCTCCTGAATGTGCATCTGCCAGTATGAATGGCTTCTCGTGCTCCAATACACATCTGCACAATACTTCATCCGGTCCCATTTTGTATAAATGACCTGCGACTATGGTGAAGTCTGCTGCTCTTACTACCAACTTCTTCTTCTGATGCGTAGTAAACTCTATGGGTTCCAACCCAGTAGTAAAAAATTCTTTGATGTATTTATAATAATCATCAACTATCTGGATAGCAAACAACTGTGCATCAGGCAGATTGTCTTCGAGTTTCGTAGGTTCTTCTCCTGACTCGATCCTTGACAGACGATCAGGTCCTAAGTTCAATCTGCGAGGATTAACTATTATCTCAAAGTCATACTCCTGAAAGAGTAACAACCATCTGCATATTCGCCCCCCCAGCACTGGCTTGTTGATCAGGTATTTCAAAGCAGAATGGTCAGTGAACATAGATAAGTGCGCACCAAGCAAGTAGTGCCTAAACTTTTGTAGTGCATAGACCATAGATAGGCCTTCTCTCTCAGTGGTGGTATAATTCTTCTCTGCAGATGAGAGCTTCCTACTCGAAAATGTGATGGGATGGTCAATACCTCCCTCTCATGGCTATGCTAAAACAACACCGAATGCGATACATGACGCATCAACATGGACATGAAATGGCTTCTCCCAGTCCGTAAAAACTAGGATCGACGCAGTTACCATTTTCTCTTTTAATGTGTCAAATCCTTTCTCACATTCTGCATTCCAAATGAAAGGCACATCTTTCTTTAATAGCTTTTCCATGGCAGCGGTTATCTGTGCATAACCCTTTATAAATTTCCTGTAGTAACCTGTATGCCCTAATGTAGTGCACAACTGCTTGACTAAATTTGGTGTTGGAAAGTTTACAATAACTGCGATCTTCGTAGGATAAACCATCAAGCCTTGTTTTCACACAATGTGTCCCAACAGAATTCCATAGGGCACAAAAAATATACACTTCTTCATGTTTAATGACATCTGATGCTGTTTGCATTTTTCTAGCATCAATCTGAGGTTTGCGCAATGGTCCTTCAGCAACCCAAATACTGTCCAATCATCGAAATAAGCTTCTAAAAACTTATGCATGAAATCCTTGAATGCTGCGACCACAACTCTGGAAAAGATGACAGGCGTGTTCTTCAGACCAAACGGCATCACTGTGTACTGGAAAACCCCCATTAGGTGGAAAAAGTGGTCTTGTGTCTATCCACGGGATCAATTCTTATCTGATGATATCCCGAAAATCCATCAGTAAAGGAATATGTCTCATTTCCTCCAACGTTATCTAGCACCTCATCAGTAAAGGGAGTAGGAAATGGGTCATGTATTGAAGCATCATTCAATTTTCTAATGTCCACGTAGATCCTGATCTCGCCTTTTGTCTTCTTATATTGGAAAACCATAGAGATTATCCACTCAGATTATTCAACCGGCTCAATGATCCCCACATCGAGCATCTTATCGAGTTATGCCTTAACTCATTCTTTGTATCTCAGATTCGATCTATAGGGCCTTTGCTTAAGAGGTATATTCATCACTCCTAAGTCTCCCAAAATTCCCTTCATCTATGTAAACTTTGTCGGGAATAAGTCCTGATACTCATGTAATAGGTCTGCGATCTCCGCAATGGTCTGGTCATCCCAGTAGTCTCCAATAGATGCGAACTTCGGCTCTTCGCTGGTGCCAATGTTCACTTTCCTCATTTTTACAGGTCCACTCATGTCTGGGATTTCCAGTGGAGGTCCCTCTACCTCGCGCGCACCTTCTGACTCGGGTATGTTAACATTGCGCGGATCCTCCTCATCACTTTCTTCTTTTTCTTCAGGCTCTTCAGCTAGATTATAACATTCCATGGCATGCACTACCAGTTCCTTCCATTCTGGCTGTAGGCTTGCAAGTACACCGTCGGCTCCAAAGAATTCCTCTAATGTCATGTTTCTATGTGGACATTCTGGTCGAAATATTCTTTCTTTAATAATATGCAAAGCATCATTTATGGTAGGACTCTCATCTTCAAAACTGAATCTCTTCTAGAAGTTCGCAGTCAGGGTAGGCCAATCCGTAGTTTCCCTGCGCAACTCCATGTCTAGATAGCACTTGTTTGGAATTTCTTCCTCCAACATATGCACAAACAGATGCACCCATTCTGTTTGTGGTCTCTCCTCCCATGCTTGTGAACAGAGTTCAATATGACCCCTTGGATCTGTTTGTCCATTGTATTTCTCAAAGGGTAGTGTAACTTTGTCAGCAAACCTGATCTGCATCTTGATTCTGCATTGATCCCATGTGGTCAATGTCTGCTTATGTGCAGTCCACCATCTAGTAGGTATCTCGCGCAGTGCCATGTCTAGTGCTGGTAAGCGATGCTCATATGCAATTGCTACATTATATTATTTGATAAAGGAATAAACATTAGATAAACCATCATAGGTGGGAATTGGGCTTACCTCCTTTCCAATCCAGCGCAGTGACTTTGTTACCTGCACACACCTCCTTGCAGATACTTCGTGCATCCGACTTTGCCAGTTTTTGAATCCTGCATCAGAGTCTGAGATGCAAGAGTTGTCGCATCTTTAGATGAGTGTACCATCCGCAGTGTGATTAATATAATCTTCCTGTTTTGCATTCATCTTGTAAAGTCGGTCCAAATATTGAGCTCTAGATTCTTACTGAATCGGCTCGTTGTATCTGTCTCCGTCTGCAGGGTCCATTGGTGTGATGACCCTGATATGCTTTCCTTCGAAGATCATCTTCCTTGTTTTCAAGTTTATGATAGCGAGGTTATCCATATCCCAGTCAATCCCCAACAGCACAGGATAAGGCTGACTATCATCCACAATCTCGATAACCTCGAAATCCACGTGACTTTGCACTCCATCAATGTCAACAATAATGTTGGCTAACCTTCCAAAGGGTATGACTTTCTCCTGATTATCCATTCTCAACAGGATAGGTGACCATAACAGCTTTAGTCTCCCCATCTACTGCCATGTTTGTTTAGCTAAGACATTTACTTCAGATTCAAGATCAAGGCTGATCTCATCCGTTTCATAGTCTCCTATCTATGCACTGAGTCTCATTTTTCGGCCTGATCTTTTGTGTTTCTTGATCTGGTGAACTACGCTATCGGTAGCATCCATATCGCTCTATGGTTCATATTGATTTAACAATTTTTGCAATTCCTCTATAGCGTCTAGGCTCTTCAGCAACTTCATGCAGCTCCTTAGGAACTGCACAACATAGGTTCCTGTCTCTGCTGCAGTGATCGTTTTGTCATAAGCGGTCGGTATATCTTCTATATGCGGTATTTCACTGCGCAACAGGATTCTCGGCGACCTGGGTGTTGATTCTTTCATGATATCCCGCGCTTCTTCAAAGACTTCTCTATTTTTCTCCAAGTTGAAAGAAGGTGCTTTCCCAGTATCTTTCCTTATCCATATTGTTTCAAGAGGAGTCTGTTTAGTGTTGGAGCCCCCAGAAGTCGAAGCTTCTGTTCCTCTGTCTCTCCCTGTCGTAGTTCCACTTCGTGTCACTACATTGATACTTGGATCCACAAGCCTCCTCTCTGCTGCGATCAACTAGATGTTTGGGTTCGGTGCATCTTGCCGCTTCCGTTTCTGCATTTCTGCCTCTAGCACTGGGCAGTCTTCGATAACATGATTGAATGATTTACAATAATTACATGTATTGCATGGGTTGGTACAATATCTAGATACATGACCTGGCTGGCCACAGTTATAGCAGATTACTTGACCTTGGCCTCTTCCTTGCGCTGGGCCAACATTCCTTCCTCTCCCGCGATATCCTCCGCGGCCTCTATATGCTCCCTGATCATGCTGTGCATTTTCTTGTTTCTGTGGAGTCTCTTCTTGGATTCTGTACACTCCTCCATACATGTTCTCTATATCTTTCTTCCTTTCCAGCATGAGCTCATATGCGCGGCAGTTGGATTCATCATGGCCAACTGATGTACAGAAATTACAATATAGATTTGTAGGTGTTCTGACATATTTCTGAATTAGTTAGTAGTCCTCTGGTTGGTGTCCTCTAGTTCTACACATTTCACACCATGGCCCTTGTTTCGGATTTAGTGGGTTCGGTGCACCCATGTTAAGGAAATCTTGGAATAAAGGACAATGATCCTTAGTGTTTCCTTCTCCCTTACAACCTATACACCAAACTTCTTGTCTTTGTTGTTTTCCTTTCTTGATATCTTGTAGTTTTAGTGTCAGGGTAGCCAACTGGTTCTGAATCTGAGACATCCCAGTGCTAGTTTCTCCAATCGGTGAAGCTTCCAAATTCATCGTGATCTCCAAGGCTTTTTCCTGTGAAGCCGCATTCTGCTGCATCAACGGTTTTCTAATATGGGGCAACAACACGACTATAACCATTCCTTGTGCTGTTGTGGTGCTATAACGAAGGTTACTTGGTCCAACAATGTCCTAAATTTCTGATCAAAATCCCAGACTGTCTCATTAGGTTTATGTTTGATCTCTTTCAACTCTGTTATACACTGTGATTCTGATTTCGGCTTCTTAAATTCTGCTAAGAGTGCAGCCTTGATTTCTACCAGGGTTCTATTCTGTCCCTGCGAATATTTCATGAACCAATGCAAGGCTTTGTCTCTAAAAGTGGTGATGATCTGCACTCGCTTCATAGCATCATCCTGGAGTTGTTTAACACTCCATACGGCTTCACATAGAAACCAATGTTGATCAGGGTCTTCTAGACCCGTTCCTTTGAATATCGACAGCTTAATAGCCCCAGTCATGCTTATTCTAAGTGGTGGAGGGTTCTATGCAGAGCTCTGCATGGCAAAGATGAATGTGGTATTGTGCTGAATGTTCTGAGTGCTAAGGATATTCACGACTGTGGGGTTCTGAACTGGCCGAGTTTGTGCAATGGGAGGTGCGATGTTCACAACTGGTGGATTCTACGGATTAATAGGCTGATAGGTGGAAGATAGAGGTGCAATTTGGCTATCAGGTTCGGCTTGTGATTAAATGTCAACACGGAGTCTAGGTTTGGTGGAAGTTTTCTTAGGTGTATATTTATACCTTTTCCCACTTCTCAAATTATGTGTCTCTTCGTCAGACTCACTAAAAATGCTATTGACTATTACAGATTCAAAAATTTCACTGCATTCAAAAAACACCTTTCTCGGCTAAAAGCATTTTAATGTATAAACTGAGGTTGTTCATATACTTACCTCTGAGACCCTTGAAAAACTCTCTTTCTGCTACGCTATAGGACTTTAGCATGTCCACATCGAACTCTGTCAGGAAGCTTTGTAGTGTACTTTCAACACAGAAGTCGACTGCTCGCGTGAATGGACTATCTACTGCTTTGAGCCTTTCAATAAGCTTTGGTATCCACTCAGACGATACGTTTCATGGTGTACAGTTTCGACGTTCTGCGAGCCTTGACAACCACTTGTGTAGCTCGTTCCCAAAATTTTCCCAAAATATTTCGTGAACGTCTTTCCACAGGTATTCGTTCAACCACTGAATGTTAGAGAGATGTGGGTGTCCGTTTTCTTTCCTTGCAAACTCTCTCTCTGTCTTGTCGCACCAAGCCCAAATTTCTTTCTTGTCTGGATTCCAAACGTCAATAGCCACTGAAGCTTCTTCTTCAACGCACATCACGAATTCAACTCATCATGGATTCTTAGCATGGCAACGGAACCATTTGTTGGCTTAGATACTGATCTAGAAGTTTCTAATGTAGACTCAGGTTCTTCGCGGTTTCAAAGAACCAACAAAACCCTTTTTCACCGGCCCTTTCGGCAGCAACCTCCGAACAGACTAAGGCCTCACCCGAGGTGAAGCTATGGGGATACTACGGAATCAGGTTTCCACATCGATGTAATGAGTTGTTTAAATAGACCTACTGTGCATCACACTGCGGACTGACGACTGCGCGGCGATAACCTTCGTCGCGGTCAACACTCTACAAGCTCAGGTGCTTGCGCAACCAGTGAATCCACGGACTGCACAGTTCAGGTAGGATTTAATAGACAGGGCAGCGCAACTGGCTCATACGCTCCCTCTTGGACTTAACCGCTCGTGAAGACCTTACTTATTACTTTATTCACCCATCTACTACCTTAGATTATTTAGCCTTATAACTGAGGTAAGCAGATGAGACAAACAATACTGCGCACTTCCGGTGTTGCGCATCAAAGGAGTTACACAACACGAACTCTACATACATATGTGATTATTCAACGAAGTGATACCTTCAAAGAATTAGAATACTACACATTCAACATTCATCCATTCATGTGGTAATTAACATATTATTCCCATCTCATTCCTATGGTGAATACATATAAAAGCATTAACATAATCAAATGGTAAATGAGAATTCAAGCATCCATGGTAAGCAAACAGACAAGTGCAAACATAAACAATCACACTACACAGGATTTAACATGGTTCACCCCCAGGATGGGAGCTACGTCCACAAGAACTATTGTTGTATTAGTCTTTGGGAAGGGTACAACAGTTCTTGTCTGCGCACTCAGCTGTAGACTCTCTTCTCTCTCAATAGGCCTCTGCACGCACAACTTGCAGAGCCTTTACAAAAATGCCTCTCAACAAAGATCTATTCAGTCAATAACTAAGACAGTAACAATGGAAAGTAACCATTTTCCATACAAAATATTCCTTATTTATAGATCATGCTCATAGGTCATGTCTTTACAATCAATAGGCCAAAACCCTAAGGTTTCCTGAAACGGGTGCGGATGCCCGCCACCATGCCTGTCGCCATTGACAGCTTGCTCCGCTCGCTCTGGCCGCCTTACTGGACCACTCGTGGCTCTAATGCCCTTCTAACAGCCGCAGTCATCAGCAAAACGGTTACAACTGCATCGTGGCCTGTCACTTTCCACTCCTTTAGCCTGCCTGTCGCCGTCGACTTAGTGGCCTATCTTATCAACTGCTTACCACCACTCTTTTAGACAGTTCACTTTCCTCTTTCTTCTGCTCTGTCCCTTACTCAAAATAGGTTTCTTCCTCATCCGACCTTTACTTATATTCTTTACCAAAATTAGTTGCTGCAATGTTGTTGCGCAACAGCATATCTGCGCAAAACTCAAACATATACCCTACGTTGCGCGAGCCACAAAATTGTACTTTTTGCGCACTCAGCCTGAACTACGCAGTTCCAAAACTGCTCTTTATCCGAACTATACCCACTTGGTCCATGCCCAACACGAATCATAGATTATTTGTTTGGCCTTAGCTTGATGCTTGTTGAAGTTGATGTGCCCTGCATTAGATGAGGCTCCTCCACCACAATGTATATGTAGCCATCTGATTCATGTTCCTCTAGGATCTTGAGAATCCTAACCTTCCAAGTGTTGAAGTTTGAGGTGCCATCAAGATGATCTTCCGGTTGTACAAAGATTGATGCCACAGTCTTCAAATCTCATGCTCAACTTCTTAGGATCTACGTAGGCTCTAGCTGACATGCAAAACTGATCTCCTTCATGCCATGAGATTTGATACCATGTTAATATTTGGTTGAGATTTGATCTTTAATATTTTGGATGCAGAAACTTGAAGTAATGAGACAATTCAATCACATGAAATTCATACAACCATAACACAAGACATACCCTGGGGAAAAGCCTCAAAACTATGAGAACAAAAAACCCAACAATTCTTCAGCTATATAATATAATGGATAGCAGAGAATTCTTTCTTTTACAACATATCAGATTGCTTTCGGAAGATAATAGATCACAAAAACACTCTTGGTGAAGATACATAAGCAATAGAGAAGAAAGATCAATCGAAGAAGCGCCTTTCCTTGAATAATAATATCTTGCACACAAAGAGAAGCAGCTTACCTTCAAAGGAGAAGATAATTCGCTTGACCTTGAATTCATAAATCCCATATAGCATATTTATACATTCTTCTCTTCTATTTTTTCTTCTAACTTCCGGATGAACTTGCCCTCAAACTTGATGTATCAATCTTGCATGCATAAATGCGCCCCACTTCTCATGCAATGCTTTATCGCACTGAGCTGTCACTTAGGATGAAATCACCTCTTAACTAAAATATTTCCCACTTAGTTAGGTGGATAACTTAAGTGTTGTCACTTAGTTAACTATATATTCTTTGTTGTCACTTAGTTAACTCTCTTTAACTGATTCTCCTTGATTTATTGAAATGTCGTCTTTTTGTTTAACTAAAGTGAAAACACTTTAGTTAACTAGTCCTTCTTATTTAACACTTAGTTAACTGAAATCATGTTGATTGATTTACTTGAAGTGACCACTGTGAGTTCTTTAGTCAACTAAGGCATATATTTAACTAATGCTTTAACTCAAGCATTGATTGAGACTTACATTGATACTTAACTAAATATTTATAACTGAAGCTTTAACAATTCGAGTTCTCTTTAATTAGTTGAAGTGTATGCATGGGTAATTTCAAATTCTCTTGATCTCTATGCTTTATCTTTTATTTCTTTATCTCTTACTGCATGTTCAATATGTGCTAACTTTAATTATCCATCACATTACATTATACTAAGCAGAATTATCGGATGTTGTGATCATATTGTATTATTCCGTACCAAATGATCATATGCTAAAGTAATTCACTTTAGAGGTGATCAATCTCTAAAGGAGACTTAATAACAACTGGTGATCATGGTTAATAATACATCACACAGCATTAAATGCTTTTAACAAGTAAAGCATGAACTTTATATGCAAGGTCCACCTCTATACGGTAGGTCCATCCCATTGACATATTTATATGGAAGGTTCACATGAGAATCATGACTTGACACACACAAGTTTGGAGCCTTGTCCAACAAGACTTTACAACATCATTACTTTGATCAATTACCTCTATACGAGAGGAATAAAATTTACATGGAAAACAATAAAAGTGCTCACCTCTATACAGGAGGATCAATCTTGGCTACACAAGAAGGGTTTGGAGAATGTCTCATGATGTTGTATATTTAACATGAATATCGGGCCGAGGACCTTCATCAAAGACATACAGGCCTCTAAAAAAAAGTGATGGAGCCACAACATCAAAACCAACACCATTTAAATGCATATTACAACCGAAATCCATTGGAGATTACAAACAACATTCCAATGTTTAATGCACTGTATAGTCACCAAATCATCGCAAGCATGCATTCCCAAAAATATGACAAAAATCCAACTCAACCACACTTTTCCATCACCCATTTGGAAACTGCCAAATCACTCAACCATGCCATGGGTCCACAACACAGTCATTACCTAAAATCATGAGTGTAAATCCAAGAAGATGCCATCTCGAGCACTTCATTCAACAATTCAGATGAAATCATGTGACAGGTAACACCATAAAATCATAAACATTGCCACATAATACATCCACTTCATCTCCCGATGGTGCTTAAAAGACTTTCAATATTTTAAAAATGAAATATAGCATATCTCCCACATTAATAAAATGAAAACCATATCATGTACATTTAAACATCAACACTCTATTCATATAACAACTGACAGCAATGAGAGGTAAGGTCGAGGGTTATACATCCATGTGGGTGACTGTTTGTAGTTGTATGGTGTTAGATATGATCCCAAAGTTTTATTTCTAGTGACAATATAATACTAATCAAACTTCATCAAAATATGCCCGCATTGTATAAATATGCCCACATTAAATGAGATTCAATGAAATAATACAACACCACCCTTTTCACCAACTTGTTGGCATACTACTATGCAAAATAAATGTAATATTTTTTGCAAATTTTCAATGTGAGTCTTCATGCTATCCATCCTAAGAAAAACTAGAAAACATATCAATCAACATATAACAGAACTGTATTGAAAAACTTCATCTTCATGCCATCCAACCTGAGCAAACTTAGTGTTTTTTGCAAGATTGACTTATCATTCTTATGTAACGTCTTCCTTAGTTTTTTATTTATTTTATTTTCTATAAATTATTTGAAATGGAGGCAAAGGAGGCCCCAAAGACTCAAAACAGATACTTTTCCAGTAGGATGAAGCGAATTTGCGAAATATAGGTGGATTTTTTGTAACACTTGGCGAAATCTCTATTTGATGCGAAGTTGAGCAGCAATAGAATTTTTTGTACAAAGCATTCAGATAAAGTGGCACATTATATTGATAGTGAATCCATAACATATTTCAAAGAACTCAATGAAAGTACAAGTAGAACATATTGAAGAAGTATTTCAAGAAAGAGAAGCAAATGGAGAACAATACAGAGGGAAAGCCATCAACATGGACATTTTTTGATGATATGAAATGCATATAGGGAAAATGCTCAAAGTGATTTGTCTCATGAAAGGTTATAATGGAAAATAGTGGGTTAACTTGAACACTTCCACAATAGAGAAAGAAATAGAGGGGAAATGGAAATCACATGAAAAAAATTCATCAATGAATTAAAAAATATTGAAGAGAAAAATCACATGAAGAAACTCATCTAAAAAAAATAGGAATTGAATGCAAATGCATAAAAAAGAAAAAATAACTTCTAATGAATACTTGGGAGAGAGGATGGAGGAAAGTCTCTTCCCCCACTGCGGGTTCCCAACACATGCCAAAAGGGAGATTCGGTGGAAGTCCACGGGGCTAGGCACTTGCCCGCCAGTGCAGACCACATGCCTCATGAAACTTTCATAAGTCGGGCAAAGGATCCATCAGATGACCTCCACCATGCCGATGCATAAGGTTTTCTCGTGCGAATTGGTCATGACATTAACTCTGGACAGTACTTCCATTACGAACTCAGAGATGGAAAATCTCCTTCCATGGCCTCTTGAATCCCATTCGAGCCTGGAAGGGACTCCAGAGCTCAAGCAGAATCCTTCTACGTTCATGATTTGTAATGGTCGAATAAATAAAGAGGATTATTTATCCCCAGGAGAATGGAGCATTCACAAAAGTGGAGGTCTTGACAGAGCTTGGGTTTCTCTTCTCTGCTCAGTTGTCTTGACAAAGCTTTGGTTTTTTGCAGAAGAGAAGGTCTTGACAGAGCTTCTCGTCAGTCTCTCAGCCACAATCAAAATGCTTCCTTCTAGAAGGGGCTACATTCGACGCAATACCAAACCCACTGGCCCTTCTCTCGGCCCACCGGTGCATTTCATGTGAGGCATTGTGGGTAAGGCTAAGCGTTACAAGAAGGAAAATATGGAGCAGGTGCAAGATGACATTCAGGAGGATGAAGAGGAAGCTCAGGCTGATCGTGGTTGTATCTCAAATGCATAAAATTGAAAGGAATTCGAGGCTCTGGTGCCGGACCCAGGGAACACCAGGGGTCGCACCACTTTGTATCATAAAACCCTAGACTATCACTGGACACGGAAGCTAGTTCTAGGCAGAAACCTGGTGGAAAAGGAATAGGCTCATTATGAAATTCTCCTACAGCAGGACGAGATGGTTGGCCTTCTTAAGCAAATCATCCACAACCAGCAGGAAATCGCTCACCGTCTAAGCATGGAAATTGCAAAGGTTCCAAGTTCTCATAGCGGCCAGGCCGGCCTAAATTCTTAGCTCTGTTTTTTTAGATGTATAGTCTCTGTATTTGTCTTTTTGGTTTCACTAGGCCGCTATTGTTATTGTCTCTGTTTTTAGTTTTATGGCAGACAATCATCGTAGGCTGGTCCGTAACTCTCAAAATTTTTGGTTCAGTCTTATTTCATTTCGGGGAAGACTGCTTATTTTTTTATATGGGATCTGTTTTCCCAGTCCTGGGAGGACCCAACACTATGTATCTTTTTTTCTGATGGAAATATAAGGTTTTGCTCTAACTTACAAAAAAAAAAAATTCTCTTGGTTTTCACTTGAACAATGAAAAAAATTTAATAAGGGAGAATACAACTTGAGCATGTAAACATGGAGCAAGAAATTAAACAAATGGAAAATATACTGGATGTACAGCTCCAAATTGCAAAAACAATTGCTCAAGTAAATAGCATGTTACCTTTTGTATCAATAACATGGATATAAATTGTATATAACACAATCGATACTCAATTATTTTTGTTTATGATGTAAAATGTACCTCACTACCACATACTAAAATTATATTGCTTTTCCCATTAACAATGTATAATATATATTTGTGTTGGACCTTGATGTCTGTCCATGGCTTGAATCCATAGTTGAGTGTTAAATTGGAATGTAGATATACCTAGGTTTCAGGCTCATCTTCACCCATCTTCATTATTCATTTGTAAGAAAAAATGGAGCACAAAACATGCCCATACAATTTTGGGTACCTTCTCCAATTCTATGTCGACATGTTGAAGAAATATTTATCTGTAATTGAGTATACCAAATGCATTCTCAACTTTGACAGAGCCTCTCGATAAATATTTGTCAAAAGGGCTTGTAATGGTGAGCAATTTTTATTAAATAACTTCAATAAGTAGGGGGAGATAGGATAGGTAAAATCCCAATTGATTGAGGATATATAATACTTCAATCAATTTTACATGTTGGAGTTACTAACACCTCTCTTTTTTATACTTAATATATTTTTTAGAACAATTCCAATGATTAATATTGTGAGCACCACTAGGAGCATTGACATAGACATCCCAAAATAGTTTTTTTTTCACATCCCATAATACTTGCAAAAAACATTATAGAAGTGGTGTATGTTTGCATAAGCTAATAAGAGTATGATGTTCTTTTGGATGGTGTCAGAGCTTAATATGTGTGCCATCAATTGCATTGCATAATATGGAAAACAACATTAAAGTGTGGAAAATCACTCATAATGTTTTGCCACTTGCCTCTAGATTGAATACTAATAAACTGATTTTGTAAGTTTTGAAGGATAATATTCATAATGACCATATTGTATTTTCTTATTGTAGATTCTTCCACACAATAAAATTATGCTATTAAGTACGTGGAATTTGATGGTTGAGACTATACAAAACCAGACACAATGATTTTCTAGGTTGTATTGGCTCCCTAACAAACCAAACAGTATTTGTTCTTAGCGTACACATATATATTTTTGGCAACATTGCATGGAAAAAATAAAAAGACGTTTTGAAGTGGCAAAGATATAAAATGTAATGATAATATGGTTGTTTTGGCCATAGTTGTCGCTAAATTAAATTCTAAATTTTGTTTTCTTTGAAAATTTCCATTGCTATATGTTCATTTGCATAACAAACAATGATTCAAATTTTGCATATATGAGCCTCATTTGTATAAAAAAGAGAACAAAAATATTGGGTAAATATGATGTATTTGAAGAAGAAGAATTTGTAAGCACTACTCGTAATAAGTCTATCCAAACTAAAATGAACTTTGGATCTATACTAGATGAGAAGTATGTTTTTTCCAACACAAAGAAAAATAGAGTTTAATATAAATGACAATAAATGCTTCTCACTAACATGTCTATATTCTTCCATGAACTATTCATTTTTCAAATTTTATTATTTTCTCTTTAATATTACACATTGTTTGTGTGCATCCAATTCAATTAAAATAAACATTATAACATTTACATTATTGCAAAATGTGTGTGCAAAAGTAGTATTATAAGTGTAGGTATATAGTTATCAATAAATTACCAAGCGCAGTGACCAAGTTTACTGAATCACTGAGAAATACACTTAGCAACAACTAACATCAAGGAAGATAATGGATTTCTACGTTCTTTTATTGATAATGCACTAAATATAAAAGAACATAGCACTTAATTATATTCCTTGATGTTAGTTGTTGGTAAGTGTATTTATCAATGCTTCAATAACTTGGTCATTGCGCTTGGTAGTTTTTTGGTAATTGTATACATACACTTACAATCTTACTCTTGCACACACGTTATATATATATATATATATCATTTACTTTATTGCAAAATCAATGTATAAAAGGACACTTACTAGCAAACTGCTAAGCACATTGATGTACTGCCAAGCACGACATTAAGGTTTTTTAAAGCACTATTGAAGACAATTACCAACAATGGACATGCATATCCCAATTGTCATTATAACACAAATTGTTAAACATTTTATAAGAAAATTTGAAAATTCATTGCTAAGTTGTGTTCCTTAATAGATCTAAAGATAGAATATATAAATTAATTTGCAAAAATCTTAATAAATCTATACAAAAGGAAACGAGACAATGACACAATAATGTAGAAAATAACCTTAAGGTAGAGTAACACCATTAAATATTCCTTATGGAAGGAATCACTCCTCAAGCCATGCTTGCTACAAATATTACATCGATACTTCACAAGACTCTCATTACATTGCTTCTACTTCTTTATATAGTTTCTATCTAACCTCCTAGGTATTTTATAGAGAAGGAACTTTCTAGTAGGTGGAACCTTCTAGGTAATTTCTAGTAAGCCTTATTACACTTATTGCTTTTCACACTACATGGGACTAATTTAATAAATATGGCCTCAATACACAGAATTAACATCTTGGGTACCTCCTTAGGTACCCCATATTATCCTCCCTAGGTACATTATATTCCACCTCCCTTCGAAAAACATTTCCCTCAACACTTGATGTGAGGAGGCACAACCATAATCCAGGGTCCCACTAATGACTATTGACCACAATGCTGAAGTAATGTTGAGTATATACTATACGTATAAGTGTGCACGCATGTAATATAGTAAGCATAATATATATATATATATATATATATATATATATATATATATATATATATATGATGATATATATGGATATTATATCATATCATATCATATATGTTGTATAGTATTAGGAAGTATACATTGGTATGTATGTAGTATATTTTTATTATAATGTAATTAAAAGTGATGATGTAAGTATATGTGATCAAAGTAGCGAGTTGTGTATATATGGTATCATATGATATGGGTATATAGGACTGATATAACATAGAATTGCATGCATGTATATATGTATGATTGTGTTATATGTATGGTATGAGTATCATCTAACTAAGTAATTATCTTATTGTATAATATTAGAAGTTTTGGTGGTAGGAAAATTGGTTATAGGATGTGAGTATGTATTTTACCTTGGGTTGATAGTATAAAATAAGTGTAAATATTAGTGATGTAATGAGGATTATACGGGTTTGATATCGAAGTATGTATAGTATTGCTATTAATGTAGTATGTATGTAGGCAAGACGTGTGATTGTGTATGTGTCAAATGTTCACATAAGTGAAATATTAGTAGTGTTTGTGTGATGCTATTGGTTATATATGTGTATTATTAATATATAGGATATTATGATAATGGTATGGTATGATTTAATGAAAAGTTACTCAAGGTATATGGTATTGGATGTGATGAAGATTAGACTTGGTTGTTTTTGGTTGCTCTCAATTGTTCTGATTGATGGATTCTAATCAATGTGTTCTGATTAATGTGATCTGATTGACGTATTTTGATTAATGAATTCCGATTGATGTATTCTAATTAATGCACTATGATTGATGTTTGTATGGTCAGCTGATGCATGCATGGTTTTAATTGGTTGATATTAATGTATGATTGATATATGATCGAGATACCTGATGCACTTCATGACCTTGGTTGGCATACTTGATGCACTTCATATTGGTTGAGATACCTGATTCACTTCATGAACTTGGTGGAGATATTTATGCACTTCATGACATCGGTTAGTATACTTGATGCACTTCATGAGATTGGTTGAAGAGCTTGGTGCATTTCATGTGCATGACTGATTGGAAAACATGTTTAATTCATCTCATGTATCTTGGTAGAGTATGTATATGATGCAATTTATGAATCTTTCATGCATAAAAATAACCTAGAGTATGTGCATAATGCATGATTGAAATGGAAATTGAATGTGTTTAGGGTAGATGCATTCCAAGTGTTTGATTTCATGTACCTTGGATGTAACTTTGTAAAAATATGTCAACATGGATGAGGATATATTCAAAATGAGGGAAAGTGATGACAAAAAGGGTGTAGGAATATGTAATACCCCAAGTTTGACCCTTGTAATGTATTGAATTAGACAATGTAAAATTGTGTAAACGTGCTAGTATGAATTCCTAGTGTGGAGCTCAAGGCCAAGGCCCAACTAGTGAATGGATAGACATACGTGATATGAATATATCTATATGGACCATGTGGGTGGCCTATCATGATGACATAAATTCTAGGTAAATATTGTGTTGGAAAATAATATAATGGTCCAAGATGGTTGTGTAAAGAGTGCTAGAGGGGCTATGATTCCACTAGAGCGGAAGAGGAAAGGGAGCCTATGGGATATTATTTCCAAGTGACAACCTTAGAACTCATCCAATTGTTTCCATGTGCTTTAAATGAGCCAATTATATTCTTTTGTCAATAAAATCTAATCATTGAATGCATGTGTGAGGTTGGTGGGAAAATTCACCTCATGTAGTTATTGAAGCATGGGGGTGAATGCACTTTTGTGATAGTTATTTCAAATGTTAGAAGTCAATTCTAAAGTTGTCAGGAGTCCTTTTCTTCCATGGTCAAAAGTTATGTCAATTGTCTTTTCACCGGCATCTCATATCATTTGGAGTCAACACGCATTCTCTCATGTAGATATACACTACATAGAACTCCCAATATGAACTAACAGTAATCTCAAATAAAGCCAACACACTCTATCATAAGTTTTAGATAACTCCAATTTAATCATTATTGCTGGAAAATGTTTGACTTTAATAGTATGGATTCCTTTTTGAGCCAAACCTATGGCTTCATGTATTTGTCAAACTTATAAAAATCCAAATTGTTTCAAGAGATGAATTCAAGTAATAGTTTGTTGAATTTTACATATAAACTTGTACGCACATTGACACAAAACAATATGTCTGAAATCTTCAAAAGCCTTGGGACGATCAATTTTAGGAATAAATGCAATAAAATTAGAATTGAAAGAACCGATGACCTTCCTTGTTATCCTTACCTCTTCCACCACACAGATTGAACCATCACTCAAAATATCAGAGAAACCAAGGAAGAACTCCACATTCCACCCATATGGCTTAGTTTTGTGGAAAGAAGACAACACAAAAAAATTCATCCTTTGAGACCACCTTAAACATCAATTGATTATCTTCTTCAAACAAGTATTGGAAACAAGAAGTTATTTTAATAATATCGATTATATTTTCCCTCTCTGATTCTTTATCAAATTTTGAAATATTAACTACCCATCTCAATCAAACCTTGAAACCTTCTTATCATAATCCCCTCCTCATTGATCAAATAGTATTAACACTTTTCTAATGATTCACATAATTTTGGAAATATTTGGTATTATGGTCACCTAGTGGCAACTTGATAGCCCTAGTTTTCATCCTCCAATACATCTCCCTATACCTTAGTTTCTTCACCTTCTTTTCTTCCAAACCTTTTAGTATTAGAATATCCTCCTCATAAAACACTTCACCATCATTCCCATGGAACATCTACGATATATCCAATTCGAGCTCCTTAAGCAATGGGTATCTTTTCTTAAATATTTCACTAGGACAAAAATCCACTTTCTCTTTTGCGATCCTTTGTGAGGATGCAAATTGTTCGCTTGTCGGAAAACCTAGATTAGGATCATAGAGTTTCTACACATCCTTGACTAGATATCGGAATTCATCATCCACAAACCATCCAATATTGAATCTAAGCGGTGTTCCAAGTTTAGGATTACTAAGTTCAAATTCTAAGAAAATATGCTTGGAATCCAAACACCTATTTGGGTCTATCCAAGACCTATATCTATCATCCCCTTGAAGTGAAAGAATAAAAATCCAAAAATATGTCAATCTTCTTTAATAATCCTTCATTTTTTTCCCTAGTATTTCTCAAGGAAATGCCTGTGGATATAGATTCAAGATCAACTAACCTAGTTTCCTCAATTTTAATATTGAAACAATAAGCAATCCTGTCAGTACCGGTCACTAAACCCCAAACTTCCCTTCTATTTAAGGTGAGGTTTAGATCCCCTCCCATGACCACGTTATCATCTCAAAAACAATGTACAAAAAAAATCCCCCCCTTAAAGGTTATTTGCCCTCATATGTTCCATATGCGTTCAATAAAGTTATAGGAGAGCCCAAACTCTTATTGAACAACATTGCGCATAAATCACCTAAGAAGGTAGCATAAGCATGAATCAAATATAATATTTGTGTCCATCCTCTAAGAATATCACTAGATCAACCATTGGAATCCAATGCAATAAAATACCAATCCAGTAGACATCTTCTCAATTCACTTACTAATGTATCATCCTCCCCATCTCTTGCAAACATCAAATTTCAAGCTTCTCTATCTCTACTAACAATATGAAAGCCATTTTTTTTAAGCTTCCCAAACCATAGATGTTCATAGACACAAACTTCATTTTGAACAAACGTTATAGGGAAATCTTGCTTTAAGAACCCCGGTGATTGGGCACTAACACCCTTGCTAAATTTCCATAATGGGTTTGGATTGGGCATGGTGTAATAGTGACTTACTACCAGCTGAGATAATGTTAGGCTCTATCAAAACATCCTTACCTAAAAACCTTGAAGTAGAACCCTACAACACATTTTTACACTTCTAAGGTCTTAAATGGTAATGACACCACCACAAGAAATAGATCCAACTCTAAGCTCCCTTGTCTCTCATAAAAATATATAGTTAAAAGTGGATTTGGATTCAAAATCTAAAGACAAAGGGGGGCATGCTTTCTTTCATCCTCAATCAATGACAAAATCAGTTTTTTAGGATTATTGGTGTTCACACCCATAACTAGACTACCACCCTTAATATATATTTCAACTAGGGTTACCCAAGGATCCTTTGATAATGAGGGAGAAAGATTATTATTGAAAATGTTTGCAACTATTGACTTACATAGGTCATCACCTCCAATGAAAGAAATAGGATCTCTAGAATCTTCAACAACCTTTATCACTTCCATAATTTCTACCGCTACAATGATATGTCGACCATTCTTTAAAAGAATTTGTTGAAATCTTGAATTTTGATGGAGGAAAACTAGAAAATCATCAACTATAGGAGTAGGGGCTTCTAAATCCATTGAACCGGTTGGACCATATTTTTATGAATAAAATTATCCTCCACACCAACCCATTTAATCCCCATATTTATCTTCATTCACAACTTTAGTATTCTATGTATCCACTTGGTAAGATTTCTCAACCCAACTAGAATCTTCATGTTTGACAATGTGCCTCACACAAGGTAGATCACAATCCCTAGCAACGTGATCATAGCAATGACAACGAGTGCAATGGAAAGGAAAAGTAATTTAGTCCAAAGTTTGAGTAAAAGTCATATCACCACCAACAATATACATCAAGTCATATAAAAAGTGCCACTAACATCAATCTCTACCAAAATATGAGCTAATGAATGAAAATAGATTGTCTTATATTAATCATCCACTAAAATAGTTTTTCCTAGGAAATTTATAGTATTCATAAGGGATTTATCAAACAAAAAATAAATATGCAAACCTGGATATTTGAACCATATTGGAGTGCTCGATGCAATCGATGCTTTGGAGTCAAAGTAGGGATACCAAGGTTTCAATGATAAATAAGACAAACCCTCAAACCACATGCCAACCAATATCTTTGAAGCATCATCCATAGACCTGAAAATAAATCTTGTCCATCCTCTTGACAAGATATGAAATATATTCCCACATCCTATTATTGGAATTCAATGTCTTTGACTCCATTTATTCAAGGAATCCATAAAAAACCATTTGCCCAAGAATTTAGTAATTAATGTCTTGCCAACATATTTTGTTATTTGATCAACCCTCAAATAATCCTCTACTACCAACCTAACCATATCTTCTTGTGCTTCAACAATTTTCAATGTTTCTTAACCCTACTCGACCTTACGGTAGGACCCCTAACCCTACCAAGGATTTTATATGGATAACACTCTAAATAAACCACATGTCACAACAAAGCTTCGATGGAATAACAAAACTCTTAGTTTGATGAACCTGCACCTACATTTCTAAGGTATTCTCTTGAGAACAAAAAAATTTACCCAAGGGGCAGATCGATGGTATTTCCATATTGAGCCACCACATTGACCTTTGTAATAAAACCATCGGTGTGGGTATTGACCCCAAATCCCAAATCTGCACAACTTTGACCCAAGGGTTGTACATCTGACTAAATTTCATTGAGAGTTCTGACATTAGGCATTGTATGGCATGAGAATATTGCATCATCCATAGTAGCCTCGAAGCCCAAGGTTAGTGAAGTAGAGTCTAACAATCCCCCTTATGAAATACCTTTGTCGCGCACCAACTTCTGCACTAAGGAGGATACATCAGATTATTTGACAAAAAAATGGATCTTTGGATAAAGAGTCTTTTGAATAATCCATAAGTTGTGTATCATCCTCCCTGTTCAACCCAGCCTGCATACAAACCCTAGATAAGAGCTCTCCCTCTCATTCTCTACTCCCCTATGTAAATCAACATTTTCATAACTTGCAGCATACCACACTTTCCAATTCATGATGTTCATATATATGCATCATAAAAATATATCATTATTATATATCAATGACTAGAGTGCACAAATCTTGAAATAAAAGCTTCAAGTTGAATTCCTATGCTCCTCTCATTTGCATGTAATCCTTGGACCCATTTGGAGGAATACATTTTCCCTAATTTCTTCAATGGTGCAATCTTGTTCATCAATTCATCTCTACTTTTATCCATCAAATAAATTGGATACGATGGAAAATACTGGAAAAATGTTAACGAATATTTGCAGAATAAGTGATGGCAAAGGGTCTATGTTTTAATCTATGTTGGTGTGAACGGTAAAAAAATAGTAAGAGAAATATTATTTCTTTTTATAAAAGTAGCGAAGAACATATAGGGAGATACCATCATAGGAAGTGGGATGGAAATAAGTCTCTATGAAAAAATATCTATTTTGGTTTCTCCAATGTGGTGAATGGTTTAGGTAAAGAGAGTAAGGAAGTTGATCTGCAATGACAAAGAAGTATCCAAAGACTACGACAATGCCTTAAGAAATCTCCATCTCTGAATTTTACAAAAAACCCACAGGAAAAAGAATCTTATCCCACATGTAAGTACACCCTACAAAAATCCTAGAAAACCAAACTCTGTCGGATTTGTTCCCATTATAGTTCTTCACAACTTCAAATACTTACCAAAGCTTCTTCAAATGATCCAATTTACAAAGAGATTTTCTTCAAGTTCACCATTGAAAGTCTTCCAAAATCCATTGGAACTTGCACATGTTATAGGAATTGCTCAATATATAAACCATCAACCAGGGTATCAAGCAGTTTAGTGTAGTGATAGTAGAGTTAGAACTTCAACTGATGGGAATGATTCTCCCCGTCATAATATTTGTTGCATTCACTGTTGACAAAATATTCAATATGCCATTTTCCATTTGATTTTAGCTCCACATCTAATTTTATTTCACCTAAGTAGATTATCAAATTGCAACATGTTTATTTTTCTCTCAAGTATCGTTAAAGACAAAGAGTCAAAAGATCAAATATATATGCTTGAGAAAATATGCAATTAGGATACAAAGCTTGCAACTTCATATTTCATGCAAATTATTTTCTATATGGAGCGTGAAAAAAAGATGTACTTCCTATGAGAAACTATGCAAGTAGGCTATAAACTATAGCATGTTAGAGTTTCTGCAAATTTTGATGTGACTCGTTGCATAACACTATCTATTATACATGCAATGCTTAGTGAAATTCCTATTTGCATCGAAATGCAAATTTTGATATATGTTCTTTCAATGTTTCACAAATGAATTAATGTGCTTGAACCCTTAATAGTTTCCCAATAGCATAGTCAAACAAATATACATGCACTAAATTTTTGCAAAATTCATTTTTCCCTCAAAATGCAACTTCTTATAAAGATTATTTCAAATCTGTGCAAATGAATTATTGTATTTTAAATCTGTATAGTTTCCCAATAATAAATTCATGCCCCCAACCTTTTCTACTCTTTTAGCATTTTATGCTAAAAGGTGTAGGGACATGTGACATTGCCACTATGCAATTCTTGTTAAATACTTAGGGTGTGAGTGGCTAATCATAATCACTAATTACAATCCTTCACATATTGCCACATATAATTGAGTTATCTTCCATGATGAATATCACTTATGAAATATTGTATTGACTCATATACTTATCTCTCCACACATATATGGTTGTGTCGAGAGGCAATTTTTAAATCAAGATGGGTGAGATGTGTCATGTCTGTGGCACATGTTGGCTAAAAGAAAACAATAAAAAGAAATATATATATATAATATGTATTCACAAATAAAATTAAAAAAAAGATATATATCAAATTGGACAAACATAACTACAATTACAATATAGGTCTATATCAAAATTTATAGGCTAATATTAAGAGATTGTAACATATGTCCCCATGCGTTAGTTCGATATATTATTTACAAAACTAAAAGTAAAGTAATAATAATAATGCCAAAAAATAATAATGTTTGAAATAAGGCAATGTTTTACAAGAGGTGAGGATTCCTCAATCTTAGCTTGAAATCTCTCACCTTCCTTTAAAGGTATGAGGAAGGAAGAAATATTAGGGGTGGTAGAAGACAACAAAGGCACCATCCTACTAAAATAAATACTAATATAATGCCATGCATGGCTGGCCACATAGTGGCATATCATTTTCATTGCTAGAGTCCTCTCAGGCCTATCAATGAGATGGAATGAGGTTTTAATTTATATTTTCGTTACAACAATCAATGAGATAATACTGAGAATATGTTTTACAGATAGGAAATAAACAAGGAGTCGTTCTATCATTATACTTTCATGTATTGATGGAGGAGACTGAAAACAATCTCATTATCAATTGGACCATAAACTTGGAGATACAATGAAAGTTGTTACAGCTGTTGGAATCAAAATATTTATAAAGATAACATGCAAGCAATCTATGTTTCGATCCTTCTTAATAGATGGCTCTCACATGTTTCGGACATAGAGATTTACAAGGTCACAAATATCTAGTTTTGGACTTGACATTTTCCAAGGGGGTTTGGTTCAAGTGATCTTCAAGTATTTGTCTTCAACAACAATATCATCTAAGGAAATTTGATCATATGATCAAAGTAAGCTCATATATGTACTACAATTCGTGTATTTTTGTGCCTTTCATATGAATTATCGATAAAAATATACACATCATGGTGAAAGGAAGAAGAGGCGAGGAATGCACTTCCTACACTAACCAAAGAGAGAAGAATGTGAAGAGATTTAAATAAACAAAATTTCAATATTGAACGACACATAAACATACAACCCTTAAACAAATATTTTTAGGGGAAACCCTTCAGAGAGAAAAACCCACTCTCCAAAGCACATTCAAATGTATTAATAAACAGCTAATGAAATGTTACAATACATTATAGATCCTTTGTGCTCTCAATAGGAATGCTCAACAATATAACAATGAGTTAAAAACTAATGTACACCATTTCCTCCAACCCTAGCACTCAATAACTATGCACAACAAAAAACCATAAATTGTTTATGGTTTTCCAATTCTATACATTGGAAACCACCGAGAATTGTTTGGCCAGCTGTTGTTGCTTAGCTAGTGGTATTCTCTTATTATCTTCCACTGCTTAGCGATTATTCCCTACTACTGCACAACATTTTATTCTCTACTACAAATCAATAATCATTGCTTTCTTAGCTACAAGACCGCAAGGTGTATGACACACCTATCCCAACATTCTCCTACTTGTATAGCTTGCAAGAGTATAAGGAAGAATGCATCAAACTATGAGCTAACTACTAAAGGCCACAAGGCCCATAGACTCACAACACCACTTGAATTTACTTGTGCTCAACGTTTTCACCAATGCATTTGCAACATTTCCCAAAGTGCCAACTTTCTCTAGTATCACATTTCCATCTTTTAGCATGTCCTGAACGATATGGTATTGGATATCAATATGCTTTTCCTTCGCATGAAAGGTCGGATTCATAGCTAGACAAATGACATTGTTACTATCACAATGAACTATAATCACGTTGTGATTTAACCTTACATATGAACATAATTTCATAATCCAAATGACCTTCTTAAATGCATGAGTAGCATCTGTATACTGTACATTTGCAGTGGACAAACTAACCACAACTTCTCCCTTGATCATCATAACTCCTTGCTCCACCAAAAAATATAAATACATATCTACATGTAGATCTCCTTTTGCTCACACCCCCTGCCAATCAAAATCCACATAACATTGTATACCCACTGAGTGTGGGTCCCATGAAACATTACTATGAGAAAAAATGGAATACTCAGAAAGACCTCACAAATACCTAAAGGCCTTCTTCATTGTGGCACAATATTCACATCCAAGGTTGGCCATGAATTGACTCAAAACTCTTATTGCTTGGGAAATTTTTGGTATAATATAGACTGTAGCATACATCAAACTACCAGTTGTAGTAGCACAAGGAATATAATTGTTTAGGATATTATTCAACTAAAATCTTAGTTCCCATAGAAATTGGAACATTCAATGGTTTGCAATATACCATGTGAAAACATTGTAGCACAGAGTTCATGTACTTACTCTAGCTCAACCGAAACTTTATGTTTTCTCTATCTCTCCTAATCTCAATTCCCGAAATATATTTTGCAACCCCCAAGTCCTTCATGTTAAATTGTGTTGAAATTTGAGACGTTAAATCATGAATCGCATCCCCATCGTTATAAAAAAAAATAACATGTCATCTACACACAAATTGCTAGCAAGGAAATGGTCACCATCATGTTTGTGTAGTAATTTGATTTGCATGTTATAAATCCCAATCCCAACACAAAGGAAACTTTTGGTACCACATTCTACAAGACTGTTTGAGACCATATATAGACTTTTTAAATTTGCAAACCAATGACTCTTTATCTTTTTCAATGTAGTGCTCTAGTAGTGTCATATAGATCTCCTTCTTCAAGTCACCATGTAGAAATGTTGTTTTCAAATCCACTTGTTCTATTTCTAAATCAAAATTCACTAATGCATATAAAAGCAATATGATAGATGTTAACTTAGAAAATTAGGAAAAAATCTCCCCAAAGTGTATCTTTTCAACACTACCATTTGGACTGATCTTTCTTTTGAACACCCATTTACATCCCATGGGTTTCTTCCCATCAGGAAATGGTACCTAGTCCCATATATCATTATTTTTAGGTGCAACCATCTCCTCATCACCACCAATCTCCATGACTCCATATACTCCATTTACATTGCCTCTTTCACAGTTCTAAGTCCATTAGTGTTAGTAGATAAAGAAAATCTACATTTGAAATTGGATGGATTATAATTATACCTATGTGGTTGCCTTCTTTGCTTACTAGACCCACTTAAATTTTGGGGTGGATTTTCTTCCTCCTCTTCCAAACTCTCTGGTACCTCATCATCATCAAGTCCTTTATGATCTTCTTGTTTATTTTATGTTTCAACGTTCTTAGTCTTGGGTGGTAATTGAACAATCAACTTCTTCTCATCCTATTTTGGTTGCACCAACGTGGGAGAAGATTTGGCTTCTCTACAAATAACATCTCTACTATACAAAACTTTCCTAGACATAGGATTCTGAAGATTATACCATTTCACACCAGATCCATAGCCAATGAAGATTTATTTCACTACCTTGTTAACCAACTTCAACCATTTCTTCTTAAAGCACATGATCATATGCCTCACAACCAAACACTCGAATATCCTGAAGTGGGGGCCTCTTTCCCATCCAGAACTCCATAGGATTTTTATCCACAAGAGATGATGTAGAAGATTTATTTAGCAAGTAGCATGTTAGCAACCCCTTTTTCCCAAAACTTTTTCTCCAAGCTAGCTCCACTAAGCATATGCCCAGCTCTTTCCATCAATGTCCTATTCATACATTCTGCAATTACATTTTATTGAGGGGTATATGGATTTGTTGTTTTCCTTTCAATGTCATTCTCCTTACAAAACTTTATCAAATTATGTATAACAAAACTCACAGCCATTTTTAGTTCTTAACACCTTAATCTTCCTACTAGTCAAATTTTCCGAGAGCATTAAACTCCTTAAATTGTCTACATACCTCAAATTTAGTTATGAGAAAATATACCTATCTCCTTCTAGAATAATAATCAATGAATGACACATAATACAAATCCTTAGAAATTGAACGAATTTTAACATGACCAAATACATCATAAAGAATTAAGTCCAACAACTCAAAAGATTTGTGAGAACTAGAATAAAATTGAACATTGTTCTATTTTCCATAGATGCAATGCTTGCAAAAATCAAATTCAAGAGCACAATCATTCAATCCATCAACGACATTTTTGTTTTTCAAGACTTATAGGCACTTCTCACCTATGTGTCCCAATCTCTTGTGACATAGCATTGTCTTCTCTGCAAGTAACTTGTTTTTTGAGAAAAGGGCTTGTTTAGGTACTCTGAAAGTATGACCATCATAAGTAGATACAGGTTTTGATTGTGACGGTGTATATTCTAAACATATATTTGCTACAAAAATTCAAGAACTATTGCATTGAATGAGCACACATCAAGCTTGAGAAAAATTCCCACACAAACACCCTTAGTGAGCACTGTAGCTACTCGAACCACTTTACACCCTTTGTAAAAGAAAACAACTTGCACACGCACATCATTAATTTTTCTTACTGATAGTAGGTTACACACCAAACTTGGCATGTGAAAAACTCCATTGATTCCCTTCACTTTTCCATCGAGGAATTTGATCAAAACTCTACCATGACCAACTATGTTGAGAGGAGTGTCATCATCGAGGTACATCATTCTACCATCACATTTTTCATACATTGAAAACCAATTATGATGGGAATTCATATGGAAGGAATATCCATAATCTATCAACCATGTAGTCTGGTTGGCATGGGTTTCCAACCCTACAACAAAGACATCTCCACCATCCTCTTGAGAATATTGTTCAAAATCATCATCATAATCATTATTTTCCTTCTCATTCTTCTTTTTCTCTTCCTTATAGTCTCTTTTAAAATGCACAACCTTGTCGTAGTTCCAACATTTTTCATTGCACATTCTAGGAGACTTAGGTCTCCCTTGAGATTTGAATCTACCATTTTCCCTCATCTTTCCTTTACCCTTCAATCTTCCACGAATAGACAAGATCTAATTGGTGGTTTTAGAAGCTTCTCACCTCACCTCCTCCTAGAGTAAAGAAACCACGACCTCATTAAACACTAATGTCTTTACAGTGCTTCCAATGGCCATTACCAGGTTATCCCATGAATCAGAAAAGAGCACAAAATGATCATACAACTATCCTCCTCATCCATCTTCACTCCAACTAAGATCAACTAGGTCACAATAGTATTAAAGGTATTCATATGCTTGGCAATAGAATCACCTTAACCCATTTTCAAGGCAAACAAGTCTTTTTGAAGAAAAATATTATTAACCAAGGATTCAGCTAGGCACAAATCCCCCAACTTCTTTCGAATATTTGTTGCAATTTTATTTTAGGAAGCATTTGATTGCACCGATTCATCCAAACAAATCTTGGTAAGGCTTCTTTCCTTCACTCCAAATATATCCATTCTTCATCTTTCATATCAGCAGGTTTAGTTCCAAATATAACAAATCATAGATCTTGATCTATGAGAAAATCCCCCATCTTGAGTTTCCATAGCTCAAAGTTAGTGCCTACATTAAACTTCTCCATTTTTATTCTAGATGTGTTTTGCATTTCCGTGCAATAAGGTTTTCTTTTGCACAAACTCCCTCTCAAACTAGAATTAAATAAAAAAAACTTGTCTCTAAAACCTTGTATTTGAGATGATCAATCTCTATTGCCAAATGAAAGGAAACAAAGATGAGGAATACACATCCTACACTAATCAAGAGAGAAGAATGTGTAGAGAATTAAATAAACAAAATTGAAGTAATGAACAAGACATAAACATACAACCATTAGATAATGATTTTCAAGGGAAACCTTTCTAGGAGGAGAAAACCACATTACAAAGCACACTCAAATGTATTAATTAATGACTAATGAATGGTTACAACACATTATAGAGCCTTTGTGATTTAAACATGGATGTTCAACAACATAACAATAAGTTAAAAACTCTAAGCACACTATTTCCTCCAACCCTAGCACTCAATAAATAGGCACAACAAAAAACCATAAACTATTTATAGTTTTCCAAATCTATAAGATGGAAACCACTAGAAATTTTTTGGACAACTGTTGTTGCTTATCATTCATTGCCTATTGATGATCTACGCTTATTCTCTGCCACTGCTTAGTAGTTATTTCCTACCATTGCACAACATTTTATTTTCTATCACAACTCAACAATCATTATTTGCTCAACTACAGGACTACAAAGTGTATGACACACGTATCCCAACACATGGGACTCACATCATCGTTTGTTAAGACTTCGTGGATGACTTGATTATGATAATAAAGTGTGAGCAGTGGTTTTCCACCTCCAATTGTCAAGCATACATATCATGGTTATTGTTTACTAAAATAGACAATCAACCCATATTGGCAAGATATGCATTGATCAAATTTGAAGGATTGGTCTTAATTCAGATAGAAGGGTATATATTCATGCAGGCCTTCCATGATAAAAAAAAAAAAACTTTGAAAAAAACTACATTTCAACTGACAGTAATAAATTAACTACAAACTTCATAAAACAATGTGCTAAATAAAATATTACATTTTCTATCAAATTTATGCCTAGCAAAGAAATCAACCACAACATAAGGTCCAAAAGAGCCAAAATAAAAACAAAGAGAGGGCAGACTCCGGTAGATACAAATAGTCCAAACACTCCAAAGCTATAACAGACTGCTACAAACAGCAGAAACTCGAAATGCAGGCTGGGCACTGGAAACTTAGTAATGGGGAATGGAAATTAGGTAGGTTGGCACTCGCAGTGGGGATTTGGGGTCCGGGGAAGGTGAAACAGAGAAGCGAGAAAACCGACAGGATTTTCCTATGATAAATTTTTCATCTACTTAATTAACACCTTGATTGCAATCTAACAATTTAAATCTTTGGGATTTCATGTCCATTAAAACATTTTAAACCGATGTGAAATAATTCAATATTTTCGTATCAATGAGGGTGTCAGATATAATTATTAAGATGGAATAGGTAGATAAAAAACACTAATGCAACTATGTTTCCCTCTAATTCAACTATGCGTTGAAGAATCAGCCTAAGTCAAAGTGAGAACTAATTGAATTAAGCTTTGGTGTATCAAGATTGATGTGGTGGCCCTTCATTTGATGTAGTGTAGGATAGATCGAGTCATCTATCGGTTTTCCCAATCTGTGGTGATTAAAGGAGACTGGGAGGTAAACTGACTCGAAGGTTAATTCCCCTCTCACCACTTGATACCACCTTTGAGGGTGGCTTTGATGTGGTGCCTTTTGGTGGATATCGACATATGAAGTCAGGTTAATGAAACCACTACTTCCACCTACCGATACCATTTATATGCTTAGCCCTTGGTCATGAGGTATGGTCACATGCTTGCTCAAATATTTATGAGAATTTGACTCTAGAATTTGCATGAAAGGAAATTACTTCCTATTACCTACACTGATATACAATGTATAAGATCAAGGCTTACTCACGAATGAGTTATGTGGCATAATTAAAGAAAGACATTGGAGCATGTATGTAAAGTCGAGAAATAGGAGGCCATTGGGCCAAACAATATGACACTAACTTGCCAATTGCTAACTACCAAAAATAATTTTTGATGGACAATCTATAACGTAGCCTTTTTTATAAAATTTTAATATAAGTTGTGCATTTTTTTAAAACGCCAAATATGGAATGTGTTAGGATCCCTTGGACGAGCTGTGACGTACTCAATTTTGATCCCATTGATATAAGTTATATGATCCGGCCATCTAGATGATGGTGTTAATATTTCTGAAATTGTTGTTTGATTCTACGAAGCATAGAAACAATGGTTGGATGAAAGTCCATTTTTAAGGATCGAATGGGAGCCATTTAGGAAAGAAAATCCTCATTGATATCCAAGAAATGGGAAAGGTTTCTCTAATATACATTTCCAAAGCCAATATAAAGTCAAGAAAGTTCCCAAGGTCCAACCATCGTTTCCATTAGCAATACCAACACTTTCAAAGGACTGGTTGCACAAGCTAGCAATAGGTCCTTCCTAATAAGAAATACAAAAACTACGATGTGCAACCTCTGTATGTTTAGAAATGGAGGAAAACAAAGAAGCACTATTATTTATAGTTGAAGCTTGGGAATTGATCTTTCGCAATAGAAGGTCTTCCATGCATATAATCTAGTTTCATGCTAATATAATTGTAATTTAAAACTGGACAAATTATGAATTGTGAACGTAACAAAGTCTAAAGAATTAATGGGCAGAGAAGAGGATTGTGACAGATTTGGTTTTATGATATTGTCAACCTCACAACTCACCTGATTATGTTGGACGTGAGATCCTCAGATATGTAATTGTAATCGAGGTAGAGTCATTGTAATCCTATACAATGTTTTGTGGTGACATGGTATTCTAAGTTTTATAGAGGCATTGTTAAACCATGCCATGTTTACTCAAATTTTGGAGTTCCATAAAGTTTTGTATGATTCTTGTTGTTTAAAGATGAGATGATTAGTTTTGATTGTGAGATTTTATTGTAATAAGAGTAAGATTTAATTTTTTAGGCAAGTATTTTCTTCTTTTAGAAACATGTGAAATTAGAGATGTTGAATGGAATTTGGTAGCCACTTTCAAGGGGAAATTGTAAATTGTTATATCTCATCTTTTCCAAGTACATATTATGGAAGGAAATGGGAGGAAAAACCAATATGGATAAGTAATATGAAGATTTCTCATCACTTGATACTTAAGTGTGAGAATTCTATTTGCTTACATGACATTGTTGGTTATGTCAAATAATGATAAATTATCATAATGTTTCTTACTAATGCATCAATCTTAGAAAAATGCTAGTATATAATATTGACTTATGTCATATATATATATATATATAAGATATGAGTAATTGGTCACAACCCTCGACTTATTGCACTATATAATTGGATTACCTTCTATTATATTTTTCCATTATATTTGAATGCTATTCATGAAACAATGTACTCGCTCATATATTTGCTTATAGATATCTTTCATCTAATTACTCAGAAAAAGGTGACTTGTGGGTAAATAGGACACCAAAGAACAACTAAAACTTACGTATAATTTAAAATGATAATAAAATTTATAACATAGCATTATATAACTTACCTATAATTTTAAAATGATAATAAAATTCATAACATAGCATTATATAGCTTACATATAATTTTAAAATAATAAAATTCATAACATAGTATTATATACACAAATATATGTTTTAAAGAACAAAAGATATTTAATAATCTTTATAAATTTACTAAGCAATTAATAAAATAAGCCTTTTTTTCTTATAAAAGGAGAATAATGATAAATTGGATTCAATATTTCAACATACTTCTATAGAACATAAAAACATGTAATATTAGTCTTACATATTATACAAGTGACAAATGAGGTGCGGACTTTTGCCAAAAATAATGAAAGTAATATAGTCTTTGCGATGAAGGTGTTATATCATATTTATTTATTTATATATATATAAACTAAACTCCCTTTTGGCACAAATTAACATTTGAGATTAAGCAATAATGCACAATGAGTGCTTTAACACTAACTTTTATTCACCAAGTGGGCATTTATTTCTTTACATAACATCTATTAATGGGAGAAGCCTCGGAATCCATTTCTTGGATTTTGATTTTTGTTTGCGTTATGGTTGTGGATGACAATGGTGTAATAATTATAATGGATTTTGATTTTTGTTTGTATTATGGTTATGGATGACCATAGTGTAATAATATTATGATCAATTTTTTTATTGATATTAATTTTTTAATATGATTATTATTTCTATTTTATAACAATTGAAGTGTTCTAAGTGCAACAATGTAATATAAATAATTCAGATTCTATTTAGTTATTAGTTATGGTTAAAAACAAAACAAAAACGTAATTTTTATTCATATTAAACAAAAATTACGTTATGGTGCACTATTTACTTTTAGTTGTTATTTAATTTTTTTGTATAGTCCAAGCTGGTTCCTCATTAGTTAAATTAAATATAATTTCTCATAATTTTGTTGTGTAAAATATAATTTGAATATGGGAAAAGTTATTATCTTTCATATTTTCTTCATTCATGATGTGTTCTTTGACACCTTGTCATGGGGCTCTGTTGGTTGGGAAAAGTGATGTAGATGCTCATATAGGAAGCAACTACCTCTTTTTCAGGGTACACAAAAGTGGATCATGTACTCTATTTTCAAGGTACACAAAAGTGGATCAATGGCATTTTATTATTCACCTCTTGAGCTACTTTGACATAACCTTACAAGGAGAACAATTTGGAGAGTGCCTTGGGTCATTGATGTCAAACTACACAAAATTATAACCGATGAGACAATGATAATTAAAATCTTGTAAGGAATCAATGTTGACCACTTGACACCCTTTTTCATAGAAAACAACTTGTTCACACGCATCATTAAGTTTTCTTATTAATTGTAGGTTACACACCAAAACTAGCATGTGCAAAACTCCATTGATTCCCTTGATTGTGTCATTACGGAATATGATCAAGACTCTTCCAGTGACCAACTATGTTGAGAGGAGTGTCATCACCGAGGTATATCATTCCACCATGATATTTTTTATACACTAAAACGCAATTATGATGAGAATTCACATGGAAGGAAGCTATAGAGTCTATCAACCATGTAGTCTAGTCCACATGGGTTGCCAAAGCTGCAACAAAGGCATCTCCACCATCCTCTAGAGAATATTTTTCAAACTCATAATCAGAATCATTATTTTCCTTCTTATTCTTCGTTTTCTCTTTCTTTTAGTCTCTTTTGAGATGCCTAACCTTGTTTTAGTTCCAACATTTTGCATTGGACATTCCAGGAGACTTCAGTTTCCCTTGAGATTTGAATCTACCATTTTCCCTCTTCTTTCCTTTATCCTTCGATCTTCCATGAATAGTCAAGGTCTCATTGGTGGATTTAGAAGCTTTTTGCCTCACCTCCTCTTAGATTAAAGAAACCATGACCTCATCGAGCAGTAATGTCTTTACGGTGCTTCCAATGGCCATTGTCAAGTTATCCCATGAATCTGGAAAATAACACAAAAGTATCATACAACTATCCTCCTCATCCATCTTCACTCGAGCTAAGATCAACTGGGTCACAATAGTATTGAAGGCATTCAAATGCTTAGCAATAGAATCACCATAATACATTTTTCAAGGCGAACAAGTTTTTTTGAAGAAATTTTATCAACCAAGGATTTAGCCTGGTAGAAATCCCCCTCCTCCCTCAAGAGAGTTGTTGCAATTTTCTTTTAGGAAGCATTCAATTACACTGAATCGGCCAAACAAATCCTGGTCGGGTTTTTTGGTTTGTAAATTGTTATACCTCATCATTTTTACAATTTCTTATTGTCACATATATATATATATATATATATATATATATATATATATATATATATAACCCACACTATATAATTTATATTTGAATCACTTGTGAAACAATCTACTCACTCATATATTTATCTATTGATATCTTTCACCTAATTACCCTAAAAAAATTGTGACTTATGGGTGAATGGGACGCCAAGGAGCAACTTATACTTACATATAACTTTAAAATGATAATACAATTCATATTAGAACATTATATAGACATATATATGTTATAAAGTACAAAAAGGGTTTAATAACATTTATGAATTTATCAAGTAATTGATTAATAAAATCTGATTCTTTGGTAAAGATATAAGATAATAAATTGGATTCAATATTCAACATACATCTAAAACATGTAACATTAAAGTCTTGCATATTACTTATCACAAATGAAGTGACTTTTCAATATCTCAAACTTGTCAAAATTAGTGAAAATATTAGTTATATTATTATTAAAAAAAACAATAATATATACATCTTAACTCCTTTTGGCACAAATCAACATTGAGATTATAAACTAATGCACAATGAATGCTTTAACACTACCTTGGGCATTTCTTTACATAACAACATCCATTATTAATTAGAGGAGTCTCATGTTCCATTTCTTTGATTTTGATTTTTGTTTGAATTATGATTAGGGATGCCAATATTGTAATAATATTATAATTAATATTTTATTGATATTAATTTTTTAACATAATTTTTATTTCCATTTTATAACAATTTAATTATCCTAAGGTACAACAATGTAATATAATATCCAAATTGTCATTAGTTGTTAAAAAATGTAATTTATTTATATTAAACAAAAATTATATTATGGTACTCTATTTACTTTACTTATTATTTAAACTAGTTTTTTTAAGTCAAAGTCATTAAATGTGGATTTACTTGTAATTTTGTTTGTGTAAATATTTAAATGTACATTCAAATATGAGAAAAGTTATTATCTTTCATATTTTCTTCATTCATGATGTGTGCTTTGCCTTTTTGTTCTTTGACACCTTGTCATGGGTTCCTTTGGTTGGGAAAACTGATGTAGATGCTCATACAAGAAACACCTACCCTTTTTTTAGAGTACACAAAAGTGGATCAATGGGATTTTATTATTCATTCCTTTTGAACCACTTTTACAAAACCTTACAAGGGGAACAATGCTCATATAAGAAACACCTACCTTTTTTCAGGATACACAAAAGTGGATCAATGGGATTTTATTATTCATTCCTCTCTAGTCACTTTTACAAAACCTTACAAGGGGAACGATTTCATTAGTGCCTTAGGTCATCAATTCCAAAATGCACAAAATTATAACCAATGAGAAAACGATAATAATTTTTTTTTGTAAGGAATTAATGTTGACCTCCTAGTCACAAGAACTACATGGGTGACTAATGAGCATAAAATTATGTTTGAACCCAAGTATCACCAAGTCAAAATTGGAAAGAGAAAAGAAAATATGAAGTCCTCAATATTCACATAAAATTTGGGTTTACTTGTAATTGTGTTATGTAAATATCTACATGAATGAGAAAAGTTATTGCCTTTCACATTTTCTTCTTTCATGATGTGTGTTCTTTGAACCCTTGTCATGGGGTTCCTTTAGTTATAAAAAGTGATGTACATTCATACATGTAACACCTACTCTCTTTTAAGGTACGCAAAAGTGAACCAATTGTCTTATATTATTCACTACTCTTGAGACACTGTGTGAAAGTCTTACAAGGTGGATGATTTCAGGCCAATATGTACAAAATTATAATCAACAACATATTGAGAATAAAAACTTAAGGGCTCAATGTTGACCTCTCAAAACACAATGAGAACATGGGTGACTAATAAACATTAAATCAAAATTAAAAAGATAAATAAAATAAACAACAAGAGTATAATATTTAAAAAAATTCATATCATAATTATTTACCCTATTGATTGGGGTGGTTATAATATCCAAAAAAAAAACAATATCAAGTCATTACTTACATCAAAAAGACCCCATATTATATTTATTTTCCCTAAAATCATAGTGCATTTTTATTTTTCTAAACAATTTGGACAAACTCATATGAATCCACTACTTATAATATCACCACTTATAATATACTAGTAATGAGAGTGATACTCTTTTATAGGGATTAATTCATACTTAAAAGTCTTATACATTATTACTCCTTGTTAGAGGCAAAGAGAGTATTATCATGTTTTATTCAACTTAAATTTTTTATTACAATATTGTGTTTCAATTGATCACATTTATGTTTTAAAATTTGCCAATGTTTCCACATCCATCACTTCCCTAAGGGGTAATAACACACTAACATTCACATTAAACATTGTAGCAGAATTATTCTTTGAGCATAAATATATATATGAAAATACTCCGAAATATATCTTTACTAAGTGAACAATACTAAACAAAATAAAAACAAAGATGGTGCAAGAAGCTTATCAAATGAAGGTAAATCTTTAATTTTACTACATATCCCTAATATCTGACAATTATAGGATTTAGCATTTTTAGCTAGCTGTAAATCTCTAATTTTACTACATATCCCTACTATCTGACAATTACATGATTTAGCATTTTTAGCTAGCTGTGAAATGTTGCATCTAGTTTAATTCAAACCCACAAAGAAGTGTGTCCTCATAGTAAGATATATACAATAAATCAAAATAGCTTAATGAGTAAATTTAAAAACTATATATATTTCAAATTCAAATTTGTTTATAGTGCATTGTGAAGTATTTTCTAAGAATCATAATCTACAAATTTAATCATATCATAGATTCATTTTTACAGTTATATAGAAAATAGCCATACAGCATAATGTGAAAATCCACATTTACTTACAAATTTAATCATATCATAAATTCATTTTTACAGTTATACAGAAAATAGCCATACAGCATAATGTGAAAATCCACATTTACTTACTAATCAAAAGTATTGTATTAAATTAAGTTATTAACCAGGATAGAACAATGGTACTTAAATTTGTATAGTTAAATAGAAAATGAAGTAAAAAAAAGTCTTGAATTGCTACATAACAGAATTTTGTCAATTTTGATTATAGCTTCTTCAAAGAGAAGCTTTAATAAATTTAATCAACAGAAAATTTATATCTTTTTGGTCTCCAACAAAAACTACAAGTGATCTGGGCGCTTTCCCCATTTTTGCTTGGGTGATATTCACATAAATAGATTTCTAAAACTCTAATAAAATCTTAGGATGACCTGGGCAAGTTTATTCATTACTGTCTAAGTATTGGTCGTAGATAATTACATTTTCTAACCTCTAATATAATCTACAGCTGAACTGACGAATTCATCCATTAATTCATGTATTATATTGTATGCCCTACGAATTCATCCATTAATTCATGTATTAAATTGTATGCCCTAGATTTTGACAGAGTTTCTGAAGATAGCTGGCGTTTTCTACATTTGGCCCACTTCTTAGTTGAGTAACATTCTTGTCTAATTCTACAGGAATTATTTTTTGAAGGCTGGACGTTTAATGGTGACACTCACTGTGATGCAGAATTACTCCACAAATTCTGGGTTCCATTATTATGTTTACTCGAGCAAAAGAAATAAGCAACTTTTAAAATTAAATATAAAATTGAACCAGGCATTCCAATACTTCAGAAATTTCAATTTCGTAACTCATTAATCCGCAGAGTTGGTTTTTAATTGGAGAATATACGAGCCTGAATTCCTTTGCTTGGGTGAGGCACATACCTCCCAACCATAGGTCACCCTGTTCATCAATCTCTCAGCAGTATTACCCACCCCGAGCTGAGACCGAGGGGAAGATTCTTTAAATTTAATACAGATAAATTAATTTTCTGGTTCAGTTATCAATTCACTAGTTCAGCCCTCCAAACTTCCTCATGAAATTCCTTCTTCATCCGCTACACACAGCAGTAGCTTTCCTTCTTTGACCCAGCACCAGCAGTTCCTCGAGAGTTACTACGAGTTACTACTGCTGAACAGTGTTACAGGAGCAGGCATATGCAAATTTCAGGCATAGGAGCAACTCCAGTTTCACTAACAGGCACTCAGAGGCTTTAATCATTTCACATTCAGGGAATTAGCAGGTAACAGCAGCCGGTTTTTGCAAACGGTAATCAGAAGAAAAGAAAAAAAAAAGTTCGGTCCCCAGGTTGCATTTCCTCTCGCACATTTTTCCATTTATCCCATTCTCCTGAGTCCCAAGCCCCCTTTGGTACATGGGCTTGGAGATACACGGTGCCCACTTCTCTCCCAACTCACATCCCTTTACCTTTTTTTCATTTTTTTTCATTTAGTCATTTTAACCAAACTTTTCAACCCAAAGTATCTAATCTTCATTTTCTTAGCTTAAATGAAGGTCAAACTGGGTACAAGTAATCCTTACTCTTCAGTCTTTGTTTTTTTGGCAACCAATATGCACCCAGCAGTAGAGTCTCAATGACCGCTGCGGGGGCCTATTGTATAACTAATTTGTCAAACTAGTGCACGGGTGCACGTCCCACCACCATATGCCTTGAACCATGCCATCTAGCCTTCATCGAGCATGCACCCATCCGTCATCAGCATGTTGCATCCATGGTTTGTGCATGGTCACGTCAATCAGCATGCCTGTTCCATGCATGGTGCTCTATCCGACGGTGGATGAGAGACGTGACTCCCTACTGGATGGAACCAGGGGGACTGCAACCAGATATAGGAGATCCGGGAGCAACATTGGCGTATCAGATCGTGATATGGAGAGGGCAACCAATATGCACCCCGCAACAGAGTCTTAATGACCGCTACAAGGGCCTATTGTATAACTAATCTGTCAGACTAGTGCACGGGTGCACGTCCCACCACCATATGCTTGGAGCCATGCCATCCATCCTTCATCAAGCATGCACCCATTGAGAATCTCCAGGGTGCACCCATCCATCATCAGCATGCTGCATCCATGGTCTGTGCATGGTCACGTCAACTGGCATGCATGTTCCATGCATGGTGCTCTATCCGACAGTAGATGAGAGACGTGACTCCCTGCTGGACGAAGCCAGGGGGATTACAACCAAATACGAGAGATCCGGGAGCAATGTCGGTGTATCAGATCGCGATATGGAGAGCAGCAAATGGGTCTTTTCCCATTTACGACAGCCCAAACTACCCACCAACCCGGAATTACTGCAACCAAAGCTCAGGGTCTTGCCCTTTTCACATTTTTGTGCTTATGTTGCCAAAATTGCGGGTGTCACAGCCAAAACAACGGAGTCTGCTGTTTGAGGAGGTCGCTACAGCAAAGGAAGGGGAAGGGGTCTATCATCTCGGATCAATCATTTTCAGGTTAGTAATGCCCCCATTCTACAACTCTACGCTATTTTTACTTGAATGGCATTGTTTTTACTTGAACTACGATTTCCATGCAAAAGCGGTCTTCAATGAGCATGTTACAGCACGTGAAAAAGTGAGGATGTTGCAACTTCACGTTGTTTTTGCTTGAACTACGATCTCTTGTCCGTTGCGCGGCTGGTAGATTGAGGCAAGTATTATTTTTGGATAGGTCCTCTGGTTTTTTAAACTTGCCCTTTAGTTCTGTAGGCAACTAATTTCGGTCGCGGTGCCCCCATCTCTGCGAAATACTTTCTCTCCCTTCGGTCCCTAGTTAAAGATGACGTGCTCCCGCGTTTTAATTAAATCCTCAATCGAGGCGATCTACTGGAAGGGAATTTTTTTTAAGTCATCCTCAATTTTTCGCGTGTTGTAACATGCTCCTTGAAGACCGCTTTTGCATGGAAATCGTCAATAAACTTTTCTTTGTGTGCTTACTTTACAGATTTATGAGTATCCAAAGATTTTCACTTTATAAGAATGAATTCTGAATTGGGTATTTTATCAAATAAAACGAAAAATGTAAGAAAGCTTCTAGGAAATTGGGTGATTGGGTCAGAAATTATGATTTGGATCTTTGTATGCTATATGATGTGTGTTGTTTAAGTAAATGATGTAATGCATTTTGTTGTATGTTATATGATGTGTGTTGTTTAAGCAAATGATGTAATGCATTATGTTATATGATGTGTGTTGTTTAAGTAAATGATGTGTGTTGTTTAAGTAAATGATGTAATGCATTTTGTTGTATGTTAAATGATGTGTGTTGTTTAAGTAAATGATGTAATGCATTTTGTTGTATGTTATATGATGTGTGTTGTTTAAGTAAATGATGTAATGCATTATGCTATATGATGTGTGTTGTTTAAGTAAATGATGTAATGCATTTTGTTCAGATAATCAATGAATAATCAACCTGCTATTATTACGTTTTTGGAATTGGATTGTAGGGGTTAAATAATCAAAATTGTGTGATTAAGGTTTCTTATATTCGTATATTCTTGGTTAGTAAGTGAAATGAAAAGAGCTAACCTTTAGAGTTAATAAAATTAGATTATATCATATTTTAATCACAAATCTCATTATTTCGAACTAGGTTTTCATTTCAATTTAAAGAATTAATAAAATGTTAAATATATCATATTTTAATCACAAATCTCACCATTTCGAAAAGAATTAATAAAATGTTAAATATATCATATTTTAATCACAAATCTCACCATTTCGAAAAGAATTAATAAAATGTTAAATATATCATATTTTAATCACAAATCTCACCATTTCGAACTAGGTTTTCATTTCAATTAGTTAAATTAAATATTTGGTTTAAAGGGATTATTTTTTTCCAAAAAACAATTCAAAATTTTATGGAAGATAATATTATATTGTGCATTGGCTTATTAAAATGTTATTAAAGATTAATCTTTTTACAAAATTTACTATAATGTAGTTCACATATTGTAGTTATGTGATATCTGAACTTAAAATCATTATGTATTATTATTATAAAAAAATTACTTACCATTTTTAGAAACATAACAAAGTCATTATATATATAAAATATCTTTTAAATGTTAAATTTGCAACAATATTTTGTAGTTACAATTATTTTTTCCCGCGAAAAGAAGCATATTATGGATATTCACTTTTGAATCAAATAGTACATGATATCAGTATAAAATACTGTCTCCAAATCATCCTCTCATCTGGAGAGTGTTTCTGAAATTCAAAATATATAAAATGAGCCAAAAAACAGACAGCGATGTCCTTGGCATAACTTAACAAGATCAGTCAAGGAAATAACAAGTGCCAGAATCAATCAACTGATTCTCACAAAATTCATCCCAATATATGTAATCATCCTTGCCCTCCAAAGCCTACTTAGAGAGTAGATCAGCCTGTGAGTTATATTCTTTGAACATGTGTTCCAAGGTGACCGCACCAAAACTGTTGAGTTCTTTCTTCACTCTATTGCACCACCCAGTCAAATTCAAAATCTTAATTTCAAACTCCCCCTTAGCCCATTTAATGGTAACTCTAGAGTCACCAAATATCTTAACATTCACCAAACCAAATACGTTAGCCACTTTTGCAACACACCATAACACTAACAGTTCTGCCTTCATATTTGTACCTTTTCCACATTTCATCTTGATTGTGAAATAGTAATCTTGACTGATATATATGACCCCTCCTGCACGACAATTACCCAAGTTGGCTGCTCCATCAAAAAATAGTACGGGTTCAGTAACCACAAGATCAAATTTCCCAATGACCCTTTGAACCCGTGGCATCAACTCCTTCTGATAGTTCGTATAATGGCTAATAACAGTATTATATGATCCTTCCAAATATGGCTTGGAATCCTCAAAGGTAGCTTTGTTTCTCACCCCCCACACCACCCAGCAAATGAAGATAGGTAATGTCAAATGTTCTTTACAGTTCTGCATCCAAAGTTTCAGACAAGCTTCAACATTTTGACCAATCCATCTTTCTTTAATATCAAAGATCTGATATGTTTTCTCCCATAATTTTAAGGTAAAAGAACAATCAACAAACAGATGTGTAGCTGATTCAGTATTACACCTGCACAAAATACATTGACTAGGGCCTATCCATCCCAAGGAGGAAAGATTATCTCGAGTCTTCAACTTGTCCTGTAACACAAACCAAAAAAAACATTCCAGTTTTTGTGGCATATGCCACTGCCAAATTTTTTTATACCACCAATGGTTTGGGAATATACATCTCCTTTTGATAATACAACTATATGCAGTGGTAGCAGTCACTTCACCAGTGGCTTCATTGCCCCCCCAGACAACCATGTCATCTTCTGTATTTAGAAGAATACCAACAGCATTAAAGCCTTGCGTGTACAACTTCCATTCCTGAGCTAAATTTGTAGGCAACTGTAAGTCAACACCAGTACACCAATAGCCATTCCTCTTATATTTTGAAACTGAGTTCAAAGTATAACATCTGGCTGCTTTCAATGCATTTAAAAGATTAGACGATAATCTATAAGATTCCTTCATTCCTAGAATAGGATCAACGCCAATAGCAACCTCCTTTCCTTTACCCACTTTCCAACACAATTCAAAAGCAAGCCAATTGTAAAATTTCATGAAACCATTCCAAATCGGAGAGACCCCCCGCACCTTCTTACTGGAAACCCTTAACTAATGTGAGATCTCAAACTTGATACATTTTTGGTGAATTATCCTCGACCAAAGCGAATTTCCAAAGATTGCTCGCCACAAACTCTTCAAACGGAGGGCCTCGCTGAACACTGATAAGTCCTTAACACCCCATCCTCCAGCATCATAAGGTAAGGAAATTCTCTCCCAACCAATCATCACAAGACTAGTTTTTTTCAGTCCACCCGTCCATAAGAAGTTGAAAAGGAGTCTTCTCAAGGAATTGATCACAGAACATGGAATTGGCAGTAAAGAGAACCAATAAACCGAGGTACCCATCAATACAGACTTAACCAGGGCAAGTTTGCCTCCGATTGACAACAGGCGATATGTCCAATTAGAAATTCTATTTTCAAACTTTTTGAGCAGCCACTCCTAGTCTTTAATCAAATATCCATTTGGCTTAAGGTGAAATCCAAGGTAGGTAAATCCTTCAGCAATTTTTCCAAACTTGTAAGGCAACAAGGTTTGAAAACCCGGTATTCTGTCCTCATCAATAAGGTTCACATAAAAGCATGATTTTTTCAAACTAACTCGCATCCCTGAAGCTTTACAAAATAGCATAATAATATCATGATAACACCTCCATTCAATCGAGGAATCAATGCCTGCTAGTAAAACATCGTCCACAAACAGGACATGTGTAATATATAAGTCCTTTGATATTTTGATGCCTTTAATCTTACCTTCAGCTTTTGCCTGAATGATCAGCCTACTCAGTCCCTCAATCACCAGAAGAAACAACAATGGAGACAATGAACACCCCTGACAAATGCCTCTGGAGCAGCTAAAGTATGAAGTAGGAGCACCATTCACTAAAACAACAATACTCACCGTATTTACACAGGATATTATCCATCTAATAGCCAATGTAGGAACACCAATTTGTATCAAAATTAAACTGAGAAAATCCCAATTGACTCTATCATATGCCTTTTCTAAATCCATTTTGAGCAGAATAGCTTTCTTTTTCTTACATTTGATAGAATGCAATAATTCTTGTGTAATACCCACAACATCATGGATTTGACAGGGTCTTGTAAAAAACCAAATTGTTCCAGTGAAATATGTTTGGAGAGAACCGGTTTAAGGCGCCCTGCAATGATCTTTGAAGCAATCTTATAAGCCAGATTGCACAATGCAATAGGCCTAAAATCACCAAATGTCTTAGGATCATTCACTTTAGAAATTAGAGTGATAAAAGTAGAATTTAATGCACCAGAAATATACCCATGCTTCCTCGTCTACTCCACCATACTGACAATATCATCTCCCATGATATCAAAGAAATGCAAGAATAGTTCAACAGTCCAGCCATCCGGCCCAAGACTTTTTTCCTTGGAAAAAAGTTTAAGTGTCCACTCCACCTCCTCCAGTGTGACTTCCATACATAAATCAACTGCATCTTCAGTCTCAAGGAATCTAGGATAGTGTTTTACCACCTGAAGCTGTGAAGATAAATCACATCCATGATCAACAGTGTAAATATTACTGAAATGCTTCATTGCTAACCCCTGTAATTCTTGTTGACCCGAAGCTTCATTCCCCTCCTCATCAGACAATTTCCAAATGGTATTATTGTTCCTCCTAGTCGAAGCAAAAGTGTGAAAAAACCTTGTATTATTGTCCCCAAAATTAACCCACAATGCCCTGCTCTTCAGGCGCCATTCCTTTTCTTCCCTAAAATATATACTTTCCTTCTCAACCTCCAGATTTTTAAGTAACTCAAATCCCTTACCATCTAGTGGCCTTTCCAAATTAAATAAGTATAGATCCTATAGTTGTTCCTCCACCTCCATGAGTTTATGTCTGTCCAATTGCTTCCTAATATGTATCCATCTAGTAACTTTCAGCTTTAACTCCTTCAATTTGTGACAGAACAGGTCCACTGGATTCAACTCAGAATTGATATTTAAATTCAGCCAAACATCCCTGATAAAATGTACAAAGTCATCACATGTCAACCAAGAACTATCGAATTTATATGGATAGTTATGCTGAACATCACAATCTTCCAGCTGTAAGAAGACAGGCCAGTGATCAGATATCTTATTCCTCCCAACCCATGATCTATACCTACTACAGGACTCCAGCAATGTTGCATGTACCAGAAATTTGTCCAAGCTTTTGTGGATCCCATCCTGACCACTTCTGCCATTTGTCCAGGTTGGAGTGTTCACCCCTGTAACAACATCAATTAAATCATTATTGATAAGGAACTCAGAGAAGAAGTCAGCAAGTACATCCAGTTTCGCCTTAGATCCCCAAATTTCCTGTGTAAGTCGGGTAAAATTGAGGTCACCCGCCACTATGATATTCTCCATCCTCAAAATCCTAGAAGATTGCAGACCAATCCAGAAAGCTTCCCTATCTTTGTAGGGGGCATAACAATTTAGTATAATAAGATGCAAATCATTATATTTACACAAACCTTCCATCAAAATACCCCAGGGGGTCTTATAAACACAAAAGGAATAGTACCTAGGGTCCCATGCGACTAGTAACCCCCCAGACATCCCATCAGAACTAATAGCAAAAATTTCCCAATCGGTGAGAATCCCGGCAATTTTAGAGATCGCAAAATTATCATCACACATTGTTTTTTGCAGTAGAAGTATGTTCGAGCGAGTAGTAGAAAATTACTTTTTAATGTTAAATTTGCATCAATATTTTATATATAGATATAAAAAGATATTTAATTAAAGTAGTTTAATTTTTTTTGAATTATTTATTAAAATTTAATAACTTATCTTAATTTATATAAAAATTAAATAATCTTTATTTTAAAAGTATTGGTTAATCATTATATACTAGTATAACCATAGTATAACCATCTTAATTAATAATATAGTTGATATAATTAGATCATCATACTATCAATTGCTAGTTGATGACCGACTTGTCTAGAAAAATAAGTGAATTATTATTATTACCCGGCATAGATCCATCTAAAACCCGGATGTATCAAGCACTGAGAGGGATCCAATTTGTTTATGTGTACATTTTTTTTATGAGCGGACATGGATTTTTTAATTACTTTTCATTTAGTTTTAATTTTGTATTTTATGGACCCACATGAATTTGTAATTACTTTTTAGTTTTGGTAATGTAACGTTACCTTAGTTCCCCATACTCGAGTGTAAAACACCTCGCTCCTTTGGGTACAATATTATATTTTATAAAATGTTCTTAATTAATTATAAACTATTCAAATTTTATATTTCAATACTTTAAATTATATTATATTTATATAAGACATTTTTAATTAATTATAAACTATTCAAGTTATATGTATCAATATAACTATTTTTAATTATATTTATTAGAATAAAAATTATAATATATAATTAAAATCATAATTTTTACTTTGAAACATAATTTGTATTAGTGGTGTTTTTCACACTCTATTAAAAAATTATTATTATTTTCAATAAAATACAATTTTGTAAAATGTATATTTATAATTATATTTTTGTAAAAAGTGAATTTAAAATTTATTTAAATCTTTTTTTTAAAATATTATATTCTATATTTTATAGGAAAAATGAGAATATACATTTTCTTGTCTTTTTAATACTTTTAAAATTATATATATTTGTTTCTTTATTTATAACAATTAGCAAAAATAAAATTGAGATTAAATATAAAGATTGAACAAATTTTACAAGCACTAGCCTAGGTTAAGCACTAGATTTTCAATATGGCTTCTTCCATTTTCCCACTTCATAAGTAATTTGGAATCCTCCATAACATGGAGGATTCTAGTTCCTCTTTTGGTTGCACATTTCAAAAGTAGCCATAAAGCTTAAAACCCTATTATTTGTCCCTTGGCTTGCTACATACTTGCAATAAATATATTGTTTATCTCTTAAATACAAATGCCACTAGCTTCAAATATACATGGAGTTACTTAACAAACATCGTAAAAAAACCCAAATTGTACCAAATTGTATTTTGTTATTTTCTACTACCTTCATAATTCTTAGAGGTTTGAATTTTTCATGTTTCCATGCCCTCCATAAGAATATCTAATTTGAACAAATCCTAATTGGAACAAATCCTTTTCAAAGTTTACCATACCTAAGAAATTGTACATCAATGTGTAAGTTTTTTCAACATATGCGATTACACTTCTCCTTAATACCTTTTTGAACTTTAGGTTGGGGCTGACACTATTAAATTTTGTTTACACAATATTTTATTATTTTTTGAAGTGCTTCACGTAGGTCCAAGTTGATGAATCACTCACACTTCTCCCTCGTACACTTTTGAACTTTATCTCTATTGGAATTAAGGTTATTTGGGGCTAGAATTTTGATTCCTATTTAACTGCTATCCATCATGCAATTGGAGTATTATTTTGTAGGAAGGCCACACACCAAATTATAGCTTGAGATCCTTCTCCGTGTTGCTTATGATTCCAATGGAACTTGCCTTTACCCTTATATTTGACTACAATAAGCTTGGCATCTAGTATTTTATTTCAAATTAATATTTTCGCTTCTAGGGTTGCGTATCTTCTCAACCATTAAGGCTCTTCAACTTCAATTCGAATTTTGATGCAAACATATAAGCATCTCGCAAAGTGTTGATAGTTAGGAACTCCATTTCTTCCTTCACCTAATAGTGCGAATATTGTTTGAATGTGATAATCCATAATCAATTAGGGCTTCTACCTTTCTATTTAATTGACATATAATGATACTATGCAATGAAATCTATAATAAATTGGCCTTGCTAGTGATGCAACTGATATCATTGTATGTATTCATTATCATGGTGCCTTACAAAGATTGAAAAATATTTCTACCATGAAATGGTATTTGGGGAAAATTTGAAGGAGGACAATACATTATTGTATTCCAGATTGATTTCATAGGCGTTGTTCCAAATTCAAAATAAACAATTATAAAAATAAAAGAATACAAAATATAACAAGTAGTTGATGCATGGATATAAAAAATAATTGGTATTTGATGCCTAGATTTAACTAGTAGTTGATGCAAGGATAACTGGTATCTAATGCGTGTATAATTGGCAGTTTGAGGGAGACAACCCATTTAATTAGAAGAATGCGGGTCATAACAGGTAGTTGAAACATAAACAATGAGTGATTACAACTACATGTGGAGAACAACAAATAAATTGTTTGTGGCACTTAGCTTGTGGCTTATCAATGTTCACCGGCCACAAGTTAACTGACCGTGCTAGCTCATATGAAATATTAAGCAATATACAATTATGTCTATAAGATAAAATTGTGAATATGAATATGAATGATGATTGGAAAAAGCATGGCAGTAGACAATTACTCTAACAATGGAATCTCTAGCCACAAAAGCCAAAATGTCATTGCACAATACAATTCCATTGTAAACCGCTTCGACTTGGGATTTAATAGTCTCACTCAATTCCAGTGGATAAGGCAGACACATAAATTAGGTTAACAATGGGGTTATGATGGGAATACCCAATGCACCTAACCCAATGTCTACCATTAAATGTTGATTGCGCCTTACTAAGGTTGTACCACTATGCTTGGTTGAAAATACTATGATTTGTGATAGGGATGTCATGTTAAAAGAATCCGTGGGGTCATATAAATTTGGAAGGTGTGGTTGTAATATAGGAACTATGTTTCGAATTGTTGTTGGTTTAGAATTTGTACTCATTTGGTGTTATGGAATGTTTGTGCATAACTTGTTAGAAGATGTTGTGGGTAAATAAGATGACCATGATCTTTTGAAGGTGTTGGGTGTAAGATATGATACTTTCTAAGTTCTATTATAATACTTTATAAAGATTTTATTTGTGTATGTGATTATGTAGAGGTTTTATAATGGGTAAGTGGGAGGAGATTAATCAGTTGGAAGTTGAAGATCCAGAATATATGGTAGAGTTTTTCGCTGAAGATTTGATATGAACATAAATTTGGGGGGGCCAAGTTGCAATTATTCCATATTGTAGACTTCAGGATTTTATCATAGGAGAGTAAGCGAGAGAAACTGCCCCTACCCAATTTGTTGTTCATACTCGACGGACCCGAAAAGTTGAGGAGATCGTAAATATTCATTTTGACACATATTTTGAGTATGCTATGTGAGTCTTTATAATTACTCATCATTGATCGTGTGAAACATGCTTAGATATTTTTTTAGTTTATCATTTGAGTTAATTGATAAAAACATGAATATATATTTTTAATTCATTGCAAATATATATGGTAGGTATTGTTGTGCATATGGTCCGGAGTCCACTCGTAAAGTACAAGATAATAGGATTACAATGACTGCACTTGAAACTACAAAGAAGAAACATAGTTTGCGTCAAAGCATTAAAGTTGGTTGTCAATGCCACTTCATCGTGCATCGACGTTGCCTTAGACCAAATGATGTTGTTATTACATATACGACATGTAGGCATATTGATAAATCTGGTGTTGTGTGGCATGGAAGAGACGCAGTTGGTAGGCCTCAGACTTTAATTTATGCACCACATCTAACATATAATATGCGAGGTAGAGTATAGTAGATGGTTGAAAATGGCTTTAATGTCACAATGATATGGGATAAATTAATCTATGATGTGGAGCATGAATCTGGGAAACTGATCATAGGAATAGCTCGAGATGCTTTGGCGACAAGACAAGATATTTTAAACATGTATAATGATATAAAAAGACAAGAATATGTGAAGGACCAAAGTGATCCAACTAGTGTGGATTGTTGGTACAACCAATTTTCATATAAGTTTTTTTCTACAAAAAACAAGATATTGTGCAAAACATTCCATTTATCATTGGTATACAAACAAGTTGGATGCGATCGATGATGGTGGAATACTCACACAATAACGTTATATCCATGGACTCTACATTTAGCACGAACAAGTATGGGGTGAGTACACATTTATCATGGATCTCATTTAATTATAGTTATTAAAATGATTTCCTGTGTGTGGACTTTAAATATATTTGTGTTTATTGTAATGTAGTATCAACTTTATCATTGTGCAATACTAACGAGGATATTAAAAAATGGTTATTATCATTATTTAACATCGAAATGAAAGAACCTCCATATTGGCATGTTCATTCTTTCATTACAGATGATGCTGCAACTGAGATTAAGGCAATAAGGTGAATTGTGTAATTTTTAGAGGGGAGGGGGAGAGAAGAAAAATGTTTCATTACATATATACATATATTTATCTCTTTTAGTATAATGTTATTTCAAGTTTTTAACCTATTCATAAATATTATTATGCGTATGGCATGTTCGTCGTGCATGGATGAAGAATGTTTGAAGCAAAGTCCATGGAAAGGAAAATAGAATCTCAATTTTTCGTGCTTTAGGAGAAATCATGCATTCATGTATGGATGATAACTCGGTACACAAATCAATTACAAGGATCTTTGATGAGTTCAATGATAATAAAAAAATTCTTGGCCACCTGGCTAGACAACAACAAAATTTGTAAGCGTTTTTTTGTAACTTTGTGTCATGATTATATTTTAATTCTCTATTGCGATATTTGTAGTTACTACTTTTTCTCTAACCTCCTTCATTTTCCAAATATGTGGGTGAAATATTTTAGAAAGTTTCCCCATTCGAATCAAGATACAAATAATGCGATTGAGTCATACCATAGGTACTTAAAACAAAGGTACCTTGATGAGAAGAACAATGCATGTCACAAGAGGGTTGATTGGTTAATTCATGTGTTGTTGGAAAATTTTGAACCTTATTACATTCATATACAACGTTTTTAAGGATGTTGGTATTATACGACCTAGAAAATCCAATGAACAATTAGCTAGATGTCATAGCAAAGAAAATGAAATCCAAGATGAAGAATGCATATGCGATGAAAAAAATAACAACAAATATTTGGTACGTAGCCAAAATAAGAACACTCGTGGTACCTGGTGTAAAGTCATATATAGAGGGTCTGATTTTTTCTTCTATAGTTGTCACTGGGCACTGAATGGCAATGTTTGTAAACATGTAATAAAGGTTGGAACGGTGGTAGGAAAAAGTGTCTTTGGTGAGCATGTATCACCAATTGTTCCTATTGATATTATCGAGAGGCCTAGATTTCTAGTTGATTTAAATGAACCAACTTTTTTAATCCCAGAAATCCAAGCAGAGCTTCATCCAAGCATTGAATCTCCTAATGGTAATTTCTCAGATCCTGTTGATTTCACAACTACAAGACTAGATAATGCCATGTTTGAGGCCGATGAAATGAAATTTATTATGTCATCAACTCATCAAACACTTAGGGGTTTATTAAATATAACACCTACAAGTGTGGACTAGGCACGTACACTTAGCAACCTCGTCTCAAGTGTAGGTGAAGAGTGCAATAAAATGTTTAATTGTACTATAAATCCATCTAAGATCAGTAAACAAAGACATCATATTTTTTTGATCCCGCTTAATAAAAAAAGACAACATGGTCAAGAATTGCATTGAAAAAAAGATGCATAGAATTTCAAAGGGTTGGACAAATTCGCACAAAAAAGAAAAGCATGGATGAGCAAATGGAGATTTATTCTCGAAAACAAAGAAATGTCGAGCATAGATCAAATATAGTGCAGCGTTTTGTTCCATACAATAGAGGTATTTCAATATGATATTAAATTTTAATTCATTTGAAATAAGGTGTATGATTGAACCCAATGCCAAAATATAATAATTTTGTTGATCATTGTTACAATTGAGGGATCTGTGTCTCAACATATTCAAATTTCTCGGCTCTGATTATTTCACAATAGTGCTATCGAGGCTAGCCCATTGTTGGTTGACAATTCAACAACAGAATTAGTCAGTGAACGATACATTCAACCCACTCCCACAGAGTAACGATGCTTATATAGGTATTGTAGTTAATTTCAAGCACAATCTATTTCTAAAGTGGACTTATGGTCATACTGAGAATACTTTCTTGGTTGTTTTTACAACAAAGGAATCTATTTTTAAAGAACTTTCACAACATCGTGGACAAACAAATTATCATGAAACACACTTCAAAGGCACCAGACCAATTCATACAAAAAGGAAAACCATAAATGAGAAAATGGAGATTTCATCTAGAAAACAAAGAAATTTGGAACATAGGTCAGATATAGTGCAACATTGTACTCCACACAATAGAGGTATATTAATTTGATAGTATTTTTTTATTTACATGAATTGATGCAGATTTGATTGCTTCAATGGCCCTAATGCCACAGTCTAAATATTGGTAATTGTTGTTGCAGTTGAGGGATCCACATCTCAATCAATTCAAAGTTGTAGACTTCAATTATTCCATGATAACATTGTCTCCGGCAGCTCAATGATGGTTGATAAAGCAACAATAAATGTAGAAGTGAATGAAACATTCAATCTACGGAAACACAGACCATCATCAAATATAGCTATTGTAGATAGTTTTTTGGTACCAAATGTATCAAAGACAGGTCCAACATTGCCATTGATTCCATACCTGAACATATGACATGATTTGTTCAAAGGTGAAAATATTTGACAAAATATGAATACTTTTAAAACATTTTATAGGCTCGACACAATTTTCCAATCAATTATGTCGAAGAGTCAGAAGACTATGTCATTGGAAATCCTACACCTCTTAATTGACATCTTGAAATTTGGAAAGGATTCATTATGTTCTAAACATTATTTATTTTAGCAATATATTGATAGTTGCTAAATGTATCACGTAGTGTAGTAGTGCATGTTCTTTCATATAGTGATATCAACTATTATTTTGATTAACTAATAGTTTATGACATTGGAATTTTAGATTTGATATTTTTTTATTGTCTCCTCTATATGAAGTGGGGCCAAACTTATAATACATTTGTGGATCTCATGAGGGGAACATCTATAATAATGAAACACAATATGTTCAATAAAATGGGTTGGTGATTCATGTTTATCATATATGTGTGGGATATTTTGTGGAGCTATTTTTTTGTCATTTTTTTTAAATTTCAATGAATAGGTTAAACACTATCAAATGTGTTAGATTCACATCTTGAACATTATCAAGTTTAAAAGTGGTGTATGTTGTATTTTATAATTTTTTTAACATTTGTTCCAAATTATTCAAATCCAACTCTCCAATTATATGTGGTTATGTGTACTCTTGTATCCATGAAAGTAGTAAGAATTACAAATTTGTGCCTATTTTTTTATAGGTTAGGAAGCTAGCATGATTTATTCAAACATTACTTGTATTAAAAAATTTCACTACTTATCTATGGTGATGATAAAATTTCTTATATAGACTCAAATAAAAAATAATTGGTTTCTCCTTACAGGAATGGATAATGCAGATGTATCAAAACTTATCTTTGCTCTCCGAGACATAAGGCAACAAGAAAATTTCATTTCTTACTTTCAGAATAAGATTACAAACATAAATGGTTATCAATGCCACCTTTTTTATGATATCCATTTATTTCTATCAAAGATTAAGGATATAGTTCACCAATTTGAGCATGTGTGTCAAAGAGAAGCCAATAGAAAGATAAGAAAAGATTGGTTACAAAGGTAAATTGCACGTGATGTTGTTGTTGATGTGAACTGGTGTTGCATGTGTCATGAATCCACGTGCATATTTGACTATGGAGAGAGCATGGAAAGAAATAGACCTATCAATAGGTATATGTATTACTTTGTAATATTTTGCTTAGTAATTTCTTTAATCATATTCAATGATTATAATAAGTATATTTAATAAATGATTTGTTAATACTACAATGTTTTTGTTAATGCAGAGCTTCTAAATTTAGCTGGGCGTCTTATGAGATTAGGAAACATGAACAATTTATTCTTCATATACATCGTAATATCTCTAGCTCTATTGCATCTGAATGTCACATTTTTTACTATACACTTAGTTTTGTTTCTAGGATGAGGGCATCACTCCTGCAACTTGAACATATTTGTGAAAGCCATGGTGTCAATGTAAACTAGTATTGTATATGTCATAGATCTGACATATAATTATTTCTCGAATGGTTGGTGTATATCATTTTCGGTGCAATTTGAAGTATGTTAGATTTGAGTTATGATGTTATATTTGTTAAATTTCAAATTGTATCAAATTTATATAGAATTCTTACCAAATTTATAATTTAAAAAATTGTTTGAAATAAAAATTAGAGACGGTCATTTTCCTACAAGAAAGAAGCCATTTAATAGGTAAACAAATACACAAACTTTTTCCACAATAATGTAAGAATTTAGGAAAAAATTAAAAATTATTTTAATTAATTTGGAAAATTTTGAAGGGAATGTGGGAAATTTGGAGAAAATTAAAAATTCTTTTTAATTAACTTCACATGTTTGTCAACAATGTGAAACATGTTAAATATTTTATTTTTCTTTTGTATTGCAATACATTGTGTTTAAGAGGTATTTTGGTCTTCTTTGAAACATGACAAATTTTACTCAAATTATATTCAATGTCCAAAAAATATATATTGAAAAACACAAAACACATGAGGAGGTGAAGGCGAGACAACAAATAAACTAATCAACTTGTAGCACTCAACCAATGGAAAAAACACTAGATTATTCTCATGAAATCTAACTAAGTGCACAAGGCCATCTTATTATTTATATTAGTGTTGAAAATGCTCAACATTTAATAAACATTTCTATAAGTGTTTTACTATCCATCTAAATCAATTCTTATAAATAATAGGTTGAATTCGTAAGACATATATTATTATATCAACTTTTAAAATATAATTAATAAATTACATTGTTATATAATCTATCTAAATCAATTTTAAAAATAATATCTTGAATTCTTAAGATATTATAATTTTTTTATAAAAATCTATTACCAAAAATAAAATGTCTTCTCTCTCTCTATCCCCCATACCACTAACCACCTCCGCATCCAATGTGTCTCTCTCCCTCTATCCCTCTCTCTTATACTAGTGTATATACCGAATGCACACCTATATATACACCAGCATATATATTGATATATACACTAACGTATATACACTAGTGCATATATATTGATATATACACTAGTAATACATTAGTTTATATACACTAATGTATATTAATAGTGTATATATCAATATATGCACATCGAATGCACACCAGTTTATATACCAGCGTATATACCAGTATATAGTGTATATACACTATTGATACACTACTATTGTATATATACACTAGTGTATATAACCTAATGTATATGCACTAGTGTATATACTGAATGTACACCAGCATATACAACAACGTATATACCGATATATACACTAGTGTATATACATCAACGTATATATTGGTATATACACCAGTGTACATACCAGTGTAATATACTAGTATATACACTAGTGATACACTTCTAGTGTATATATACACTAGTGTATATTACTAGTATATACCAGTGTATACACCAATATATATATATATATAAGTGTATATATCAATATATACACTAGTGTATATACATATAGGTATATACACTAGTGTATATAACCGAATGTATATGCACTAGTGTATATATCGAATGTACACCAGTATATACACCTACGTATATACCAGTATATGCACTAGTGTATATACCAGTGTATACACCAACATATATACACTACATTGATATATATACACTAGTGCATATACCTATACACTAGTGTAAATACACCAACGTATATATCAATATATACACTAGTGTATATATTGATATATACGTTGGTGTATTTACACTAGTGTATAGGTATATGCACTAGTGTATATATATCAATGTAGTGTATATATGTTGGTGTATACACTGGTATATACACTAGTGCATATACATTCGGTTATATACACTAGTGTATATACATATAGGTATATACACTAGTGTATATAACCGAATGTATATGCACTAGTGTATATATCGAATGTACACCAGTATATACACCTACGTATATACCAGTATATGCACTAGTGTATATACCAGTGTATACACCAACATATATACACTACATTGATATATATACACTAGTGCATATACCTATACACTAGTGTAAATACACCAACGTATATATCAATATATACACTAGTGTATATACCAGTGTTACACAACTAATGTATATTACTAGTATTATACCACTGTATATTACTAGTATATATCAGTGTATAGGCCAGTATATATATCAGTATATACACCAGTGTATATATCAGTATATACACCAGTGTATATATCAATATATACACTAGTGTATATAGCCGAATGTATATGCACTAGTGTATATACTGAATGTACACCAATGTATACACCAGCGTATATATCGATATATACACTAGTGTATATATCAGTGTATATATCGGCGTATATACACTAGTGTATATACTGGTGTGCATTCGGTATATATAGGTATATACACTAGTGTATGGGTGGGCACATAAATTTTCTCCCCAAAACAATTGCAATGGGGTTGCGCTAGCGGAGAAAAAACAAAGATGCGCACACGCCTTTAGGTTCGGTACCGAATCGAAGCACGTGCTCGTTCTTAACGCATACGCGCCCAAAGGCGCGCACGCGCTCTTGTTAAACCAAATAAAAAAAGAGGGGCAGAACGCGTTCTATTTCATTTCCAATCGGCCAAGCTTCACTCACCCGCCATGTACGCAGAGTAAGAGACCACCTCACTCACCCATTGCACTCAAGAAATCCATCAATCCATCTACTGAGTGATCATTAATTGCATTGGATAGGTAAGATCATTTTTTTGTCATTTTATTGATTTTTTTATTGTTTAATAAATTTTTAATAATTCCCAAATTAGTAAAATAATATAAAAAATTTCAATTGCAGAGTCTAAACCTATACAATGAATGAACAAAATGTTAACATGGAGTCCGGTGGAATGCAAGAAAAAACAAATCTTGGAACCAATGAAACCCCTCAACAAAATCAAAATGCCTAAGAAAATCAAAACCCCCAACAAAATATTGGCCAAGACGACTTGAACCATTACGTAAATGAAATGAGAGTGCACACTGGAGAATTAAGAAACACAGGGGAACTATCTCGAGTGTCCCTTGCCACCTCAATTGAGAGCTCAATTAACTCCCTCATCCATGCACATCGCCAATGGACTAACATGACCGAATATAGAGCTAGGATGCGGGAGTATTATTCCACAGGCATTTCCAAGGAGGAAATAAAAGCATTGAATATTACAAAGGCCCAATTATACAGTATGTTCACCGATCCAAGAACACAACAACCACCGAACATTAGAAAGCCATGTGTTTGCATGGATTGGTGTCATGTCCAACCATGGAGGGACAATTGGATGCATAGGTGGTTCATGGTTTACGATAAACCTCCCTGCAATAATAGGGAGGTTCCACAGTACTTCCTTCGGCAACTGTGGGTTGATTTTGTGCTCGGTTTACATGTCAACTATTTTGACATAACTGAGTTCCAGGGTGTTGGACTTGGCTTTGCCTAAGATCAACCTGTTGCCAGGAAGAATCCACTAAGAGGGCCACCAGATCCTAAGAGTGAGCCCAACCCCTCTCCCAAGCCACCTCAGTTACCCCACAACTTGATCAGATGGAGGGGGTGATGAGGAGTGTTGCACGTGGACTCCTTAGACACACCACCTTTGTAGCAACGACTACAGTGGAGAGACAGGTTCACCTTGATAGAGACTCAGGTGCAGGGCCTTCACGACAGATTCAAGATAGACCTGTGACTAGTGGTAGCCATGTTGGGCCTTCTAGTTCGACGGGGACAATGCCACATATTTGTCCCCATTGCGGGAGCACTTTCCCTGGCCCGATCGAGGGATGCTATATGGAGCAGGTTAACACTTTTTTTAATGCGTTTTCAATCATCACTTGAGAAATTGTAAAGTAATTTTAAAGCACTTATGTATGAATTAAACTGTTATTTCAATGTATAGTTATTTAGAGTGGAGACGTCAACCTGGGAGAACATAGGATCTCCCAACTTGGACACAGCAATGGCAGCTGCAACTGAAATTGTAGCACCTCACACAGAGGTATTTCCAGTACCTCACACAATATTGTTATTACTTATGTCATTTCTATTATTTATTTATTTATATTTATGGCATACACAATGATAGTTCATACAATATTTTTGAATATTTTCATTGCCTAAATAATTACTTGTTTAATATGTTCATAACATGCATGCATTTTGGTGTCCACAGGTCTTCACAGACTATGATGACCAGCCATCTCCGCCAGGGATCGGCAGGTCACCATACACATAGGTACAATGTGTAGTTAAAAGCACGCATTTAATTTGAATTGTTATGACTTACTATGGTTTAATTTGATTTTTGTCTACTAAAATATGATATTACAAATGTATATGCAGGTGCCACCATCAGTTGCTGGTGACACTGTTCCACCTCCCCACTTCAGTCCCATTTTTCCACCCTCTCCCATGAGTCTCACCCCCCGCTTCCATCTAGACCCCTCCCTCCATCCACCCCCGCCATTCCATCTAGCCTCCCCTCTCCATCCATACTCCCCTCTCCATCCATACTCCCCCCTCCGTCCAAAATCCCCCATTCATCTGCACCCCCCGTTTATCCATCCTCCCCCATTCGTCCACGCCCCCCCTTCCATCCAACTTCCCCCCTGCATCCACAACCCCCATTGTATCCATCCTCCTCCCTCTATCCAGGACTACCCTCCCATCCACCATCCCCCAACATCCCCCTTATCCCTTTTAGGTTGATACCCCCTATCATACAGCCGGTAAGGGTTCATCATTCACGACATCCTCCTCCACCCCATACCACCATGCCCTCTTCCACTATATCTTCTCCAGTTCCCGCCACTATTGTGGAAACTACTATTCCAGTATCCATCAATATATCTACAGTGGTTGCACCTGCAGTTGCTACAACTACATCTTCCCCCCCATGACTGCATCAAAGTAGGTTGTCCAGCCAACTTCTCTACCTGCTAGCCCCGAATCCCAGCCATGTCCATTATCGGGGGTGTTCACGGTGAGAATCAAGATAATTTATGAAAATATTGTGATGCATTAACGAAAATTAATTTAAGCATTTATTATTTTTCAATGAAATGATTGTCGTAAATGTTGTAGGGTGGTTGTCATGTCCCCTCCCATCGATCAAACACACGGAAGGGAACATGACCTTGAATTCCGGGATTTTACAAAAACTCAACCCCATTCATCATGAACAAATTCATGGAATTACAAATAAAAATGCATATGTGCAGAAGCATGGTAATATAAACATACACAACGGAAATTAAGCTATGCTACTACACATCTAACATGCATTTATCAGCATAATCGGAACAATCAATACATTGCAGAATTTAATGCACGGAGAGAATACTTATCTTGATTGCAAAGCAGTCCCAATCAACTCACTTTGCAACTGCAACGTTCCACCCAGCCATAGGCCAGTTGTGTTCATCAATCTATCAACACAACTTCCACCCCCGAGCTGGGCATGATTTCTACAAGGAATGGGAACCTACAACTGATGCACAACAAGATGAACACCTCATCTAGGCCAAGCCAATCCATATTTGGGTTTATCAAGCCAATTCTGAACCCTCTTCATATATGGATGCTTGCACTCAAGCTCAAGCCAAAACAATGGATACCCATAATTCAAACCACAACATTCTCTCCCACACACAAAAAAACACACATGTTGGGAAGATCCAAACGTTTTTAACTGTGGGATTCACAAACAAGGTGTCCATGGGTTTTCCCCAAATCGTGGCCAATCAAAAACATGTTTTTAAGAGGGGAAAATGACCACAGAGAACAAAATTATTTTTCCATGGATTTTCCCAAATCGTGGCACCACAAAAATGAATTGTGGGATGGGAAAATAACCACAACGAAGAAAAATGATTTCTCTCCCAATTATATGATTCCAATGGCTAAAAAGGAACTCTATGGACCCCCAAATCGGATTCCTCTCTTTCCCAATGTTCTATATCACAAAAACGCCCTTCTCCCAGCTGAGAATGAAGGAAAACACAAAAATTTCATGGAGAAAAACGCCCAGCAAGCTCCAAACCCATGAGAGAGACAAAATTGGTTGATGAATAATGGCTTGGGAGAAAATTGATGGCTCTTTTCTTACCCAAGAAGCCAAAAAATGAATTTCCAAAATGGTGGCTTACCCATACACAAAATTGGACAGCCATACCTCTCCATTCCCAAAGCATTAACTACCTCAACCAACTCTTTGAAGAAATAAATGATTGGGTGCAAAATTCAGCATGGGTAGTTGAAGGTTCGTGGGTTCTCTCATTGACACTTGGCTTGAAATTATTGGCTCCAAGGGTTTGAATATTTCCCTCCCAATTCCTTGTAAAAATCATGCCCCCATACTCTTGTTGCATTGCATCGCTAGTTGTGGGTATTTGATTAAAATGCATATTTATATGATATTTACGATTTCTATTGTGCCTGGCTAGCACACAAACCATATGCATAAATTTTAACACTAAATCAATGGCGGGGCCTTGGCCTTGAGCTCCTCACCATGATTTCATAACAATATTACATCATTTAGATTTTAATGCAATGGGGTAAAAATAGGGATATTAAAGTGGCACTGCTGAGAGGCTCAGTAGATCGAGGACACCTGCCTCACTTCTCCCACTCCCATCAGCGGTGAGTTATTTAAGATTTGAATTCTACATTCATTTTATAAATGTGGTAAATGTTACAAATGCTTGGAAATGATGGTATCTTATATCATTTTTTTTAGAGCCTGGAGAGACGGTCTACTCCTAGATGGAAAAAGGCCTGAGATTCCACTAGCTCCAAGAAGAGGAAGATCAATTTCAGAGATACGCCTGAGAGTTACAGGGGTGGGAACGATGCTTGACATACCATGCTATGCACATTAGCAACAATGTGGAATTTTTGGGCACCAGTTTCCATGTACTTGGTATCTACGGCATGAGTTGCCATGTATTTTGGATCTACGACACGAGTTGTCGGACTTTGTATAGGGCACGAGTTGCCATCGTGTGTACATTGGGAACCATGTTCCACTGTTTTCCAGAAAATTTATATGTTTGGACGAATTTTGTAGCTTTGATGTACATGGATTTTCAGTCATGTGATTTATATCCATGTTGTCTATATTTGTATCTTGTTGTCTCTTGTTGTGTGTAGTTGCCTAATAAACAACATCATGCTTTTAAAACAAATGGTTGAGTTTCAATGGCTTTTGATATGATTTCCTTCGTTTATGATGAAATGGATAAATTTTGATCTCTAGTGGCCTCATATAGTCATTGTTGAATGATCAATTGAAAAAAATATTTTGTTTGAACTCTAACAGAACATACTCACTTGACTATGTTTGTAGCATTTGGAACCAATGATATAACTGTAAAAATAATTATTTCCACCGATGTTTAATATTTGATGATATACCAATCAATAAGGACTTTTCGATCGTACTTATGTGTGCAAAACCTATGCTATCATCATTGTGGTCAAATATATGAAAAATATCTCCCCATCCCCTTCACTTGGAATGTTTCCTTGTGATGGGACCATCATCCCTCTGCCACAGTGTTTTTCTTAGCATGGATGCTTTGTTAGGATTAAGTGTGACTTTAGATTTAGAATTGACATAATGAATATTATTTCAATTGGCTTATATTATGAAATGTATTTTGATCGTAAAATGTCATTCTAATAAGATCCAACTAGTTTGTATACATCACAATGCAAGGCTGAAAATTCGATGGTAAAAGTCAACACATTGAGTAGTTATTGGAGAAATTTTGTGGGGCCCTTGATATGATGACTAGGTAGATACTTGACCTTTTCCTATACCTTATTATTTTGACAAGTTTTTTAAAGTGTTTTCATTATATATGAAATTTTTGTGTAAGTGATGAATGATAATGGTGCTCTTCCCAAATACCAAAAGGTTCCTTTTTGTTTGTTGAAAATGTGATCTCGATCTCTTGATAGAGATCATTTAAGTCTATACTCTATTGTTTGAATCATTCCCTAGACCCAATTATATTTTGATTTATTGAGTTCTCTCTGGATCAATTAAGGATCCCCCTTGTGTACCTACCACCCCTAGCCATCCCCCTTGTGTACCTGCCACCCCTAAACACCCCCCCTATGTACCCACCACCCCTATTCATTTACACACAAACACACACAAGTTAGATGCACATAATTATATTTGCACACATATTAAAGATGTACATATACATATATATTTACACCACAAAAACCTACACACATAAAAATATTTATACATAAACATACAAAAAATACATGCACATAGGCAAATATCTATGCACACATACCAAAATTTACACAAAGAAAACCATACAAATATTAGTATAAAATAACAAACAACATCATCTTTTTAAACACAATTACACACCTAAATATCACATTCAAATATTTTGAATTTTGAATTATGCATTAAGCAATAAAGGAACCTTCTAGGGACCAAGGTTCATGAATCATGCCCTAAAGCATTACAAATGACCCATCAAATTGATCATTGGTCCTAAGCCATAAATATATATTTCTAGCCTTGAGATGTTGGTATCCCTCCTTGAATCATGTTTATGGATTTGAGGTCCACCCATAAAGCTCAAAACTTACTAATGGTGTCCATACTGGCATTCAAATATTTAAGTTATACTAGACCAATCTTATGTGGTTGGTTAAGGCTTCACATTTTCCTTATCCTTGGAAACTTCCTTTAGAGCCTAAGGTCAAGGTTTCATCGTTTGATCATGTTTAGTGCCATAAAACTCATATTGAGTGCTAAAATACTCCTAGTTGCACCCATATAATTTATTGGAGGCTAAACATATCCTTTTCATTTGAGGCCTCTTTCATGGTTGTGAAGCTATGTAATTAATACACCTGTAAGGTCGAAGCCTCGGGTTTCCCTTCCCTTAGAAGCTTTATTATTATTAAGGTTTCCAGTCCTCCTCCCAACCATGTACAAGGCCCTAATATCCATAAATGGTTCTCAAAATATCCTAATGAAGTATGTATCAACACTTGGGAACCAAATAACCCTAATACATGCCATATGTGGTAGTTTGAAAGATCCTTTCTTGCTCTTGATCGCTAAGTTTGTGCATTTAGGGAATAACTCCTAAGTTTCCTACATTTACCATGTATCGATTCATGACTTGTATACGAGGCTGAATAATTCCCAATGGTTAACCTATTCCTCTTATATTCCAACATAGAGAAAAAATTCACCTAGTAGATGCCAAGTGTTATGGTCCAAGACCCTGCGGATGGTCGTCAAGCCCTAGAAGCTTCTCTTAGGACCTATGGGCTACGTTTCATCCTTTGACCACTTACATATCTTAAGAACCAATTTTTGTGTTCACAACCTCCAAATAGTGTCCATATCCTCACCAATAAGCTAAATATTCACAGCCATATCTAGGCCCTCAACAACCAACACTTGGTGTTCATAACCTCCTAATCATATTTGAATATGCTCATATGGAGGCTAAATATCCCTCGATACTAGATGTGTTGTGATTTGACACATCATTCTTGGTCCTAAATGCATAGAAGCCTTGTTTAGGGCATAAGGCATATGTTTCCTCCATTGAACATGTTCATGGTCCCAAGACCCATACCTAATGTCCACAACCTACTTATTGCATCTAGGTCAACAATCAAAGGTAAAGGATACCATTCAAAGGTCAACTGTTATTCTTTAAGGCATTATCCATGGCTCGGGAAGCTTAGAATCGATTCTTACAACCTAAGGCTCAAATTTTCTACCTTAATCATGTCCAAAGAACTCACATCCAAACTTAGTGCTTAAAAAATCTTAATGGTTCACATTTCCCCCCTTGAAAATAATTATAACCTAGGGAGTTAATGTGGTTTCAAGGATTTTACCTACCATAAAAACTAATTAATGCCATATATGTTGTCATAAGAATGTGTGCACCTTTGTAATGTGTCTATCACGTTTATAATGCATACATATTATTCTTCTTATAAAAAAAATGGAAACCAACCTTATTTTATGCAAACGAAAACTTACTTGTCTCTTATAGAATCATCTCTCATAAACACTATGGCTCCAATACAAATTTTCTAATGTTTTTTACAATTGTCTCTTCATGTTTTTTTGAGTTCTTATTGCATTTAGTCCTTCTAAATATGGGTAATTGACCCAATCAAGCAAAAACTTTTGATTGCGTAAATTTGTACATAAACAACATGCACATATGCAAATATATACACATACATACACACATAAGACCATGCACATACACAATAAATAAACCCTAGCTTGCAAAAGGCCATGCCAATTTGCTCAAGGGGGTCATTTATGATCCGAAACATCCCGAGTGAGCGTGGCCATCCTAAACACATCCACAGTGGCCATATGCACGTGTGGGAGTTGAAAGAATCCAAGTCCGCTCATCGGTTTCGGTTCCATGCCCTCGGAGCAAATCCTCAAAGTGTCCTTGACTGGCCACGGGGTGCCTGGAAAAAATTCCCATAGCACCAAAACTGTGACTCCGGTCGTGAATCCGTCGATTCCGATGGATTCGGGACGCCTGGTTTCATCTAGGGGACCCCCCACACCATGCCTCAAACACACGGAAACAGTGCTATTGTTCCATCTCTGGAACTAGGGTTTTGCTCAGTGAAGGCCATGCCAATTTTGCACAGTGGGGTCATTTTTGATCTGAAGGCTCCCAGTCAAGCATGGCCACCCTAAACACATACACAATGTCCATATGCATGTGTGGGAGCTGAAAGAATCCAATTCCGCTCGTCAGTTTGGGTTTCGTGCCCCCGGAGCAAATCCTCAAAGTGTCCCTGAATGGCCACGGGGTGCCTAGAAAAAATTCCCATAGCACCAAAACTGTATCGATTCTGATGGATTCGGGATGTTGTCTTTCACCTAGGGGAACCCCCCACAGCGTGCCTCAAACGCCCGGAAATGGTGCTATTGTTCCATCTCAGGAACTAGGGTTTTGCTCAATGAAGGCCATGCCAATTTTGCTCAAGCAGGTCATTTCTGATCCAAAGGCTCCCGGGCGAGCGTGGCCATTGTGAACACATCCAAAATGGCCATATGCATGTGTAGGAGATGAAAGAATCCAAGTCTTCTCGTTGGTTTGGGTTCCATTCCCCCGAAGCAAATCCTCAAAGTGTCCTTGAATGGCCACAGGGTTCCTGGAAAAAATGACCATAGCACCAAAACCATGACTCTGATCACGAATCTGTCGATTCTGATGGATTTGGGGCATCGGGTTTCAATTAGGGGACCATCCCACCGTACCTCAAATGCCCAAAAAAATGCTATTATGCCATCTCCGGAACTAGGGTTTTTCTCAGTGAAGGCCATGCCAATTTTGCTCAAGGGGGTCATTTCTGATCCGAAGGCTCCCGAGCGAGCATGGCCATCCTAAACACATCCGCAATGGGAATATGCACGTGTGTGATATGAAAGAATCCAAGTCCGCTCGTCGGTTTGGGTTTCGTGCCCCCAAAGCAAATCCTCAAAGTGTCCCTAATTGGCCACGAGGTGCCTGACAAAAATTCCCATCGCACCAAAATCGTCACTCCAGTCGTGAATCTTTCAATTCCAATGGATTCGGGACGTCGGGTTTCAGTTAGGGGATCCCCCACACCGTGCCTCAAACGCCTAGAAACGGTGCTATTGTGCCATCTCCGGAAATAGGGTTTTGCTTAGTGAAGACCATGCCAATTTTTCTCAAGGGGTCCATTTATGATCTGACGGCTCCTGAGCATGCGTGGCCATCGTGAACACATCCACATTGGCCATATGCACGTGTGGGAGCTGACGGAACCCCGTTCCGCTCGCCAGTTTGGGTTCCGTTCCCCCTAATCAAATCCTCAAAGTGTCCTTGAATGGCCACAGGGTGCCTGAAAAAAATTCCCATAGCACCAAAATCGTGACTCCGGTTGTGAATCTGTCAATTCCGATAGATTTGAGAAGTCGGGTTTTAGCTAGGGGACCCCCCACACCGTGCCTCAAATGCCCGAAAACTGTGCTATTGTGCCATCTCCGGAACTAGGATTTTGCTTAGTGAAGGCCATGCAATTTTCCTCAAGGAGATCATTTATAATCCGAAGGCTCCTGGGAGAGCATGGCCATCATGAGCACATCCACAATGGCCATATGAACGTGTGGGAGATGAAAGAATCCAAGTCTACTCGTCGGTTTGGATTCCGTGCCCCCAGAGAAAATCCTCAAAGTGTCCCTGAATGGCCACGGGGTGCCTGGAAAAAATAGCCATAGCACCAAAACCGTGGTTCTAGTCATGAATACGTTGATTCTGATGGATTTTGGACTTTAGGATTCAGCTAGGGGACCCCCCACACAGTGCCTCAAATGCTCAGAAACTGTGCTATTGTGCCATCTCCAGAACTAGGGTTTTGCTCAGTGAAGGCCATGCCAATTTTGCTCAAGGGGGTAATTTATGATATGAAGGCTCCCGGTCGAGCATGGCCATCTGAAACACATCGATAATGGCCATATTCATGTGTGGGACCTGAAAGAATCCAATTCTGCTTGTCAGTTTGGGTTCCGTGCCCCCAGAGCAAATCCTCAAAGTGTCCCTGAATGGCCACAGGGTGCCTGAAAAAAATACCCATACCACCAAAACTGTGACTCCGATTGCGAATCTGCCAATTCCGATGGATTCGGGACGCCGGGTTCCAGCTAGTAGACCCCCCACACCATGCATCAAACGCCTGGAAACGGTGCCATTATGTAATCTCTAGAACTAGGGTTTTTCTCAATTAAGGCAATGCCAATTTTTCTCAAGGGGGTCATTTCTGATCCGACGTATCCCAGGAATGCGTGGCCATCGTGAACACATCCACACTGGCCATATGCACATGTGGGAGCTTACGGAACCCCATTTTGCTTGTCGATTTGGGTTCCGTGCCCCCGGAGCAAATCCTCAAAGTGTCCCTAAATGGCTACGTCGGGGTGCCTAACAAAAATTCCCATAGCACCAAAATCGTGACTCCGGTTGCAAATCCATCGATTTTGATGGATTTGGGATTTTGATGGATTTGGGACATCGGGTTTCAGCTAGGGGAACCCACACACTGTGCCTCAAATTCCTGAAAACTATGTTATTGTGCCATCTTCGGAACTAGGGTTTTTCTTAGTGAAGGCCATGCCATTTTTTCTCAAGGGGGTCATTTATGATCTGACAGCTCCCGGGCGTGTGTGGCCACTGTGAACACCTCCACACTGGCCATATGCATGTGTGGGAGCTAATGGAACCCCGTTCCGCTCGCTGGTTTGAGTTCCGTGCCCCCGGAGAAAATCCTCAAAAGTGTCCCTAAGTGGCCACGGGGTGCTTGGAAAAAATGCCCATAGCACCAAAATCGCGAAGCCATCGATTATGATGGATTCGGGATGTCAGGTTCTAGCTGTGGGATCCCCCCCACCATGACCCAAATGCCCGGAAACAGTTCTATTGCTCCATCTCCAGAACTAGCGTTTTTCTCAATGAAGGCCATGCCAATTTTGTTCAAGGGGGTCATTTCTGATCCGACGGATCCTGGGTGTGCGTGGACATCGTTAACACCTCCACACTAGCCATATGCACATGTGGGAGCTGACGGAACCCCATTTCGCTTGTCGGTTCAACTTATTTTCCCCCGGAGCAAATCCTCAAAGTGTCCCTAAATGGCCACAAGGGGCCTGACAAAAATTCCCATAGCACCAAAATCGTGACTTTGGCCGTGAAGCCGTCAATTCCGATGGATTTGGGACACTGGGTTTCAACTAGAGGACCCCCCACACTATTCCTCAAACGCCAAGAAACGGTTCTATTGTGCCACCTCCTAAACTAGGGTTTTGCTCAGTGAAGGCCATGGCAATTTTGCTCAAGGGGGTCATTTCTGATCCGACGGCTGTCGGGTGTGCGTGGCCATCGTGAACACCTCCACACTAGCCATATGCACATGTGGGAGCTAACGGAACCCCGTTCGTCTCACCGATTCGAGTTCCGTGCCCCTGGAGTAAATCCTCAAAGTGTCCCTAAATGGCCACGGGGTGACTGGAAAAAATGCACATAGCAATAAAACCGTGACTCCGATCGTGAAGCCATCGATTCTTATGGATTCGAGACGTCGGGTTCTAGCTATGGGATGCACCCACCGTGACCCAAATGCCCGGAAACGATGTTATTATGCAATCTCTAGAACTGAGGTTTTGCTTAGTGAAGGCCATGCCAGTTTTTCTCAAGGGGGTCATTTCTTATCCGACGCCTCCCGGGAATGAGTGGCCATCGTGAACACCTCCACACTGGCCATATGCACGTGTGGGATCTGACAGAACCCCGTTCCTCTCATCGGTTCAAGTTCCTTGCCCTCAAAGCAAATCCTCAAAGCGTCCCTGAATGGCCACGGGGTGCCTAGAAAAAATTCCCATAGCACCAAAACTGTGACTCCGATAATGAAGCCGTTGATTCCAATGGATTCAGGACACTGGGTTCTAGCTGTGGGACCCCCAAACCGTGACCCACATTCCCAGAAACGGTCCTATTGTGCCATCTCCAGAACTAGGGTTTTGCTAAGTGAAGGCCATGCCAATTTTGCTCAAGGGGGTCATTTCTTATCTAATGGCTCTTGAGCATGCGTGGACACCTCCACACTGGCCATATGCATGTGTGGGAGCTGACAAAACCCCTTTCCGCTCGCCGGTTCGAGTTTCGTACCCCCAGAGCAAATCCTCAAAGCATCCCTGAATGACCACGGGGTGCCTGACAAAAATTCCCATAACACCAAAACCGTGACTCCGATCATGAAGCCATCGATTTTGATGGATTCAGGACGCCTGGTTCTAGCTTTGGTACCCCCCAACCATGACCCAAATTCCCAGAAATGGAGCTATTGTTCCATATCCGGAACTAGGGTTTTGTTTAGTGAAGGCCATGCCAATTTTGCTCAAGGGGGTCATTTCTGATCCGACGGCTCCCGGGGGTGCGTGGCCATCATGAACACCTCCACGCTGGCCATATGCCCATGTGGGAGCTAACGAAACCTTGTTCCGCTCGCTGGTTCGAGTTATGTGCCCTCAGAGCAAATCCTCAAAGCGTCCCCGAATGGCCACGGGGTGCCTAGCAAAAATTCCCATAGCACCAAAATCGTGACTCCGATCATGAATCCGTCGATTCTGATGGATTCAAGACGTCAGATCTAGTTATGGGACCCCCCCCACCATGACCCAAACCCCCATAAACGGTGCTATTGTGCCATCTCCGGAACTAGGTTTTTGCTCAGTGAAGGCCATGCCAATTTTTCTCAAGGCGGTCATTTCTGATCCGATGGCTCCCGGGCATGCGTAGCCATCGTGAAAACCTCCACACTGGCCATATGCACATGTGGTAGCTGACAGAACCCAGTTCCACTCGTCGGTTCGAGTTCCATACCCTAGGAGAAAATGCTCAAAGTGTCCCTGAATGGCCACAGGGTGCCTGAAAAAAAATCCCATAGCACCAAAACTGTGACTCTGATCGCGAAGCATTCGATTCCAATGGATTTGGAATGTCAGGTTCTAGTTGTGGGACCCCCCCCCACCGTGACCCAAATGACCGAAAACGGTGTTATTGTGCCATATATGGAACTAGGGTTTTGCTCAGTGAAGGCCATGCCAATTTTGCTCAAGGGGGTCATTTCTGATCCGACGGCTCTCGGACTTGCGTGGCCATCGTGAACATATCCACACTGGTCATATCCATGTGTGGGAGCTGACGGAACCCCGTTCTGCTAGTCGGTTCGAGTTCTGTGCCCTCGGAGCAAATCCTCAAAGCATCCCTGAATGGCCACGGGATGCCTGGAAAAAATTCCCATAGCACCAAAACTGTGACTCTAATCATGAATCTGTCAATTCCGATGGATTCAGGATGTCGGGTTCTAGCTGTGGGACCCCCCCCAATCATGACCCAAATTCTCGGAAGCGGTGCTATTGTGCAATCTCCGGAACTAGGGTTTTGCTTAGTGAAGGCCATGCCAATTTTTCTTAAGGGGGTCATTTCTGATCCGACGGCTCCCAGGAAATCATGGCCATCGTGAACACCTCCACACTGACCATATGCATGTGTGGGAGCTGACGGAACCCTGTTCCGCTCATCGGTGCGAGTTTTGTGCCCTCAGAGAAAATCCTCAAAGCGTCCATGAATGGCCACGAGATGCTTGGAAAAAATGCCCATACCACCAAAATCGTGACTTTAATCGTGAAGCCGTCGATTATAATGGATTCAGGACGTCAAGTTCTAGTTGTGGGACCCCCCCCACCATGACCCAAATGCCCAGAAACGGTACTATTGTGCCATCTCTAGAGCTAGGGTTTTGCTCAGTGAAGGCCATGCCAATTTTTCTCAAGTGGGTCATTTCTGATCTGACGGATCTTGGGCGTGTGTGGCCATCGTGAACACCTCCACGGTGACCATATGCATGTGTGGGAGCTGATGAAACCCTGTTCCACTCACCAGTTGGTGTTCTGTGCCCTCGGAGCAAATCCTCCAAACATCCCTGAATGGCCACAAGGTGCCAGGTGTCTCTAGATTTGTTTTTGTCTGGTTTCTAGGGCTAGATCAGGGTCTATAAGCTAGATTAGGTTATATATGGATAGATTAGGTCTCCAAGGCTAGGTTACGTCTCCAGATAAATATTCTAGATTAGGTCTTCATGGTTCTAGGTCCACATTAGGCTTTCCAAGGCTAGATTTGTTGTTGTCTGGTTTCTAGGGCTAGATCAGGGTCTATAAGCTAGATTAGGTTCTATTTTTTAGAAGGAACATGTAGATCTAGATTCCAACCCATATAGTGTGATTCTGAGATATTCCAGTTTGTTAGTATGTCCTCTTGTGATCAGGGTGAGTGTCAACATTATTGATCTAGTAGCTTAGGATCATGTAGGGGTGATTGTACCACCCAATATATTTATATCATTTGTGTGTTCCATCCATGAGACTTCCACTTATATAGCGGAGGAGGGGTGTGATGATGAGATTGAATTCATCAATGCATGTTCTCCTAATTCATTAGAGAGGTGTGATGCCTTAATGGAGGACGTTGTTGAGGGTGATTCAAGAGTCATAGATAATGTGAGTATTACAAAGTATAGAGCCATGGATTATCCCTTGAATGGTTTGATATGGATTGTATCACAAGAGATGGTATGTGATTGATATGCACTCTTGTAATAATTTTCTCAATGGATGTCAGATGTCATATTTTCATTGGCTTAGCGTTATTCCCTTGAGAAATTAAGATATCTAGCCTCAATGACGTACACCTTGCATGGTGGCCACATGGAGTATTCACTTGGTGGGAGAACACCCTACAAGACACATGGAGAAATGTGTATTGTGGAGGAGGGACACAATCCCTAGATAGCATATGGTGCCATGGTTTCCTTTTTGGAGGATTGGGGATGGATTGATGGTCTTTCCTTACATATGTACATATGTACTCTACAAGTGGAGCACTTCGCTAGTGCATGGATCACTTATGTTTCTTCCCTGGAGTGCTATCCTTCGTTATATATATGCTATATAAGATGAGTTTTCAATCTTGTTTATGCATGTGAAGTTTTCCTAAAGGGATGGAAAATTTAATTGGAGTGATTGGTGTAAAACATCAATGTATACGGTAATATTAACTTAAACATAACTTCAACATCAAATAAATGATATAAGATAACATTAAATAAACTATCTAACATAACAAAAAATAAACTATCTAACATGAATAACATTAGACATGCATGAATAAATAATCACATGACTATACTATGTACCTCAATCAATTAGGCCTTCTAGATCCTCTCTTTTCTTTATTGTCTCAAACAACCTCGCGTGCTCTGCATGAGGTAGTAAGTAGCGTACTTTGTTTGATGACTTCATTGGAATTGTTTGTAATTGGATGTTTGTACCAACGATCAAGTGCATAAAGTGATACACCCGTAAACCTAGTCTATATTCCATGTATGTGTAGCCATTTATCTTTGGTCCCTTTCCATCTACTGTAAGATATTCTCCTTGAACAACCATCGATCTAGTCGAAAAGGTAATTCCTTCGTTATTAGTTAATGATGCGAGGAGGCTTTGCTTCCCCTGGATGCATCGTTCCAACCAATAATTTGTTCCAATTGCACTATCTGTCATGGTGACAACTGCGTAGATGTGTCTTGCAAAAATGAATTTTACAGTCAAATTCCAACAAGTAGTGGTTTGATAACATGGTTAATTAAAAAACAAGAAGGGAACCAGGATATGAATGCAGAAATGTTTACCTGGATGTACGAGATCAGATATATGATCATATTCATTCGAAATAGCAGATTGGACTTCCTCTAACTGGATAGTTTAAACAACTGCACGTGGGTCTACTACAAGTGATACATGATCCCATTCATCAACCCAATCCGTTGATTCACACTCATCCCACTCACCACTGTTACAAGGCCCACAAAAGCAAGCAAGTTTTTGCGTCCATATTTCAAATAAGGAGTTGTTTGAGCTTCAAACCGAATGAAATCCACAAGTGCCTTGTACAGTACTACAACTATAAGAACGCAATCGATCTATATCAACCACATGCCATAAATTTTTGACAACATGTCCTCTACCTGTTGCTATGTGATACTTTGTGGTTCGATCTGACATTTTTGCAGAGCGCCATTGAACTATGGATTCTGCATCCCGAATATGAGGTTTTTTCATGCACCTCATCTCCTCCCTTCGTAGGGAATTTTTGAGACATGATCTAGCCCCATCATGCTCTCCCTTTCCATGCCCGGTCTCAAAATAGTTCCATCTATGAAGCACATCATAAGTCTTGTGCAAAATACTCAACCAATGGAATACACGTGCATTTTTTAACTGGCTTGCACAAACCATATCCAATGTTGATCCATCTGTCACACCTCTCTCCTTCAGCTGATCATAGAAAATTCTGAAGCAATGTTGCACATAATGCAAGTTGTGGCACTTTTCGTCACTGATGTAGAAGTTGGTCTCTTTGAATATTATCCTCATGTCATTGATGCTCTCTGGTACGTGCCTATACGTGATATGGACCATTAAGCTAACTTGTTCTGAATGGTAGTATTGACTTTGAATCTCATTATGTGGCTGTAGGTTGTAGTTTTCAACAAAGTCCACAACCGACAATATTGTACCATTGGGAAAGGTGTCCCTGCACTGTCTATACTCTTTATCCTACCATCGTGCTACATGGACATGTTGTACATATTGCTCGGTCTTTTTGTATAATTCCTTCATGAAATCCAAAATTTGTACCTGGTGCCACAAAACCAAGGGCATTAATACAACGTGATATTTACAATCTGAATATATATGTATAAATTCAACATGTATAGTATGAAAGTATGCAAACTTAGATTACCTATAAATTCACCAATGCAATTTTTTTGCTTTCCTTCGCACTATCTACTTGATATGTTATGTACTTGAAGTTCTGCATTTCTACTGACATCCTCCCAAATTCGTGCTTCTCGCTTTCATGGATGCAGCGGCTCAATAATGCAAATCCACTGCACCTAGAACATGTCCCATATAAACATGTTTTTTTATAATATTTGTTTCCTTCAGGTCTTGGACACATTATGCTATGGATAAATTCTTTGGATGCATTCGGTGCTTGTAACGATGGGAAGTCCTGCACAATGTTAGTATGCAAATCACAAAGTATATGTCTATATGTATCATAATAGTACTCAAATTCTACATGGTATCTACAACATGTGTTGTGATCAATGCAAATTCTAACATACCAGGGTTTGCATTTTTCAAAGGACCTTTGGCCCAAGTTCAATTGTGCGTGCTCATTCTTGAACCTCTCATAGAATTTCGTTTGTGTCGTGTCAAGGAAGTGCTTGACATGGGGTTCACACCCCTTAACACCTTTTCTCAACTTTAACACATCTCTTTGATTCGATGACGGTCTAGTGTTATCATGCCAAAACTTTTGTACTAGTTATTTAATAGCATCAATAAGCTTCATGTTTGAATGAGGTAACCTACCAACAAAGGCCCAACAATATTTCTGGCTTGGGGTCTCAAGTTTTTCTCTAATAGAAGAATAATTTTGAAGAGTCTTTCTATCTACTTTAAATATTTTACATGTGTGTGATAACAGGCGACATTGCCTTGTGGATTTGTCTACAATCGATTCTGACAGTATATGACGGGCCGCATTAAGATATTTTGTATGAGAATTTTTTCCAATCAAATTAAATGCAGACTATAGATTTCTAACAACATGATTGTTGGCCTCTAAACTTATAACTACCTTTATGCCTAAAATTATCCTAACATGGGCTAGACAATGTGATTTTAACAAAGCCAGAAATAATTGACATTTTGTTGCATCAGTTTTGGATTCAAAAAATTCTTTGATGATCCTGCTATAATGGAAATCAATAGTGTGTTTGGGAAACTTACCTTCAAGTCCGGAAAAGGAACTTTCATCCACATGAATACGTCTGGGATTTCTTCTATGTCCGCTTGATAGTCAAGGAAAGGGATTCGGAAAGGAAGTACGAGTCTCGTCACCGGTTTGTTGTGGCACTTCGTTCACAATTTGGTCCTGCAAGGGAGTGTGTTTGACATGTGTGTGTTCTTCTTGGGGAGGTTTCCAATTAAAACCTCGTTCAACATCCATCCCTGCATACTTGGCATCAACCAATATTTGATTGAGTTCATCCACTCCATCATTACTTGTTGATGGATTATTCGTTGGATGATCGCTTGACGTTGGATTTTGAGAGGGCTCCATTACCCGCATCCATTTCACTTCTCCTTATGAACAAGAGCTCATCGTGGCATGCATTGCACTAGGATCTAAGGCACTAACATTTTGATGTTTATGGTTTTCCATGTACAACCTGGCCTTTTCTCTTATCTCATGGGCCTTTTCAGGGGGCAGCTCCTTCCTTCTAAACTTTCTTTTATTATTACGTATGTTTCCCATCTTCAATATGTTTTTTAACAAAACAAAAATATCACCCTTGAAAGAATAAATAACAAATAAGATATTATTTTTCAATTATGAAATGAGGAAAACAAACTTTTACCACGATTATGACTTGTAAAATGTGCAAGATTATTAAAACTCGATGTAGCAATTAAGTGCGTATATTGCAAACCTATGCATGTTATCTTCGTAAGTGTGCAGTGTAAACTATGGTCACAGAAGTATGTTTTGTTTTCTTGACATTGGACATATAGAGCAAATTGATATGGTAGCAAGAAAGAAGGTGGCATGAGGCCATTGCAACTATCACAAAAAATTATCGAAGTGGTGCAGCAAAGATCTTTTTTTTCTCTCAACATCCCATTAGTGTGTACATGCATAGACCTTGTGTTAATGGTATCGATCATACACTTATTCAATCAAATATTGATGTGGGATTTAATAATGTTTCAGCAATGCACAACCCAACCTAGGTTGGCATCAAGGTCCTCCTATCCATCTTACTGACATAGGTTTGTAATGTGGTGAATTCCCTCATTTTGAGTGCAACTCACTTTTATCTAAATGTATGGCTGTGGTTTCCCATTTTATGTCTAATACCATGGTAGGGTCCTCATTTCACATTTGTCCTTAATTGGTCATCATCTTGAAATAATGTACAACAACATCTAGTGAGAATGTTTTCTTATAATCTTAAAATCTATTGAGAATTCCCTAAATATAACAACAACATCACCTCTAGGACCTCAATTTGATATGTTTTCTTGTCAGCTTGAAACAATGTACAATGAGCCTCATTTTGGTAGATTGGCACTTGGCACATGGTTTTTTGGCAATAGTTTGTGTTAGTAGATGGTATTGGATGGTGGTATGGGGTGTTAGTAGGTGTTGAATTAATGTAACTTCGAAGAATATTCTACTTGTACTTTATTATTGTAACTCTGTCGGAGATGTTTTACCTCCGTTCGGGGATGTCATTATTATATTTGGTCATGTAAAAGTCATGAGGTAAAACCTCCATTGTAAGCCGGGTCATTAGTACCCAAAAGAATATAATATAAATATTAAATGAGTCTTTCTAGATAAGACGGCCTAGTTAAGTTATTGAGGCCAACCTAGTTGGGTTAAAAGTCAAGTGAAAAGTAAAGTATAAATAGAGAGTGTCTTCCTCTCATTTGTACCATTCACTCACTCAAGCATTGCGCATTAGAGGAGAGAGGAAGTCTGTGAAGGAGGAGGATGATTGTATTTGGATCTAGAGTTTGGGTTTTTGTCTCTCTTCTTTGTGAGACTTATTTTTTGGGCACTGTACTTTGGTCATCTATATTGAGGAAGTTCTTAACACAGTATCAGAGCTAGACTGAAAAGAGTAACTTTCATAGGGTAAATCTCTCTCTCTTCATTTGAGCATGAAAATTAGGGTTTCTTACTAAAGTGGATTTTTTTAGTGCAAGTGGCATAGGGAAGTGCGCCCCTACTAGGCGCATCTATTGGCACCAGGATCGAAGTTTTTCAGTGGATAAATCTTCCATAAATTCAACCCTAGTTTGACTTTGGACTAGAAAAACCATAAAACCAGAAACTGTAGTCCAGAATTCGGCAAGTCAAATTTCAAGGGTGAAATTTTGGATTCTTCAGAAACAGATTGTACCAGCATACTCACCTCAGTAAAGCGCATCTTTTGGTGAGTTTAGTTTTCACTTTTGATAAATTTTAATTTTTGGTTATTCTCTGCTCTCCTAGATAAGATGGCCCCAAGCACTAAGCTTGATGACAAGTTGGAAGGCATATAAAAATTCCGTGCTTGGAAATACAGGATTGGACTCATTCTAGAAGAGAATGATCTTGCAAAGTTTTTTAAAGAAGTTGTGCCAAAACCCAAAGAAGCTGAAGCAAAGGAAAAGCATAAGAAGGACATGATTAGATCCATGAGGATCATAGCAGACTCCATCAAGGATCACTTGATTCCTCCAGTTTCCTCCAAGAAAAATCCATAAGATATGTTTGATGCCTTATCAAGAATGTATGAAGGAAGAAACATCAATTGAAAGATGAATTTGAGAACCCAACTCAAAGCACAAAGATGAATCAAAGTGAATCTATCCAAGAATACTTTACAAGGGTTTCTCAATTCAAAGAGCAACTAGGAGAAATTGGAGACAAGCTTGACAAAGAAGAATTAGTAATGACTACTCTCAATAGTCTTACTAGACCTTGGGATTCTTTTATCCAAACAATGTGCACAAGAAAGGAAAGTCTACAATTTGAAGTTGTATGGGAATATTGTGTTCAAGAAGAAGCTAGAGTAGAAAATCGAGAAGCACTACTCAGAGAAGATGATCAAGCTCTAGCCACCCATACTAAAAGAGGAAAGGGAAAATATCACTACAAGAAGGAAACTCATAAGGATTTTCATCCTCCTTAGAAGTTTCAGAAGTACAAGAAGGGAAATTACAAGAAAAATGAATTCTCTTCTTATCAATGTTTTCATTGTGATAAGATGGGACATATTGCCAAAGATTGTCCAGTAAGAAAAGAATAATACAATAAGAAGAGTAACAAAATAAATCATGCTCACTTAGGTGAATAAGAAGAATAAGAAGAACCTCCAAGGAAGCAAGCAAAGGAAGAAGTAGAAGAATATGTTTTATTCTCCGCTCTCTCTGGGTCTGTGACACCTGGAAATGACACATGGCTAATTGATAGTGGTGTTTCAAAGCACATGACAGGTCAAAAGAAGAATCTCTCCTGTTTAGAAGAAAAGAACTCCCCTAAAAAGGTACCACTAGGAGATGATTATCAATACCCCATTAAGGGAATAGGAGAATCCACCTACAAGCTTGATTCAGGAATCCCAATGAAGATGAAGGATGTACTATGTGTACCAGGCCTAAAGAAGAACCTACTTTCTATCTCAGCTTTAGATAAGAAAGGGTTTAGGGTTGCCTTGATAGATGTAAAATTTCTCATGTGGCCTAGAGGAAAATCTATAGAAGATGCAGTTGTTATTGGAATAGAAGAAGGAGGTTTATACAAACTAAAAGGACATTTAGAAGCAGCTTTGATTCATGATACTACAAGTCCATGTGAACTATGGCATAGAAGGCTTGCTCACATAAGCTACAAAGCCTTACCACATGTGAGCAAGGTAGTAACAGGGTTACCTGATCTAAATATAGACCATGAAGGAATGTTTAAAGGATGTGAAAAAGGAAAGAACATAAAGAATCCATTTATGAAGAGTGACACCAAGACAAAAGGGATATTGGAACTCATTCACTCAGATGTATGTGGTACAATGCCTTCAACATCTTTAAGTGGGTATGTGTATTATGTCACATTCATTGATGATTATTCTCGAAAGATGTGGATCTACCTTTTGAAGTAAAAAAAAGAAGTATTCGAAAAATTCAAGGAATTCAAAGCCTTGATAGAGAATCTTTCAGAAAGAAAAATCAAGACACTTAGGACAGATAATGGAGGAGAATATACTTCAAAAGAATTTGAAGTCTTTTGAAAATATGTTGGGATTAAGAGGGATCTTACCACTCCCTATAATCCTCAACAAAATGGTGTTGATGAAAGAAAGAATCAAACTATTATGGAAGCAGTGAAGACCATGATCCATGATCAAGATCTTCCCATGCACCTATGGGCTGAAGAAGCAAGGACAACAGTATATGTCCAAAAAAGAATATCCCATAGTGCACTTGGATTCAAAACCCCCGAAGAGATTTTCATAGGAAAGAAACTAGAGGTAAGTCATCTCAAGATATTTGGTTGTCCAGTTTTTTTTCATATTCCAAAAGAGAAAAGAACCAAGTTGGATCCTTACAGAAAGAAAGGAATATTTGTTGGATACTGTGAAGTCTCCAAGGCCTTCAGATTTTATATACTAGGATATCATCACATGGAGATTATCAGGGATGTAACATTTGATGAAGATGCAGCTCTCAAGAAATCCAAAAAGTGCCAGCATGAAGAAGTATATGAAGAATATGTAGCTCCTAGAGTTACAGGGGCTACACCCTCTCCCAATGATGAGACTCTGGAAGACCATGATATGTTTGAGCCCCAAGAACCTCCACCCATGACTATCTCTCGCAAGATAAATCCAGCTTGGGCTCATGAACTTATTCAATATGAAAAGAAATATGGAGCTCCAGAAGGCTCCTTGAGAGAAAGCAAGAAGCCAAAGCCATTTTCCAGTTATGTGGATTTGATGTGTGATCTTGTAGACAAAGAGCCCACTTGTTTTGAAGAATCCATTCAAAAGAAAGAATGGGTAGAAGCTATGATGGAAGAATACCAATCTATAATGAAGAATGATGTATGGGATGTAGTTCCCAAACCAGAAGGTAAAAGCGTGGTATCTTCCAAATGGATATACAAGATAAAACATGCAGCAGATGGACGTATTGAAAAATACAAAGCTAGATTTGTGGCTCGTGGATTCTCTCAAAAGGAAGGAATCGATTATGAAGAAAAAAATTCTCTTGTAGCAAGGTACACTTCCATTAGAACCATCATGGCACTTGCAGCCACGATGAAGAGGAAGTTACATCAGATGGATGTGAAAACAGCTTTCCTGAATGGTGTCATTGAAAAAGAAGTGTACTTAGAACAACCACAAGGATTTGAAGTGGAAGACAAAGAGACGCATGTTTTCAAGTTGAAGAAGGTTTTGTATGGATTGAAGCAAGCTCCAGAGCTTGGTACGAAAGAATTGATAGTTTTCTGACGAGCTTGGGATTTACCAAAAGTAAAGTTGATCCTAACCTTTACTTCAAGGTTATGGATGATGAACTTGTCATATTATTTCTATATGTGGATGACTTATTCCTGACAGGTGATGAAAAGAAAATTTCAGAGTGCAAGAAGAAGCTGGTTGCAGAATTCGAGATGAAATACCTTGGATTGATGCATTATTTTTTAGGTCTTGAAGTATGGCAGATCCCAGAACAAATCTTCCTTAACCAAGGGAAGTATGCAGTAGAAATATTGAAAAGATTTGATATGTTGGATTGTAAATCCATGGCCACACCCATGGATACAAATTTGAAGTTGATGTTTGATGCTTCGTCAGAGTTAGTGGATGTAACATTATACAGGAATATTATTGGGTCATTGATGTATCAGACGAATACTAGGCCAGATGTATGCTTTGTTGTGAACACCTTGAGTCAGTATCTGGTTAATCACAGACGTGTTCCTTGTAGCTGGAAAGCATGTGATGAGGTACCTAAAAGGAAGGATCATTAGATTTGATGGACTGGGTCCCGTAATTTCGAAAGGAAGGAGTGTCCATGATCCCGTAATTCCGAAAGGAAGGATCACCAGAGTTGATGGACTGGGTCCTGTAATTCTAAAAGGAAGGACTGTCCATGATCCAATAATTCCGAAAGGAAAGATCACCAGAGTTGATGGAATGGGTCCTGTAATTCTGAAAGGAAGGACTGTCCATGATCCCGTAATTCTGAAAGGAAGGATCAACAGAGTTGATGGAATGGGTCCAGTAATTCCGAAAGGAAGGATCAACAGAGTTGATGGAATGGGTCCCGTAATTTTGAAAGGAAGAACGGTCCATGATATCATAATTCTGAAAGGAAGGATCACCCATGTTGAACTCATTCCCGTAATTCTCAAAGGAAGGATCATGTGTGCTGCAGATGATAATGTTCCAGTACTGTTGATGATGATGTTCCAGTACTGCTGATGATGATGTTCGAGTGTTGTTGTTGATGATGTTCCAGTATTGATGATGATGATGTTCCAGTGCTGCAGATGATGATACTTCATCTCTGTACTGAAGATGATGATGATGTTCATGATGATACTTCAGCTCTGCACTGAAGATGATGATGATGATGTTCCAACGACGTGCTGCAGATGTTGATGATGTTACAGCAAGTTGTTCCAGTTGCTGATGTTGATGTTGTTGAAGAAATTTCGATGATTTATAGGTGTACCAACCAATGTTGATGATGCCTCCTCCTCCCTCCTTCTGATGATGTTTTGTAGAGCCACAGCTATTGTTTTTTTTGTCAGTAGAATACCCTTCTTGTTAAGGGGGAAGTTGAATTAATGTAACTTCGAATAATATTCTACTTGTACTTTATTATTGTAACTCCATTGGATATGTTTTACCTCCGTTCGGAGATGTCATTATTATATCTGGTCATGTAAAAGTCATGAGGTAAAACCTCCATTGTAAGTCGAGTCGTTAGTACCCAAAAGAATATAATATAAATATAAATTGAGTCTTTCTAGAGAGGCCGACCCAGTTAAGTTATTGAGGCCGGCCTAGTTGGGTTAAAATTCAAGTGAAAAGTAAAGTATAAATAGAGAGTGTCTTCCTCTCATTTGTACCATCCACTCACTCAAGCATTGCGCATTATAGGAGGGAGGAAGTCTACGAAGGAGGAGGAGGAGGATTGTACTTGGCTCTAGAGTTTGGGTTTTTGTCTCTCTTCTTTGTGAGACTTATTTTTGGGGAATTGTACTTTGGTCATCTATATTGAGGAATTTATTACTGGGATTTCTTCCCCTTGAGGTTTTCCCAGGATATATTGTTCTGTACCTTGTGATTGTGTATCTTTTAGAGATCCTTGTTATACTGCTATTGTGAAAATGTATTAAATGCTCATGAAGTTAGAATTTATTCATTAGTAGCATATAATCTTAACAGCTGGAGCACATTTCCTACAAAAGGAGAAGCTCCTACTCACTTCATTTTCATGTTTTGGATGAGGGAAGATCACCCTTAAAGATTAAGAATTTGATTCTTTTGGTGTTTGTGTGAGTTGTTGTAGTGAAATCATGAGGAATTCAACAAATGTTTGTGTATTGGATGGATTTATGTGATTATGAAAGGTTATTGGTGGTAATGCAAATAAGTTTTTTTTATTATATTTATGAAAGGTTGAAAGCATTGCTTGGTGTATGTTGCAGTTTTTTTGTGGTAAGATATTTTTATTGTCTATGTTGAAGATTAAGAAGACTAAAATACATTTATCATACAATTCATGAGGAAAAACTAAAATACATACAATTCATGAGGAAAAACTAAAATACATACAATTCATGAGGAAAAACTAAAATACATACAATTCAAACAAAGTGAATGAAGACTAAAATACAATTCATAAGGAAAACTTGTCACCATACCTCAAGGATTGCTCTTTGCTTGAAATGTAAAATGGTCTTTTGATGTCTCCACTATATGTAAGAAATTTCAAGTGTTTCCAAGCAGCATGAGAATTCAATCCAAAGATCCAAATAGAGTCCAATTGTTGTGTATTCAATCCAAAGAACCAAATAGAGTCCAACTAGTGTGTATTCAATCCAAAGAGCCAAATAGAGTCCAACGGATGTGTATACAATCCAAATTGTCAAACCAACTCCAAAATGTGTGTGAATTCAATCCAAAATGCAAATGATTATCGAGTTGTGTGTGAGAAGAGCGAAAAATGTGATATGAGCGAAAAAAAAATTGTGGGAGAAGAGCGCGGGTTATTTGTAAAATTTTATGTTTAGCAGAGGCACGCACGGGCTAGCAGCGCGTGCGCGATCCTAGTGCGTGTGCGCCTCTGCATAATGTTGCTTTGTTCAGTGGGTAACATTTAGTGCATTTATTTCCCAATAAATCTCTATTTGCATGTTTATTCCTAGATCCCCTTCCCCATAAAGGCCTTTAGGCCCTCTTCTAAACCATAATACCCAAGTGCATAAGTGCTTAGGTGTTTTGGGGTTTTGGGGTTAGGGTTATAAGAATTGTAGGTTAATATTTGTTAAGGTTATGGGGTTAAAGGTTATATATTTTAGTGTTCAAAATTGATATTCTTTAAGGGTTATAGGGGTAATGAATTCTCCCTCTAAACACCTAACCCCCAATCTCTCTCTCTCTCTCCCTTTAAAATATTAACCTCCAATTTCTATCCATCTCTCTATAAACACCTAACCCTAATTTCTCTATGTTTTAAAACCTCCTTGATCTATTTATTTCCCTCTAAACCCATAATCCCCAATATCTCTCTCTATCTAAACCCTTGAGCCCCAATATCTCTCTCTCTCTCCGAACCCCTTACCACCAGTATCTCTCTCTCTGAACCCCTTACCAACAATCTCTTTCTCTCTAAACCCATATGCTCTAATCTCTCTCTCTCATCTCCTAACCTCCAATCTCTCTCTCTCTCTAAACCTTTAACACCTAATATCTCTCTTTCTATGTGTCCCTCTAAACCCCTAAATTCCAATCCACCCCTCTCTTTGTCTCTCTACCCTTAACCACCAATCTCTCTCTCTTTAAACCTCTATCTCCAAACCTCTCTCTCTCTCTCTCTCTCTCTCTCTCTCTCTCTCTCTCCTGACACGGAACCATCAATCTCTCTCTCTCTAATCGCCTATCCCTCAATCCCTCTCATTCTAATCCCCTAGCCCCCAATCTCTCTCTCTCTCTAAACATATATCCCCCAATCTCTCTCTCTCTCTCTCTCTCTCTCTCTCTCTCTCTCTCTCTCTCTCTCTCTCTATTTGAACCACTAATCTCCAATAATAATTTTTTCTCTCTAAACCCCTAACCACCAATCTCTCTCTCTCTCTCTCTCTCTATTTGAACCACTAATCTCCAATAATAATTTTTTCTCTCTAAACCCCTAACCACCAATCTCTCTCTCTCTCTCTCTCTGTAATCCCCTAACCTCCAATATCTCTTTCTCTTTAAACCCCTAACAACTGATCTCTCTCTCTCTCTCTCTCTCTCTCTCTCTCTCTCTCTCTCTATACCTAACCCCCAATATATCTCTCTCTCTAAACCTCTACCCCAAAATATCTCTCTCTCTAGACCGTTAACCACCAATCTCTCACTTTCTCTCTCTCTAGAACCCTGACCTCTACTCTCTCTCTCTCTAAACACCTAGCCACCAATTTATATCTCCCTCTCTAAGCCACTAAGCTCCAATATCCCTCTCTCTATCATTAAACCATGGACCACAAATCTCTCTCTTTCTCTCCCTCTACCTCCATTCTATCTCTCTGTCTAAATCTATAACCCTGAATTCCTCTAATTATATTTCTCTCTCTCTAAACCTCTAACGTCCAATCTCTCTCTCTCTCTCTCTCTAAATGCCTAACCCACACTTTCTCTCTAAATGCTTAACCAACAATCTATTTATGTTTCTCCCTAAACATGTAACCACCAATTTCTTTCCCTCTCTATCTCTAAGCACCTAAACCCCACTCTCTCTCTCTCTCTTAAACCCTAATCCCAAATATCTATGTCACTAAACCCAGAACCTCCAATCTCTCTCTCTCTCTCTCTCTCTCTCTCTCTCTCTCTCTCTAGAACGCTAACCACCAATCTCTCTCTCTCTCTCTAAAACGCTAACCACCAATCTCTCTCTCTCTCTCAACCACGAAGCTCCAATCTCTCTCTCTCTAAACCCCTAACCATCAGCCTATTTATTTCACTCTATCTCTCTCTCTATACCCCTAAGCTCCAATATATCTCTCTTTGAACCCCTAGCCCCAATCTCTCTCCATCTCTCACTCTCTGAGCCCCTAATAGCCAATCCCTCTCTCTCTCTCTCTAAAATCCTAACCACCAATCTCTTTCTTTCTCTCTCTCTCTAAACCCCTAAGCTCCAATCTCTTTCTCTTTCTCTTTATATCTCAATATCCCTCTATAAACCCCTAATCTCTAATCTCTCTCTCTCTCTCTAAACCCCTAACTCCCAATCTCTCTCTCTCTCTCTCTAACCTTAACCACCAACCTCTCTCTCTCTCAACCCCTAACCTCTAATCCCTCTCTCTCTCTAACTATCTCTCTAAACCCCTTACCACCAATCTCTCTCTCTCTCTCTAAACCCATATGCTCCAATCTCTCTCTCTCTCTCTCTATATATATATATATATATATATCTCTAAACCCCTAATCTACAATCTCTCTTTGTCTATCTCTGTACCCCTAGAAACCAATCTCCCTCCATCTCTCTCCCTCCAATCCCTTAAAACCCAATCTCTCTCTCTCTCTCTCTCTCTCTCTCTCTCTCTCTCTAAACCATTAACCCCAAATCAATCTCTCTCTCTCTCTCTCTCTCTCTCTCTCTCTCTAAACCATTAACCCCAAATCAATCTCTCTCTCTCTCTCTCTCTCTCTCTCTCTCTCTCTCTCTCTCAACCATTAACCCCCAATCTCTCTCTCTCTCTCTCTAAACCCCTATCCCCTAATCTCTCTCTCTAAACCCTTAAGCCCCAACATCTCTCTCTCTAAACCACTAATCTTTCACTCTCTCTCTAAACTCCTAACCTCAAATCTCTCCAATCTCTCTCTATCTCTAAACCCCCTAACCTCCACTCTCTCTTTGCATATCACTCTCCCTCTCTAAACCCCTAACCTCCACTCTCTTTGCATATCACTCTCCCTCTCTAAACCCTTAACCCCTAGCTTCTAATCTCTCTCTCTCTCTCTCTCTCTCTCTCTCTCTCTCTCAAAAACCCTAAACCCAAATCTATCTATCTCTCCCTAGACACCTAACCACCAATCTCTCACTTCTCTCTCTCCCTCTAAAATCCTAATATCTAGTCTCTCTCTCTCTCTCTAAATTCCTAACCACCAATCTCTCTCACTCTCTCTAAACCATTAAGCACCAATCTCTTCTCTCTCTAAGCCCCTTACCACTAATCCCTCTCTTTCTCTCCCTCTCTTTCTCTAAACCCCTAACCTATAGTATCTCCCTCTCTCTCTCTCTCTAAACCTAAATCCCCCAATTTCTCTCTTTCTATCTCTTTTTCTAAACCCCTAACATCTATTCTCTCTCTCTCTCTCTCTCTCTCTCTCTCTCTCTAAACCCCTAACCCACTCTCTCTCTCTCTAAACACTTAACCCCAATATCTCTCTCTTTCTACCTAAAACCATAACCATCATTCTCTCTCCCTATATCTCTCTTTCTAAACCATTAACCCACAATCTCTCTCTCTATACCCCAAAGCTACAATATATCTCTCTCTCTGAACCCCTAGCCCCAATCTCTCTCCATATCTCACTCTCTAAGCCCCTAACACCCAATCTCTCTCTCTCTCTCTCTAAAATCCTAACCACTAGTCTCTTTCTTTCTCTCTCTCTAAAACCTAAGCTTGAATCTCTTTCTCTTTCTCTCTCAATCTCCCTCTTTGAACCCCTAATCTCCAATATCTCTCTCTCTCTCTCTCTCTCTCTCTCTCTCTCTCTCTCTCAAAAACCTTAACCACCAACCTCTCTCTCTCTCTCTCTCTCAACCCCTAACATCCAATCTCTCTCTCTCTAAACCCATATGCTCCAATCTCTCTCACTCTCTAAACCCCTAAGATACAATCTTTCTATGTCTATCTCTGTACCCTTAGAAACCAATCTCCCTCCATCTTTCTCCCTCTAATCCCTTAAAACCCAATCTCTCTCTCTCTCTCTCTCTCTCTCTCTCTCTCTCTATCTCTCTAAACCCTAACCCCCAATCTCTCTCTCTCTCTCTCTCCAAACCCTTATCCCCCAATATCTCTATCTATAAACCCTTAAGCCCCAACATCTCTCTCTCTAAACCACTAATCTTTTTCTCTCTCTCTCAGGGAAAATTTTAGGGGCGAATTATAGCCCATGGGCGAAATTATAGGGGTCACCAAGAAACCCCTGGGCGAATTTTTAATATGAAATGATTTTTTTTAAATTTAACATATTAGCCCCATATTTATTTAACCCATAGTCAAAATAAATCGAATAGCCAATGTCACGAAAGAGGAAAAATTTATGTAGCCCAGTGAACTAATCTCGAAATGGTGAATTCGCCCAGAAATGCGGGTAATGGATGCCCAGAAGAGTGAATTCGCCCAGAAATTCGGGTAATGGATGCCCAGAAGAGTTGGTTCGCCCACCATTCAGGGTAATGGAGGCCGCGAACCGTTGGTTCGCCCAGCCAGCAAGCAAGGCCGCAATCAGTTCTGAGTTGGTAAGTTGGTTCGAAGATTTTGGTGATGATGCCCACGAGCAGTTGGCTCGCCCCACGTTTTCAAAAATGGCGGCACAGCGTTGAGGTTTTTTTATGAAAATCTCATTTCAAATTTTCAAATCGCCCCAACTGAAATTTTCCAGTTTTAGTTCTTTATATTTTGGCAATCTAAACTTTAAAGGGTTCTATTTCCAGTTTTAGTTGTTTAAGATTAAAATTGGATTGATAATATGATGTGTTGAATCTCACCTGTTCCTTTGTGGGTACCTTTACAGAATGGCCCATGTGATAGACTAAAACTCCACGGAATAACCATTTATCTCTGGTCTTTGTGGGATGAAAATGAATAAACTCCAGAAAATTCTAAATTAGTGGCATTGAAGCCTTTGATTCCAGTGTGTATTTGTCATCTTTATACAAAATGTTCGTTGCTTCAAATCATCTCGCATCCAATGAGCATTATCTTAAATTTGATTGTCTTGAGAAATAATCTAATCAGCTTCAATTCAAAGAAAAACTAGCAGTGTTTCCTGGTAAATATTAGTTTTGAGTCCATTTGTCAGTTCTATAATTTTACTCTTCCAATATCTCTATTTGTTTTTGCAGTCATTTGTGTGGGAAGCTATTGGATTGCATGACAAGTACTTACAGTATGTCAGCACATGCTTTGCGAACCATTCTCTTTTCGACAAGGTTTACTTGCATATATTCATTCACTCTCATTCTCTATGTTTTTTATTCCTTAAGAATATCTTTTACAGATGTTCTGTATATAATATTTATTTCATTTTATGATCTTTTTCAGGCCTTAAAAGAAGCATTCGAGGTATTTTGCAACAGAGGAGTAGCAGGAAACACAAGTGCATAGTTATTGGCTACTTTTTGTGACAACCTATTGAAAAAGGGTAGCAATGAAAAATTAAGTGATGAAGATATTGAAGAGACACTTGAGAAGGTGGCTCCTGCATTTCATTTGGGATTACTGCAATTATAAAATTACCTAGTTTACTTGAGTGCTGATATCATTATTCATAAATACTGCAGGTGGTAAATCTTTTTGCATACATCGGTGATAAAGATCTATTTTCAGAATTGTATAGGTAGGTTTCTCCATATCTTCCTCTTCAAAATTTATTTCCTGAATAAATCAGATATATGTCTTAATAAGTAAGATCTTCTCTAGCTTTTGCTGAGCATTTAAAGAAAACTATTGAATGGAAAGCTTTCAATTTTTTTAGCTTTTTTTGTTTTGTTTACTATGCGAGTAAATTTGAGTTGCATTAACCTTTTTTGTGAGAGAATTTGAGGAATAGATTGCAGATTATTTGTTATTTTTCCTATGATATTTCAAATGTGTACCAGCTAAGGTTGGCTAACAACCTTTGATGGACAAATAGTGAGTGAACAAGGTACACTGTATTTGAACATTGTAGGAAAAAACTGGCACGTCGGCTTATATTTGATAAAACTGCAAATGATGAACATGAATGGAATATCTTAACGAAATTGAAGCAAGAATGTGGAGGCCAGTTTACTTCAAAGATGGAGGGAATGGTACGCAAAATGTGACTTTTTTTTTAAAGTCTGTGTAATGCTTACAGCTTGTGTATTTATAATTTAAAACCCTGAAATAATTTAAAGCTCTTTGATTCGTGTTGTTCTAATCCATATATTTCTTTCTCAGATTACTGATTTGACTTTGGCACGAGAGAACCAACCAAAATTTCAAAAATATCTTGATGATAATGTGCATGCACATCCTGGAGTAGAATTGAGTGTAACAGTCTTGACTACTGGATTTTGGCCCAGCTACAAGTCATTTGATCTCAATTTGCCTGCTGAGATGGTGAGATTTCTGTGTTTCCCACTATTTCCACAGAAGGTATTAGAAATAGAGGAATATGATATCAATTGAGGTATTTCTGTGTTTCCCACTATTTCCACAAAAGGTATTAGATATAGAAGAATATGATATCAATTTGAAGTATCTTGACGTTGTTTTGTGAACACCTGAATGATTCCATCAAGAGTAAATGACAGAATGGAAGTAATTTGTTTTTGAGAAGTCCATAAGTGTTTCATGTAACTGAGAGGAATTGTTCAAGTATTTTGCATGATTAAATGGGAATAGAAAGAAATTTTTACATAGGATAGAAACAATAATATCTCATCTTTAGCTTCCAGATCTAGGGAATCCACATTTTTCTTGATGATATTAAGTCTATTCAAAATCTGATTTGCAAACTCAGCTTTAGAGGCCCAAAATTACCTTAAATTGGATTTTCTACATTCCATATGGAACATTTCCCTGCACCTACTCTTCCATCCACAAGAAAGAAATGCCACAAGGCATATCATGTTCCAAAGATCTCTGCCAACTGCCAAGCAATATATTCGTCCAAATTCCAATCCACTTATAAAAAGTACAAAACAAACAGTAGGTCTAAAACATATGCTTCACCATCTCCTACTTTGGGCAGACACTACAAAGTCTATTTGAGCAGCCTGTTGAATGGGATCAATCCTTGAATTCTAGGCTTGCAACCTTAAACCATCGTACTATGTCCTAAAGCACTTATTCCTATTTGATATTTATTCTTTCAACATTAGAGATGGTTGGTCAAATAGACATAGTTTTCTCATGTTACAGTACCTAAATCATATAGGCCTACCACAATTCCAGTGCAAGTCCTTTTATATAGGGCCTAATATTGAGTTGCAGGAATGTTATGCAACTGCAAGTTTCGAGAAAAAACACATTTTTTCAGCAATTCAAAAGCACTGAGATCAGTTATTGTTCTATAGTCTAGTCCTTTATGGGAGTGAGAATCCATTGTGTATCCCAAGTATGAAAGCCTCTTTTGGCAATCTAGATCCTCTTTAGTGTTGATGAACCATCTATCTTGAAACAAGTATCTCTAATCACAACATTGAAGAGTCCAAGAGGTGTTGTAATTCTTGAGATATCAGGTTCTTTCTAATTGGTGTCTAATAAAAAATCTACTAACTGGAATCTTAATGTGGCTCTTACAATCCACTTTGTTTTCAAGACCATTCATTGATAGCAGAAAGCCGTCAACCCTAGGCTTTGTCAATCTTTGGAAATAGTAAAAATTTCTTAAGCAAGTAGTGTTAGGCCTTTCTTCATTCCTTGTTTTCCCCATAAAAACCTTTGCAATATATCTTATTTATTGAAGGAAAAGTGCAGAAATAGTAGTAAATATGACTAACTCATAAACATTCTACCCAGGATGGCAGTGTACCCTGCCAAAGGTAGATCTTGATGGATCCAATGCTATAGTTTGCCTTTAATTTTTTTTCAATACGCTTCTTCACTGCTTAGCTGATGAGACACCAATATCAAAGGGGATATTGAGATATCTATTGAATTGACGTGGTTGGATAAGTTTTCATCGACCAGACACCAATACCAAAGGGAAATTGAGATATCTATTGATTTGATGTGGTTGGATAAATTTTCATTGCATTGTCAGTGAATCTAGCTAATCTTCTTGATGGATAAGAACTATTTCTTGACTAGCCAATCATTGATGAAGCCAGTATGTTCTTATGTGATATTTCTGAAACCCACAAGCTTATATATATTATATAAATACGATGCTCTTGGATTTTCTGGAAAACTGGCAATGTTTATTCATGGATGCTTATGAATTTTGATGTGACAGAGCAATAGAGCAAGGTGTTCATGTAGATGATGTTATGAGGAGATTGACTGGTCTTGAAACTTCTTATACATGAAGATATTACTAGGTTATATCGTTTTTAAACAAAGGATTGTCATTCTGGCCAATCTGAAATAACACCAGACAAGAAATCTGTAGAAAAGTTAACCCTAAAAAATCTGCACCATCTGGTTGATGGTGAGATTGTCACTTGAGTTGCACACCCCTAGAATGTTGACATAAATAATGATGTTGATAATATAATTACATAGATCATAGCTTAGAACTAATCACAATGGCAACCTAAATCCCTGTGATGAACATATTCACACAAGGCAGTGGCTTATAGAGCACATATTTTCCTTCCAAAGGTGGAAAGTTGTAGTTGTATTTCATTTAGGTTGGTATTGAAATGATAGAACCTCTTATGTGCACCTAGCTTGCATCTTTTGATGCAATTTTGGAGCACTTTTACTCTTTTAAACAAATATAACCCAAGATTTGTCTGTCCAATTGTATTTACAACACATAATTGTGATCTTGGGAATAATATAGGAATATTTCTTGCTAGAAAAATAAAGCCCATAATGACATGGACTATTGGTTGTAGAAATCTGTAATTTTAAGATATCCATGGCTCTTTGATGCTAAACTAAATTCTCCACATCTTTCTTTAGACTTGAGTAAGATCAACCTAAGGACCAACACTCTTGTGGTTAGGTCATTTAGTGCAATCTCTCCAAGTACAAAATTTTACAATCTTAAAAAAAATTGTAGACATGTATATTGGAATGGGTAGCAAAGGGTGCAAGGCTTTGAAATATATATAAATTTCTCTATTTGTCCTTTTCTGTTTCTCCAAGCATTACATCACAACTTAGTAGATGGCTACATGGTTGAAGATCTCCCCATACTTTAGCTATAGAGTACCCCGTTTCTTTCAATGCAACAACGTAACTCGCATCAATATTGATATGTCTTGTTGGGATTGTTGTCATTTTGTTATTAAAATAGAAAGAACTTGTTGGTATTTTTCATTGTTGGCTACTCAAACTAAGGCCTTAAGGCTCTTGCTCTAGTGTTTTAGGTTTACACACATAATTTTATTGATACAAACAGTGACAATATTTCACTGATAGCTTAAATTGCAATGGTATAGTAGGAAGGGACATATCAATAACAATAATAATCTAATCATTTATGCATGTAGGTTCCTTGCTATTAATGCAAATGAATGTTGTAATTATATGTAGAAACTAACTTCATTGGTAGCTTAATGCGGAAAATGGTTGGGTATAAGAAGTATAAGAAGCATTGTTAGGGGATATAAGAAGTATTCAAATTGATTAGAATGGATACAGAAGTAGACATAGATTGCCACTGATTAAATGAAAATTTGTTGTCCTGGATGAAGTTTAGGCTTTTATTAGTGTTGCAAATTTGTTTGTATATATTTGGATTAGTGTTGCAAATATCACGAAAATGCTGATGCAAAGGGGACTAAGAAACAATTCTGAGCTCTTTTCCACGTCAAACAGTATCAAACACCTCCAATTCTCAAATCTGGGAGGTTCCTAGGCACTCTTGGGCACTTTGGGACCTCAAAACCGCAAGCTACAACCCTGTACACCATTTATGGAGAAGGTATACTGTAACAACAGTCTATTTTGTGCTAAACCTGAGTATTCTGAGCCGATTGTGGTCAAGTATAGCAGCAACAACAACAAATCTGGGTATGGTTTTGACAAATATGGGAACAAACCACCCCGTTTGAGAGTCAAAGGGGCATGAAGGCAACCCTAATTTCTAATTCTGAGGTCATTCCTTTTCTTATAGGAGCAACCATCTTGAATATGGGGAGTTATGTAGAAGTTGTAGCCCCAAATCTTCATATAGGTGGGTCTGGTTTGAGACAACAATTAAGAAAAACAAGTTTCTGAGCATGGTTTCATCCCTTGGTAGCCTCGTAGTTCTAGCCATCAATAAGAGGCTTGAAATTCAGTTCTGGATTTGAAAGTGAGTTTTTTCTCTATAAAACAACCATCCAAATCAAGAAAGAGACCTTATTGTAGGTACCGATCCCATTGCATGATTTTGTGGAGCTGTTTTGAATGGATCCAGTAGGGCCAATCCACTTGTTATGTATCTCATTCCTATTGAATGAGTTCCTTGCACCAATTTGAAGTGGTATTTGGAGTTGGACATAGCTCAGGATAGAGATCCATGAAGACATAGGATACAATAGCCCAGCGGTGTCTGTTGGCAGTACTAGCCTGAGCTCTTATAGCCCAGCCACTATACAGCGTTTCAAGATGTTGTTCATCAAAGTAATTTGGCCAAAGAATGCAAATATGAAGAGAAATTAGGATTGCAAGCTAGGCTCCCATGTAGTTCAAACAATAGAACAGCACTGCTATATACTTGAGAAGCATTTAATGCGTATCTTAATTTTACCAGTTTTTTAATGCAAATATAAATATGTTATATATTATTTTGCCTTTCTCATTAGGGTTTTAATTAAATATTGATGTATAGGGATTTGACTCCTGGTGTATCCTATTTTTAGCAGCAGTGAATTTTAATGGAAAAACATATATTTTTACATTTAATCAATCTCGAAACGTTAAGAGTGAAAACTCTGTATAAAGTCAAGAGTGAAAACTCTGTTTTGCTCAGCTTTTGAAGGATAAAGAAATCTATTTTTGAGAAATTGAAAGCCCTGATATACAGAAGCTTCCTGCTAAGTTTTTAAAAGAAAAATCTGATCTCCTGCTAAGTTTTTAAAAGAACAAAAAATCTCATATGGAGATTTGGAGAAATTGAAAGCCCTGATATAGAATGATAATCTAGAGGATATCAGGGTTTCAATTTCTCCATATGAGAGGATATCAGGCTTTCAATTTCTCCATGTGAGATTTTTTTCGTTCAAAGGGAGTAAGCTAAACATTAAACAAAGGATTCATATTTCCAGATAAATTTAAGCTGAGTTTAGTAAAATTTTGAGTTGGACACCGCTTGATGGTTGGGATAGAGATCCATGAAGACATAGGATACAATGTCTTGTTGGAGACAATTGTAGGGAATCAGATCCATCCATTATTTTCAAAAGGAAATCAACATTGGAATGGGTTCATCCTCGTCCACAGTCAACATTAACTTGTATCATCCTATACAAACACGTAAGGATCATTTCTAGCAATTTTGAAAATGTGTTGAAGGAACTTAGGACTGATTCATGACCCCTTACACACTCATGGTTGAGGCTGGAAATGAATGGTTATTGGACTACAGTGATACCATAGGTGCTATTATGGAACATCTTGTACCAAGTCTATATTATGATGTATGTTTTCAGTTTAAATACCTGTAGAATCAGTGAAGTGCTCTTTTTGTGCATAATTTCAGGGCCATGGCAGAATTACGAATACTATGTCTATTTGGGAATCTTCTTGAGTTCTTTCCTGAAATATTACCATCGTCCAATATTTGGAACTAACACTAGCTGATGTTTGAATTGAAGGTGATCAATCTTTATCATCCTTGAATGTTGAAATAGAAGTAAAATCATAAGAAAAAATAAATATATTAGACTGAAAGGTTTTGTATTATTTTGTTTCACATAAGGCATTAAGTAACATCAGTGATTGTAGTTGCAGACATAGAACATCCCATAGTTTGTTCCATCAAGACACAAGCTATGTGCCTTCTTTTCCCTTGTTTTTCGATTCTCATCATGCCATCATCTTCTTCTTGCATCTACATTGGCCAAAATCACCGAAGATAACAACAATTGTACTACAAGTAGTAGAGATGAGAATGGCATTGGAAACTTATAAGCATGATGAGTAATGAGAACCGCCATGTGGTATGTAGATATTATTTATATGGCTCCTGAAATTTTTATCACCAACATAGATCCATATTAAACTCGTATCTCTCAAGCACTAAGAATGATAAACAATTTTGAGGTGTAGAATTTTTTCTTGATGTATAAAAAATTTAAGATAAAAATATTAAAATATTAAAAGACACTAAAATATGCCACTGCATCAATTGAACATTATTTTAAGCCAAAATAATCCATCAACTAAAAATATTAAAATATTAAAAGATAATAATTTGAACTGAATTATGTTTGAAATAGATTTTTATTATTGTTTTGATGATAGGTTTATGGTTATGGGAAACATTTAACCTAACTCAGATTAAATTGTCTCTGCAGGTGGAGTATGCTTGCTCATTCTCTTTCATGTTTGGCATCAGATACTTCTTTGGCAATGTTCTTAATGAAAATTGACATAATGCAGCCTATTGAATCTATTTTAAAAGTCATATTTTCTAGAAGAACTTGTTTCAGTATTGCAACTTGTAGTCAATCTAGCATTTGCTTCTGATGCAGTGGCATAAAAAATGCTCACCAAGGAAGTCATGAAATCATTAAAGCTGTTGTGTGCACACAAAGAAGTGAAGGTGATATTTCACAAAAATCCTACCTTGTATTTGACCATGTTTTCGAGTATTTTAACACATCCAATCTAGATATTCATGAAATGACAGTCTGTAATCAGGTTCAACAATTAGCGCTACTGGCTATTGGAAATTTAGTATTATGATGGAGAATTGTCACACTTTAGTTGCATTTGGAAGCTTGCGTGAACTTCTCATCCATCTGACTGCTGGACCTACATCTTGTATATCTAAAGTTGTTCACGTGATTTAACTATACTGGGTTTGTACTGAAATTTTCTTATATGATATATTAGGAATTTACTTATGCTAGAGATGGAAATGAGAGAGCTACTTAATGAGACTCAAAATGTTTTTTCAGCAAAGAATGAGTATCTAGAGAAAGCAATAAAAGGGAGAGATATTGGAAAGCAAGGTTTGCATATATTTTCAATGGATGGAGATGATATGAAAGGTCTAGCTATGGTACATATGTTGTGGAATATAGAACTAGGCACTGGGAAGCATATTCATGAAATCTTTGACCTTATATGTGGTACTTCCACTGGTTGAATGCTAGCCATTGCTTTAGCAATAAAACACTTGAGTTTGGATGGAAGAGCTCTTTCATATGGTATGTTTATGGTTTGATATTCTATAATTCTCTGAGTTCACTGCCTAAATATGATTTGATTCATTTCAAAGCTTGAGTATTCGGTAGCAACTCTAACCCATATTATTGAAGAAACAGAACCAAATATTTTGGTAGCAAAATTCCTTTATTGCTCCATTTAAACACTACCAAATATCAAAGGAGGGCTCGTCAACTTCAAAATCACAACTTAGTTCCTGTCATTGTCAAGGAGTGCTCGATCAAGTGAAATGAATGAAGAAATTATGAATTTTTCATACCAAGTTGGCAGATTGTTTCATGATTACTGAAGACGTGCTCTATCATTCCAAATTTCTTACTCTACAGGTCATTTCAAATATGCCCTGAATTATTTCATGATGATATTGTTAATGAATTGATACCATATGTTTCTTGTTCGAAATGTAAAGGTTTGTTGTATATTTGTTTTAAAAGTTAAATCTTTCTCATTAATCATTGAGAGAGGACACATAGCCGGATTTAACTTTGAATGGACAAAAAACCCTAAGTCTGTTGCAGAAGAGAGATGGCCTCATGAAAAGGGGTGCATGATGTCCATATTGAACCTGAAGGAGGAAAATTGCTTGAAGAACATCTTGCTTGTAGAGATAAATTTAAAGAAACTGGGTGCTTGAGTTTTGTGAAAGGATGCAAGGGAATCACGAAGGCGTAGCTCGCTTGTTTGCAGAGATATTTAATTGGAATCAAGCAGAAATTGGTGGCTTGACTCTTTCGGGTTACAGAAGCATCTATTACGGCAATAGGAAAATTTCCCATGGACGGGGAGTGTTGGTTCAAGAATAGCAACGTTCCAGTGGAAAAAATCAACTAGTTCCTAAAACAAGAGCATCAAAATCCTAATTTGTGCAAAGGAATTCCAGTATTTGGATCAAGGAAGAATGGAGTGAGCTTCTTAAGGTGGTGCAATGCTACATAACCTACGAAGGTAGGTTTTTCCTTCACCTTTCAACATTACATGAGGTTCCTGTTGCATTTGAATGGGGATAGTAGGATGAATTTGCCTCATTTCTCCTAAAAAGATTAACTAAGATGTCTACTAAGGTTCAGTCCCATCTAAAGAAGTCTCAGCATAGTGTTTTTCATCAATCTCCGATTAAGCTATTGATAGTTGAAGAACTGAATAAATTTATAGATCATGGATTTTTGTTTTTGTTTTGGTCTGACCTTAAAATTGAATATAGTAAATCTCCTAAAAGAAGGATAGATTCTTCTACTTTTAAGACCATCTAAAACAATAGAAGAAATTCTCCCTAGTAAACAACAAGAAGAACATACTACTATCAGAATTACTAGAGCAAAAAATGAAGGAATTGAAGTTGAACTTAAAGACTCTTCTTCGAAGAAACATGAATCAGTTCTTGAAAGGAAAAAGTGACATTTGAAATTAAGAAGGTTTATAACAAAAAAAGAAGAGAAACATAAATTTGGAGCCAGAGGTTGAAATAAAATCATCTAAACCTATCTTTGAATCTACATTTAAACCTACAAATTCAGAGAAAGAAGATCCCTCTAGCAGCAAGCCTAGTAATGGAAGTCTAAGAAGTCTCAACCGAATAAACAAGAATTGTATCAGAAATATTCAGTTAGGAGACCTCATACAAGGACAATTTTCATACGGGGGCGTTTTTATCTTCGTTGTGAAAATTTTCAAGTGCCTGGGGAAATATTGAAGTGTATGGACGTTTTTTATCATCGTTGGGAGAATCTTTAAGTGGTCGAGCAAGTATTGAAGTGCATGTGATGTTTCTATCATCATTGGGTCAATTTAGAAGTGCATGGGGCAAGTATTGAAGTGCTTGGGGGGGATTTTGAAGTGCTTAGGGCATTTTTATCATCTTTCGGAGAATTTTGAAGTGCCCAAGGCAAGTATTGAAGTGCCTGGGGCATTTTTCTTGTCAATGGGTGAATTTTGAAGTGCATGGGGTGTTTTTGTTTGTTAATGGGTGAATTTTGAAGTGCATGGGGTTGTTGTTGATTAATGAAAGGATGCTTTTATAGTGTTGGGACATTTAAAACAGTGATGGCCAAAGTTATCACATGCCGAGGCAAATTTGTGTGTACTGGGGCATTTTTGTGATTGTCTGGGTGATTATATCATTGTCACGTGTTTTTCTACCTTACCTAGGGCAAGTATTGAAGTCCCCTAGGGCATCTTTATCAACATTGGATGAATTTTGAAGTGTCTAGGGAAATTAATGAAGTGCCTGCGCAAATATGGAAGTGGACGGGGGCGTTTTTATCTTCGTTATGAGAATTTTGAAGTGCCTGGGGAAAATATTGAAGTGTCTGGGGCGTTTTTATCATCGTTGGGAGAATTTTGAAGTGGTCGGGCCAAGAATTGAAGTGCATGGGGCATTTCTATCATCATTGGGTCAATTTAGAAGTACATGGGGAAAGTATTGAAGTGCCTGGGGCAATTTTGAAGTGCTTGGGGGAAAATATTGAAGTACATGGGGAGTTTTATCATCCTTGGGAGAATTTAGAAGTGCCTCGGAAAATTATTGAAGTGCTTAGGGAATTTTAATCATATTTCGGAGAATTTTGAAGTGCCTAAGGCAAGTATTGAAGTGCTTGGGGCGTTTTTCTTGTCAATGGGTGAATTTTGAAGTGCATGGGGTGTTTTTTCTTGTCAATGGGTGAATTTTGAAGTGCATGGGGCATTTTTCTCATCACTGGTGAATTTAGAAGTGCATGAGGTGTTTCTATCATCATTGGGTCAATTTAGAAGTGCATGTGGCAAGTATTGAAGTGACTTGGGGGGATTTGAAGTGCTTTGGGAAAATATTGAAGTGCATGGGGACTTTTTATCATCCTTGGGAGAATTTAGAAGTGCCTCGAAAAATATTGAAGTTCTTAGGGCAATTTTATCATCTTTCAGAAAATTGACGTGCCCGGGGCAAGTATTGAAGTGCCTGGGGCGTTTTTCTCATCACTTGGTGAATTTAGAAGTGCATGGGGCATTTTTCTCATCACCGGGTGAATTAGAAGTGCATGGGTCATTTTCTCCTCACTGCGTGAATTTAGAAGTGCTTGGGGTTGTTATTGATCAATGTATGAATGCTTTTATAGTGTTGGAACGTTTTAAAACAGTGATGGGCAAATTTGTGTGGATTGAGGCATGTTTGTGATTTCCTGGGTGATTATATCATTGTCGGGTGTTTTTCTCCCTTTCCTAAGGAAACTATTGAAGTGCATAGGGCATATTTATCATCATTGGACGAATTTTGAAGTGTCTAGGGCAAGTAATGAAGTGCCTAGGAAATCATGGAAGTGGATGGGGGTGTCTTTATCTTTGCTTGGAGAATTTTGAAGTGCCTGGGAAAATATTGAAGTGTCTGGGTGTTTTTATCATCATTGGGAGAATTTTGAAGTGGATGAGGAAAGTATTGAAGTACATGGTGTGTTTCTATCATCATTGGGTCAATTTAGAAGTGCATGGGGTAAGTATTGAAGTGCCTTGAGGGAATTTTGGAATTTTGAAGTGCTTGGGGAAAATATTGAAGTGCATGGGGAGT
>BSBM01000461.1:14420000-14606457 GCA_027924585.1 Larix kaempferi | reverse complement strand
CAAGAGGTTTCCCAACCAACTTAACTTACTCGAATTTCAAGATTTTGACCAAAACAGGGGTGTACGCTACTCTACAGTATACAAAGTTGCATACACATGCTACTATTTCAACAGTGGAGTTGCGCTCAGTAGGGTATACACGCTACTATCATGCTTGTGTACCAGCGCTCATATTGAAAAATGGAAAAAACAGGCTTTTCTGCTCATTTTCAGGAGATGGTTTGGTCTGGAAAAATGTTCCTAAGGGTCATATGGGTCAAGAATGAGGTAATTTCAACCATTTTTAGTGTCCCAAATGACTCCTCCATCCACAAATGTCCTGCTGTGTGACTAAAACTTGATCTCAATAAGTGTCATCATGCGACCAAGGGAAGCAAGTGTCGTCACGGACGGAGAGGTGTCATTTCAAGATATAACAGATGCCCCCTAATGTATGAGCTCAGAGGGAGTGCGGGAAACGATGGCCGAAATACATTATAAATAACAAAGAGTTGAATCATGGAGGAATGGAGAAACCAAGAATCATAGGCTCAAATGAAGTACCTGAAAGCAAAGGCAATGTGAGACAAACTTATCCTTGGGGTAACTGTCCATGTTCAAATGGTGGAAACATGACCTCCAAGAGGATACAATAATGATCCAAAATACTGATGCATATATCATGGCCACTAGAATACAAGCGTGGATCCATGAGGAACATAAGTGTAAACATAGCCACATAAATACAAGGTGGATCTATGTCAAAACTGGAGAACATAGCCATAGAGAACAAGCTGGATCTATGTCTCATCAAGAGCCCAAAAAGAGTGTGGCTCAGTCTTGCGCAACTTGGGCGATAATATAAATGAGGTGATGCTATCGGGGATCCCAAGGTCTTCATCCAAAAACAACCCAAGGTACAAACCTATCCATGCGAAAAAATGAGTTGTTGTCGAACATGGGAGGTTTCGTTTGATTACCGGTAGTTGATGTATACCGTTAACAAACGCGAGGGTGTCCACCAATAATGAAAATGGAACCCAAGGTACCTAGTACATTCAAACAAGTGCGAATAGATGGTCTTGCCGTCGAACACTTGAAGAATCCATTGGATAGGAGACATTGATTTATTCCCATCTATCCAATAGCGAGGGAAACTGCCACTAATGACTGCAATCCCCAAGGTACTAACCGAAACTCTAAACTTCATTCCCAGAGTACAATGAGTTGAAGTCGATGGGAAGAAGTTCATTGGAAGGGAGGCCTTAATGCATCCTCCATCATCCAACACGAGGGACACTCAAAAGGTATGAGCTGATTTGGAGTAGGACTAAACACATGATGAAACATACTGACACCAAGGAATGGCTGACACATGAGGTCAAGGCAACTACAGAATGGCCGACACAGGTTATATCCTTGAACAGTGAGCACGACACAAGAGTGACTTAGGCAGCTTTGAACACAAAGGAACCACGACGCAAGTCTGCAATGTAGGATACATTAACAGATTCTCCATATGATTGGAAGACTAACCAAACGGAGGAGTAAGAACTCTGAGATCAAGTTATCCTAAGGCCAACGCTAGAACCCAACTTGTTTTGATAGACTCAAAACAGGTGCTTTGTTCAAGGAGATTGTAGGGCCCCTCCTGTAGGGTACTTCATGCTTAACCTGAAACTCAACCACTTGATACAAAAGAGATTAGAAAGCATAATGACAAGATAAAAAAACTAAATAAATGAATAACTTAGCAAATTAAAACAAACCATAACCTGTCTTTGATACCATCTTTTCCACTGTCATCCGCGTCTTCCGTAGGATCCCTCCAGCAAAGCTCGTTTAACCATAGGTGAAGCAACCGTTAGCTTCGCCACCCAACCATAGGCTCATGATTTCAGTCGCATGGCCTCCCCCAAGCTTTGGGTCGTAGAGCTCACACACAATATGTAGTGCCCCTAGACTTGTGTAGACATTGAGGGCACCTGCTGAGTGACCCGACTGATTGAAACATTAAGTAAATAACCTTTTGACCTTATTTTTTTTAGTATGTGTATCTGAACTGTTGAGACAAATGCTAGAGTTAGAAACTAGATGATGATTGTTGAGAACAGTGCTACTAATAAATTGTTGTGAGAAGTGTGTGTAGAAACAAGTGAGACGGTTCACCAACGGACACACAAAGGAACATGGAGGGTCGTAGAGTACGGGTAAATCACACACAGGGGAAGCGACAACGATGTCGACTTCCGACAAGAATACCACGCATGAGCAGATAAGCATTGATCCGCTTGCTCAAGAGGAATGCGTGAGGGCGTACGAGGTGGGCCACGACGGAGCTGGTCATGTACGAGTTGAGGGGCGCGCAGTGAGAACGGACTCACTCCTCAGCGCCATTAGTCCCTAGATAGCATGTAGACGGAGGATGGATGGTAACGATTCCTAAAATCCCTACAAGAGTTCTCGCAAGTCAAAACGGAAATATGGTGGCAGAAGGGCCCAACGATGCGGTACCCTGTCGAGAACGGAAAGAATGGACGCAAGGACCCAACGAGGTGGTACCATGCCAAGGAATGGAAACCATGGATGATTGGACCCGACGGAGTGGTGCCATGTCAGGGGATTAAAAAATTAAGGAACCAGGAGCCCAACGATGCGGCACCGTGATCCTAGTGAGTTTGATTGTTAAATTAAACTGCATAAAAACTTAGGAGAATAACTCTAGATTATTACTTAGCAAATGCATAGCAATAGCTTAGACATTTGCACATGAATAGTTATTTTGTTGAGCATTTAAAATAATAGAAATTATTATTTAGGAGCAAAATAGATTAGACACCTAGTCAACTAAAAGCTAGGACTTGATTAAAATATCTGGGGGACAAACTAGAGAAAACTTAGGGATGTAGGTGCACTTCCCAGAGAAACTGACACTTGGATGGGTGAGTGTTTTAATTAAATAAATAATTAAAAATATTTAATTATGCATGAAGCGACATGTGTCGCAGGATATTTCCCTTCATAAGGAAGGCTTAAGGAATGGGTGAGGGGGGGCCCATAATTTGGATGATCGTCGTAATTTTTGAGTGCCTCAAAGACTTGCTGCTATCTAAGGGTTTGACTTAGAAATCCTGGTGGGAAGGGAAGCCCAAGCTGAATTTCTGAAATACTTGTCTGAGCTCTACGACCCAAAGCTCGGGGGAGGCCATGCGACTGAAAGCATGAGCCTATGGTTGGGTGGCGAAGCTAACGGTTGCTTCGCCTATGGTTAAATGAGATTTGCTGGAGGGATCCTACAGAAGACGCAGATGACAATGGACCAGCTGGATCGGGTTGACAGGTTAAGGTTTTGCTTATTTTTGTTAAGTTCTTCATTCTTTTATTTATTTATTTTTTATAACTATAATGGCTAATTTGTTTGTATGAAGTTGTTAAAGTTTCAGGTTCAGATCAAGGGGACCGTAAAGGAGGGGTCTTACACAATAATCCAGAAACCCAGCTTGGGTTTCCCCCCCACCAAGATTTCCAGCCAAACCCTCAATAGCAGCAAGTCATGAGGTAACTCAAAATTATGATAGTCATCCAGGGTCTGGGTCCTTTACCCATTCCCAATGCCTTCCTTATAAAGGAAAATCTCATGCGACACATGTCGCTTCATGCAAAAAATATTCATTTTATTAACTTAATAAATTAATAAAACTCACCCATCCATGTGTCAGTTTCTCTAGGAGATGCACCAACATCCCTAAGTTTTCTCAAGTTTGTCCCCTAGATATTTCACTTAACTCCTGGATTTTTGGTGTAGGTGGAGTTGACTAGGTGTCCATGCCTAGGATTCCATTTTGCTCCTAAATAAATCTTTATAATATTTTTGAATAATCAGAAGTATCCTTTCATGTGCAAATTCCTAAATAACACTTAATATTATTTAAATGCCAAAGTAATCGTTTATGTGCAAATGCCTAAAGTACTCAAATACATTTCTAAGTAATGTTCTAGGTGCAAACTTATACGTTTCAATGCAGTTAAGTTTTAGCAGTCAACTTTTACTAGGACCCCAGTGCCACACCATTGGACCTCCTTGTTTCTTAATTTAATTTTCCCGACATGGCACCACTCCATCGGGTCCAATCATTCATAGTTTCCATTCCTCGGAAAGGTACCACATCGTTGGGCCCTTGTGTCCGTTCTTTCCGTTCTCTGCAGGGTACCACACCGTCGGGCCCTTCTGCCGTCATCCTTCCGTTTTGACTTGCGGGAACTTCATGTAGGGATTTTAGGAGCCGTTACCTTCCATCCTCTGTCTACACGCTATTAGGGACTAATGGCATTGAGGAGTGAGTCCGTTCTCACTGCGTGCTCCCCCAACTCGTACGTGACCAGCTCCGTCGTGGCCCACCTTGTACGCCCTCACGCTTTCCTCTTGAGCAAGCGGATCAATGCTTATCTGCTCAAGCGTGGTATTCTATCAGAAGTCTACATCGTCGTCGCTCTCCTTGTGTGTGATTTACCCATACTCTACGACCCTTCATATTCATTTGTGTGTCCGTCGGTGAACCGTTTCACCTGTCGCTACACACTATTCTCATAAACGTAAATTAGTAGCACTGTCCTCAAAAATCACAATTTGATTTATAAATCTGTTGCTTCATTAAGCATATATAATTTACTCAATCATTACTCATTCGTCTAATCACATAATCAATTGAACAGCTAGTCGTTAAACATCATTCATATCAAAGTTAATCATTAAACAACATGAAATCGTCCATTCACAATAACTACCCAAATGCACATATATCAATCAATCGTAATTATAAATATACTCAAAATAAAATCATAGGGTTTATTTTATTAATGTTTCAAACAGTCGGGTCACTCAACAGGTCCTCTCAATGTCTACAGTAGTCTAAGGGCACTACATACAACCCTACTTATTTAGAACTTCGTCCTGAAGTTTAGAATAAATGTAGAAAGCTATGATGCATCTCAATTGCGTCCTCCCAAGTCGCATAGCTAGGACTGTCACTGTCCCACTGCACTTTGACTTGATCAATCAAGGATAATCATTAATCAAGATGTAATCAATCAATTATCCCTCTCCACACATAGAATTTAATTCCTTAATTCATTTATCAATTATTGTCATCATTTACATCTTCAGGTTGTCCTCAATCATTTAAGGCATAAGAAGGCTCAAGAGACCATTATATTGAAGTTGTTCAGTCGGGTTACTCGAAAGGTGCCCTTAAGGTCCACAGTCATTCTAGGGGCATTACATACACCCCCTCTTAAATAGAACTTCGTCCCGAAGTTAATTTGTGTTCTTGTACTTTCGATGCTAGGCTTTATCTTAATTTCTATTCTCATCTTCTGTCATTCTATTCTATTTTTCTCCAACAATGATAGCTATAAACACAAGTGGTTCTAATAATTTGTTCATCCAACACGGTTCCAATACCTCCTCAAGAATTTCAATCATAAGCTTTGCGTAATGCAAATTTAATAATTCTTTTAATAACTGTCATTCTCTACTTAGATTTGGACTATATGTCCTATTCATCTTCAAAGTCTCATGGTATCTGATCTAACCACAAGTTATATTGCATCAAAAGCCACACCTTAGTTATCCAATCATCTTTTTGCATAACAAATCCGAATGAGATTTCAAATCTAATGGATGTCCTTTCCTCCAAGACGAGGAAGTAAAGATTATACAATCTTCCTTAGAATACAAATGGGTAAGTTATAATCATGAATTAACAAATCAAGAGCGACTACGAAATATTCCAAAATCCAATTCCCAAAAGACTACTTCCAAAGCCCTAAAGGTTTTAATATGATAGGATTCGAGGCATTGAGACTTAGTGGCTCAGTCGAACGTATCTGAATTTATCACTTAGTCCTTTCATTATTAACATCATGTCCAAGTCAATGAGCTTATCACATTCCTACCTCATTACATCATTTCCATTGCCATATGACCACTTCGACAAACTCATCAAGTCACACTAAGTGTTTTCTTAACCTCATTGTATTCCATATCTAGGGTTATTCCACTTTTCATCAAGGTTTTTCCATGTCCTTTGGCTAGCTGCATTACATTTAGTTCATTGCGTTTATCAAATTCATACATCATTTTACTAAAATTTTCTTCGTTTGGCACCTTCGGTGGTCTTTCCTAATTGAGAATTCTTCTTTTACAGTTGTCCTAGTCATGTTGAGTGTGTACTTCTTCGTTCTCTTTAACAACATTGTCATGCCACAAAATTTAATGTCTTTGGGATCAGCTCCTCATGCTATTGACATTGATATCTTGTTTTCCACTTTATGTGTCTGTTTGACCTTCTCATTAGTTTGTCGAATTCTTGACAAGAGGATCCCTTAACCTATACTTCATAATAATGGTCAACTATTATATATATATATATATAGATATAGATATATATATATATTTTCATGATCATTCAAATAACCAGGGTATTAATCAAGAATAACTTATGCAATGCCTTCTTCCTATGTCTATTAGTAAATATAAAGATGACCATCAATGTTTGACAACAAAACTCGGTTTTACAATTGCTTATATGATTAATCTCATACTACCCTCCTTAATTCATCGTGATTCCTATTAAGAATACTATTTGTGTTGCTTTTAACAAAATAAGTGCTGTATTGATTTCCTTATATCCCATTCCAAATAATTCATCATCCCTACCTTATGTTTTTTACATTCGTATTACTTTTGTCCCTTAATTGTGCCTCCATTTCAATGATAAGTCAACTATACTGTACATACAATCATACTTAGTCTAGTTATCCTTTGGTATAAATATACATATGCTCCCCTTTCATGATGCCACTATTATGTTCGCCCTTAACCCCTTTAATATGACTTATACCACTTCTTTTATACAACCAGTATATATCATTTCTTTAATATGACACGTATACCCTTGGTAGAACCTCATAGTCATATGATCATTACACCTTTATACATTAGTATTTTCATTAGACCTAGGGATTGCCATGATGTGTATAAAATCCTTCTAAGAATGGTAAACTATATAGTTTCCTTTGGGCCTAAAATATCTAAATGGATATTCCAACTTCCTAACACTACATATAACTTACAAGTACAGGCTTATGTATGCTTCCTCCTACTTCATAACACTTCATGCAACTATAATAGGACATATATATAGGTACCATGTATCCCAACGTAGAGGTATTCAATGTTATAAATACCAAATGTAGGACTCGACAATGTAGGATTTGTCATTTTTTTTCAATAGTCATCTCTATATATAATTCTCCCTTTTCATAATTCATCATATTTATATAATTAACCACAATACAATTGTATTCTATGACAATAAGATGAATTCTAAATTTGGTGCATGATTACAAAATGAAACATCTACTTTCCCAACCCTTTCCATAATAATAGAATAAATTCTAATTAATGCATAAACACAAAATTCGATGCATAAGATATAAAAGGCAATCTCTACTTTCTCAACCATAATACTGAAGTGAATTCTACTAAATGCTTAAAATATGAAATGGAATCTCTATTCCCTCCACCATTTTCATAACAAATGAATAAATTCTATTTGATACATAAAAACATAATCAAATGTCCCTTTTCAGCACCAATTTTATAATAATGGATGTTATTTAACACCTAAATGCATAATGAATTATCTATCTTTACCACCATTTTCTTTATAAATAAATAGATTCTCATTAATGCATAACACAAAATGATGAATTATATATCTTCACCACCATTTTCTTAATAAATAAATGGATTCTAATTAATGCATAATACGGAATGATATATCTAGTCTTCCTTCATAAATACATAATGCAATATCTATTTTCACCACGAATTTCATAATAAAAATAAAATGGTGCTATTTAATACCTAAATGCATGCATAATGGATTATCTATTCACCACCGTTTTCTTAATAAATAAATAGCTTCCAATTAATGGAAAACACAAAATAATATATCTAGTAAAGTAATTTTTGGTGAAAGTATGGGTTTATTTCTTATCTTCCCATATCTTATATTAAGAGCCACACCACATTCCCAACTTCCAAGTCCACCTTCAAAGCATTCTCACCAAGCGCAAAGGGAAGCCCATGGGTAACAAAGTATGCATAATGCAATATCTATTTTCACCACTCATTTCATAATAAAATAACGGATGTTATTAAATTCATAGATACATAATGGATTATCTATTTTCACTATCATAAACGGATTCTGTTCGGTGCATAAATACATAATGAATTATCTCTTAATGGACAGAGATGATATAAATTCGTACTTGTAGGGATGATATTTATTCAATTCATAAATATTAATATAGTGCATAGATCGATCTTGAATACTGTTACAAAAACAAATAGATACTCTAAGTATTTATAATGCATAGATCAAACGTGGATACTCAGCTTCTTCTTTTGGAAGGATCTGTCAGCTTCTCACGCACGGTCCAAGATACGCTCCACGATGAGGGAGAGTTTTCTTCCTTACATTTTTATAACCACCGGTTATCCCAAGTTACGTCTCGAGTTCACATCTCAACAAAATCATTAAAACAAAATCATTTTTAATTTAAGGAGCTACAAGTACAGAGTTCTGCTATGTTAAATAAATAGTAAACACATCCGACAGAAGAATAATACTAAAATAACCACGACTCTATCATGCCCACAAATCCGGTTGGAAAGTGGGAGACGTACCCTTCCTTCACGCTATGCAGAGTCTATGATCACGCGATCCACGGAGAGGTGTAAGGGCTAAGCATACTTAATTCGATTGATCCGAAGTTCTAGGTCTTACAATCATGAAAAAACTGGCATTAACCCATACCCAGATCATCAAGAATATTTGGCAGAGATTGACTATCCAGCTGTTCTGAGAACCCTATCTGCTACAGACAACTCCCCTAAAATGATTTATATTCTGCATAACTAAAGTAACAGAGTTCCAAATTTTTACCAAGGCAATCCCCGAAATGGTACATATAACAGGCAATCCCTTAGATTATTACAAAAAAATTATTAAATAATCATTCGCAGAGATTTCGGCAACAAATAACTCTGCGTAGAGGATCGAAGGACATCGACAGAGACGCTATTTCCCCAGTAGAAAATCTATTCGACTGGTTCGACCAACTTCCTAGGGATATACATTTCAATGGTCAAGTAAAGTGCTAAGAATATACGCTGCATGAATTCAACCTAGAGGAGGAAAGTTTGATCTAACATTCGATAGTCTACGTAGGGATACGATTTTCATTATTCCAATAAAATGACATGAATATGCATAATGAATGCTTTCTACGCCGGGTTGAAGCTTAATCTGAATAAATGATCAACAGCGCAAAAGTGGGGTTTTCGACGATATGCATGGGAAAAAAAAATGCAATCCACCGAAAGAAAGTTGTTCCAAATGTTTGGTTAAAGATCCAGAAGGTAATAGGCATGGGATGAAAGAATACGATCCACAGAATGAAATCCGATCCAATTATGTAATTCTAGATCCAACAAAATAATGATATGCAAGAGCAGATAGAATGTGATACACAGAGTGGAAACCCGATCCAATAAATAATTGATTTTGACAGAGCAGAATGCAGAGTGAATGCAAGCTACGAAATGGCATTCTAATCTAAAATTCTTGATTCGACAGTGCATAATGCATTATATCACGTTCCGGCAATTAATATGTAATTGCAAAATATGAATCACGATCAGATCACAGTAGATTAAAATTGATCTGATTTTTATTTTTTCGAAATAAAACACAGTGTATAAAATTTCAAACTGAACGCTGAATATTTCATTCTGAATCATTTATAAATTAGATCTGATATTTTGGACTATGAGCACAGTCATATAAATTAAAATTACAAACAGAACCCAGTCCGAATCATTTATAAACTAGATCTGATCTTTTCGATTATGAACAGATCCATATAAATTAAAATTACAACAAAACATAGTTGGAATCATTTATAAACTAGATCTGATCTTTTGGATTATGAACAAGGTTATATAAATTAAAATTTCAAACAGAACCCAATCCGAATCATTTATAAACTAGATCTGATCTTTTGGATTATGAACAGAGTTAAGAAATGAATTGTTACAGAGTATAACTATATGAAAACAGAGTCTAAAATTTAAATAATTACAGAGCCCTAATACCAATGTAATTGATGGAGCCATCAAAAGGTGTAAAGGTCTCATAGAAACACCTCAAATTTACAATCTAGAATATATGAACAGTTCCTTTAGTAGCATACATCCGCTTATAAACTTTTTAAATGGGATTTCCCAGAATAAGCAGATTAATCTCTGATTTTCTAATATTCCAGCGAAGTTAAAACATCAAAATTTTAGAAAGTAACATTAATACAGAGATCTAATATTTCACACAGCTTCAAGATCCATAACCCTTATTAAAACATAAATTATATATGAAAGATAAAGAGTGAAAGAACCTGTAGAATTAGATCAATCGAAGGTGTAGCCCACGAAATTACAGCAGTAATCCCGTCGTCGTTAACCCTCAAGGCTCGATCGGCTCTGATACCAAATGTAGGGCCCCTCCTGTAGGGTACTTCATGCTTAACCTGAAACTCAACCACTTGATACAAAAGAGATTAGAAAGCATAATGACAAGATAAAAAAACTAAATAAATGAATAACTTAGCAAATTAAAACAAACCATAACCAGTCTTTGATACCATCTTGTCCACTGTCGTCCGCGTCTTCCGTAGGATCCCTCCAGCAAAGCTCGTTTAACCATAGGCGAAGCAACCGTTAGCTTCACCACCCAACCATAGGCTCATGCTTTCAGTCGCATGGCCTCCCCCGAGCTTTGGGTCGTAGAGCTCACACACAATAATCCAGAAACCCAACTTGGGTTTCCCCCCACCAAGATTTCCAGCCAAACCCTCAATAGCAACAAGTCATGAGGTAACTCAAAATTATGATAGTCATCCAGGGTCTGGGTCCTTTACCCATTCCCAATTCCTTCCTTATAAAGGAAAATCTCATGCGACACATGTCGCTTCATGCAAAAATATTCATTTTATTAAATTAATAAATTAATAAAACTCACCCATCCATGTGTTAGTTTCTCTAGGAGATGCACCAACATCCATAAGTTTGCTCAAGTTTGTCCCCTAGATATTTCACTTAACTCCTAGATTTGTGGTGTAGGTGGAGTTGACTAGGTGTCCATGCCTAGGATTCCATTTTGCTCCTAAATAAATCTTTATAATATTTTTGAATAATCAGAAGTATCCTTTCATGTGCAAATGCCTAAATAACACTTAATATTATTTAAATGCCAAAGTAATCGTTTATGTGCAAATGCCTAAAGTACTCAAATACATTTCTAAGTAATGTTCTAGGTGCAAACTTATACGTTTCAATGCAGTTAAGTTTAGCAGTCAACTTTTACTAGGACCCCGGTGCCACACCATTGGGCCTCCTTGTTCCTTAATTTAATTTCCCCGACATGGCACCACTCCATCGGGTCCAGTCATCCGTAGTTTCCATTCCTTGGCAAGGTACCACATCGTTGGGCCTTTGTGTCCGTTCTTTCCGTTCTCGGCAGGGTACCGCACCGTCGGGCCCTTCTGCTTTCATCCTTCCGTTTTGACTTGCGGGAACTTCATGTAGGGATTTTAGGAGCCGTTACCTTCCATCCTCTGTCTACACACTATTAGGGACTAATGGCATTGAGGAGTGAGTCCGTTCTCACTATGTGCTCCCCCAACTCGTACATGACCAGCTCCGTCCGGGCCCACCTCATACGCCCTCACGCTTTCCTCTTGAGCAAACGGATCAATGTTTATCTGCTCAAGCGTGGTATTCCGTCGGAAGTCAACATTGTCGTCACTCTCCTTGTGTGTGATTTACCCGTACTCTACGACCCTTCATATTCCTTTGTGTGCCCGTCGGTGAACCGTTTTACCTGTCGCTACACACTATTCTCACAAACGTAAATTAGTAGCACTGTCCTCAATAATCACAATTTGATTTATAAATCTGTTGCTTCATTAAGCATCTATAATTTACTCAATCATTACTCATTCATCTAATCACACAATCAATTGAACAGCTAGTCGTTAAGCATCATTCATATCAAAGTTAATCATTAAACAACATGAAATCGTCCATTCACAATAACTACCCAAATGCACATATATCAATCAATCGTAATTATAAATATACTCAAAATAAAATCATAGGGTTATTTTATTAATGTTTCAAACAGTCGGGTCACTCAACAGGTCCTCTCAATGTCTACAGTAGTCTAGGGGCACTACATACACCCCTTCTTATTTAGAACTTCATCCCGAAGTTCAAAATAAATGTAGAAAGCTATGACGCATCTCAGTTGCGTCCTCCCAAGTCGCAGAGCTAGGACTGTCACTGTCCCACTGCACTTTGACTTGATCAATCAAGGATAATCATTAATCAAGATGTAATCAATCAATTATCCCTCTCCACACATAGAATTTAATTCCTTAATTCATTTATCAATTGTTGTCGTCATTTACATCTTCAGGTTGTCCTCAATCATTTAAGGCATAAGAAGTCTCAAGAGACCATTATATCGAAGTTGTTCAGTCGGGTCACTCGAAAGGTGCCCTTAAGGTCCATAGTCATTCTAGGGGCATTACAGAGATAGTTGACTTGCTGCCATCATATTGAAAGATATTTTAACATTCTTCCCTTCCCTTTCCTTTTTCATTTTTTAATGAGCTTGATAAAGAACTAAAGAATGCTCGACGGTATTTTCATATTTAAGGAGTCTGAAAAACCTAGAAGAAAACTCCATACACCTATCCGTGGATTTTATATCGAGCCCGGATTAGTCTGTGCTCAGCTGTGTTTTCTTGCTTATAGAGTTGAAAAACTTAAACAATCCTCTATACACCTATATGTGGATTTGACATCGAGCCCGAGTAGGTGAATGCTCGCTTGGTGTTTTCACATTTCGAGAGTCTGAAAACCCTAAAGATGACTCCAGAGGTCCTTTTTCGTAAAGTTAGTCTCCTTCCCCGAAAAAGTGTAAAATGATGGAAGAAGAACTCTTCTAGCACATACAAGAGTATACCTAGAGTATACCTTTTCCGTAAATTATCCACCAAGGCCCGGAAAAGGGGTAATTCTATACCTAAGTGGATGTCGGTTCAGTTATTTTAACGAGCCCAAAAATACAACAATGCTCGGCAAACTTTTACTATTTAAGGAGTCTGAAAAGGGCTTAAAAGAACTCCATAGGGATCTTTTCCGTAAAGGTTTAACGAGTCCGAAAAAGTAAACTCATGACCTCCTTACTGTTTTTAACGAGCTCAAAGGAGATACAGAAAATGCTCACAACTTCCTTACTGTTTTTAATGAGCTCGAAGTGAAGATGAAAGAAATGCTCATAGCCTCCTTACTGTTTTTAACGAGCTCGAAGGAAAGGTGGAAGACTGCTCGTAACCTACTTATTGTTTTTAACGAGCTCGAAGTAAAAGAAGAATGCTCGTAACCTACTTACTGTTTTTAACGAGCTCAAAGTGAAGGCAGAAGAATGCTCGTAACCTACTTATTGTTTTTAACGAGCTCGAAGTAAAAGAAGAATGCTCGAAATGGGAGGAGACGAGTGTCAGGGACATGCAAAACTAGCTCCAAGCGCATGGAACAAAGCTATGCCTAATTCAAGGAACATGAGCAAGATAAAGACACTCAGGGTGTGTCTCCTCCAGGTAAAAGGTGTCAAATTGCAAAGGAAAAATGATACAGGGCTTAGCGGAAATGAGATCAAAGATGGAGGCTTATATAACGAGCTAAAAGCATGGAAGCCGGCTTTAGGCTCATTAGCGCAAGTGGGATCATAACAGATGCATATGCAATTTGAACATAGAGATGGGAGCCTTATCAGGGATGGCCAGAAATAGATGAGGAAGAAAGATATGAGGCTTCTTCTCAAAGTCATGGTAAATCTAAAAAGGCTCCCAGGCCTATGAGAAAAACTCGACATGGGCACCAGAATGGCATAAGGGTGCTGACTAGGGTGACCCATGTTAGGTAGGCTTTGTTGTCGGACTGGTGCACAATGCATAAAAAGATGGCTAACACACCAATATCCAACAAGTTCGACCCTATGGTGAATTCGGATGGAAAAAGGTTCAAATGCAACATAACATCGGGGAAGCCTAAACCTATATGCAAGGTTACGAATATACCTGACATGGTCGCACAAGGTGTCGAAAAGGACCAGTAAGCAAGTATACATCCAGCTAAGAATCCTATCTCCAAGAAACATTAGTACCAGGATCATATCTAAAACATATGTAAGGAAAGACCCAATACAAGTCACTGTGGTAGAAATACTTTCAACTTCACTATCATCAACAACAGGCATAAACAAGGTAGAGTTTTCAAATGAAGACTCTATGGTACCCAAGCCCGAGGACTTACAATCAACAAGATCAACTTCACGATGAAGATCAAAGTTGAAGGATATGATGGAATCTGCAGAAACAAATTCATCATCACAGGAGTTGAAAATTCTAGAAGTAGAATCAAACTCAGTAGGAAGACCGATTTGTGGATCTATAGGAGAGTCCAAAGACTCAACAGTAGGAAGATCATAATTTAAGGTCAAACCGGGGTTGGACATAACTGCGACTGGATCAACATCCAAATGAATGGCAGATTGTACTATGGACTCTAGGAAAACTTCATTGGAAGGAAGTATATCATCCCAGATAGAACACATATCTAAACATTCAAATGGAGGTGTCACTTGGTCAAAAGCTGGGACCAAGTCCCGAGAAGGTAAGCATGAACTCAGAGACTTCTTCTTAGTAGCAGTTGGACTCAAGGAACAATATGCCACATAAGGCCCATGTGACATAGTAGTGCCTAATGATGAGGGATCAGACTCATCTACAGTTGGGTAATAAGGAGGATCAACGAATGCAAGTTGGTCGATGGTGACAATGTTTTCGTTATGAAAGAAATGCATCACACGAAAAAGCGTAGACACCACATCATGCATAGCATAAACGTAATCACGCTCGAGGATCATATCAAATTCCATAGGGTCCTTTAAAACCATAAAATCAACTAAGACTGTTTTTCCACCCAAAGTAACAGGTGCCTGACGGAGGAATTCGATCGGTTCACTAGGTCTTCTATCAAAGGTCAATGGTCAATTAGCAGCTGGAATAACATTAGGGAAACCCAAATCTCTCCAAGCATAAGCGGATAAGATACTAACAGAAGCACCTTCATCAACAATGCATCGATCAACCGTATGGTTCCCGATATCAACCTTTATCTGGAAAGCTGTCGAAGAAGGAAGACGCGGCTCGGATAGACTATTCCAATTAAAGGAAACAATCCTAAGGCTTGGTAGGGGTTCACATGGCACAGATGAAGTGCCCCCTTTTTCAGGAACATCCAAACTAGTAATGCAGAAGAATTCAGCAGTAGGTGCATCAATCTTCGAAGGACTGATGGGATCGGTCGAAGATTGCATCGATTCGATCACTTCACTCTCTGAAGGAAGAGTGGGGTCGACCAAAGATTGCATTGGTTCAACCACTTTATCAACCAAAGGTTGATCTGACTGTAGGGAATCTATAGACAACTCAGGAACAGAGGTTCCTTTAGACATGGACCACACTCTTCGTGCCTCTAGAATGGCAGGGCATCGGTGAGTAAGGTGATCTCCCTTACAAAGTTTACAAGGGAAATTTGGTTTCCATCCTATAGGTTTAGACTCCTTTACAACGTCAGTACTATCAGCATGACTAGCATTGGCTGACAGCTTGCCCCCAGTATGACTTGCAATGGCTGGTTGCTCAGAAGTAGAAGACTTTTGAACTAAGAACCACACTTTTTGCACTTCTAGAAGTACAGGGCACAAGTAAGTAAGGTGATCTCCCTCGCAAAACTTACAAGGGAACTTAAGCTTCTATTTGTTGGGTTTGTCGACAATGTCGACTCCCTCAGCATGACTTGCAGTGTTTGATCTGGTGTCTCCAGTATGACTCACAGGAACTGGTGACTTGTCATTAATATGACTAGCAGTGATCAATGACGTGTCCTCAACATGACTGACAGTGGTTGAAGACAAACTTTCAGTATGATTTTCAGTGACTAAAATTTTTCTCCCAGCATGACCTCCAGAGGCTGGGTAGGTGCCCCCTGCATGATTTGCAGAGTTAGGGTGCTTTCCCCTAGCATGACTTACAGAGGCTAGGTTGCTGCCCCCTTGTTTTGGCATCTTCTTCCCATTCTTCCTCTGTCTATTCCTTTTAGACTGCTAGCTACTAGTATTGCTACTTTCGCCACATGAGGTAGAAGGAGGAGGAGAAGATGTTACTGGCAAAGGAGGCACAGGGTTCTAATGCTCTTGATTTGAGGTGCTCACAAAAGAAGCATTAGAAGCATGCAAGGCATTCAGAGTGGAAAACAACCAAACCAGCAGCCCAATAGTGAATCCAGGAAGATTCAGAGTAGCCATTAAGGGAGCACCAATGTTTCCAATGAACAGAACAGCACAAGGATCCCCCGGAACAGGGGTACCTTGATTGGCACTCGCCGGAATGCTAGACATAGCTTCCTACTCAAATGAACAATAAGTTCTCTAAGGCAAACTAAAAAAAGTAGCACAAAGAGCACACCACTAAAAAAGGTCCTAGGTAAATCAAACCAGGCAAACAGATGCCTTCCGGAGAAGAGTCTGGGATGATGAGGGCCCAGAACAGATCAACGAAGGAAGAAAGATAGTTACTCGGGGTCCACAATACAATGACTAAGGGTGCAAGCGCTGGAATCACCCAACTGCCCTCCCAAAGACCTACAAGGGATTTCCTCCCATGTCTGTCCTAGGTACAGTAGATATACCCTCCGCTGTCACCTGTGTATGAACCTATGGTCAGATACTAAGGATACCACAACACCGAAAACTCCTGGGTGAACAGTCACTGGTTGAATCAGAAGGTGTGGGTAGGGTAACTTAGCCCAAAACTCAAAAGAGTCCCCAAACGTGATCCAATCCTGGCATATGCTCGAAACAGAAAGTAGGAGGAGTATTCCCAACAATCTGATCTCACAATGACCTACTGCATAGATCCCAGGCAAGATTTGAGTGAAATGGATTTACCTGTGATAGTCAAACTACGATTTTTGCGTAATGTGTGATCTTGGGTGGTTTAAGGTGTTTTAAACCCAAGATCCTAACCAAGACTAGTTGGTGTAATGTAACTTAGAAAAGAAAATGTTGCTAGTACATTTTATTAGAGTTGATTTTAAAGGTTACTTGCTTACTCAAAAAGGTATTGGGTGTGTGAGAGTGGTTATAATAGAGATAGAGTACTGAAAATGAAATATTTACCACCAAACAAATCTTTTTCTTTTCAATGCAAGTCTTAAAATTCTGATCTAGAATGCATGTGCAAATGCAGTTTTTAATCTTTCGAATGCAAAAAAGGTAAAAATAAAGTCTAAATGTACAAAATTAAACTCAAAACCTAAGAATGCAGCTACTCAAGCAACTAGGTATGCAAAAGAAAACTTGTTCTTTTTTATGCAAAGCACTCTAAAATCTTTTAAGCTACTTGCAAGGTACTTTATTCAGAAAATGAATCAAAATTCTTTATTCTTTCAAAGGTAAGAAACAAAACTGAAACTAACCTATTATCAAAGCAAAGCAAATAAACTTTTAGGTTCTCTTTATGAAACAGTAAAAGCTACCAACTATGACTTTCAAATTCTTATTGATGTAAACATGCCAAACATTGGGAAAAGAGTACGAAAACTACTTTTAGACCCAAACGAAGCAAATGACCTACGAAGAAGTATGGTTTGGTAAAGTCAGGTCTGCACATAAACAATGCAAACAAGGTCTTGAACAACAGCCAAAACACTTGAGCTTTCACTACAAAAGAAAACTTAAAAGCATAAGGGAGGATAAAATACCAATCTAAAAGAGAAATTTCACTCAAATAGATACAAACAGGGTCAAGAAGACTCAAGAGGTTTCAAATCCAGTGGAAATGGGGCAAGCAAGTTCAGTCAAACTCAAATTAGGGTACAAAACACCAAACAGGTCCACAACCCCACAACTTGGGTCAACAAACCCCAAAACTTTCCAAACAAGCCCAAATTGATCAAAAGAGGTTCAAATCATGAATGCAGGATCTGTACAAGGATGGGAGATCACTTACAGTTGTTTAACACAAACCTAGGGTCATCACGTACCCCAAAAAATGCAGCCACAGCCCCCAGATTTGGGTCCACAACCCAAAAACTCAAAAATTTCAAACCCATATTTTGAGCGCTACTGTGTATGAAGGAGACTAGCGCCCATAGCAGGATGGGCGCTACTGTGTAGAATAAAATTAGCGTATGGGTGCTACTGTGTTGTACAAACATTAGCGTACAGGTAGAAAAAGTTTGAAAAACGGGCTTAAAACCCCCACACCTGCGTCCACAAGGGTTTGCAAGGGCTGGGAAGGGTCTATAAGAGCCAAGGAGGGTCAAACAGAGCCTACTAACTGATCCTAATCAAGAAAATGAACAAATACCATCAAACAAGACTGAAGAAATGACCTTGGATACCCCTAATCAATTAGGCTTTCCCCAGCGGAGTCGCCATTCTGTTGTGGGGAAAATGCACCTATAGTTTAGGGGAGAAACTACCAACTTACGGTGATAAAGATAGACTTACAAGCATTCTGCAAGTACAACAAATAAATGAAGAGATTAGGGTTTAGAGATGTAGGCACCTCATTCAGAAGGTTGATCCTAGCTTTGCCTCCCTCTCTCTTCAATGCTTATCTAGTGTTGCAATGCCCATACCTGCAAAACAACTTGATACCTTTCTCAAACACATTTGACTACATATATAATACTGATATCCATAATGGAAGAAGACATCAAACTACAATCAAACAGTAATCAAATATAAGACACATTAATAGGTCATATTTGGAAAGAGAATAATGTCTAATCTTTATTGATGAATGAAAGCAAGTACATAAAGTTATACCTTCCTTCAAGCTTGGCACTTCACGAAACCTAGATTCAAGGTCTCCTGCTTCTGTTCTCCAAGGATTCCAGCCTCTAATCAAATGTGCTAGGGTTTACCAAAACTAAGCACAAGAGAGGGGGATGAGGGTCTCCATTCCTCCAGCATAACAATATTGTAGACTTGTTCCCCTTCTATGGCCCTTCTACACTCCTTATATAGTCAGTGAGGAAGAGGAAAAGAAGTTATAACCGCTCAAGAGGTTTCCCAACCAACTTAACTTACTCGAATTTCGAGATTTTGACCAAAACAGGGGTGTACGCTACTCTACAGTATACAAAGTCACGTACACATGCTACTATTTCAATAGTGGAGTCGCGCTCAGTAGGGTATACACACTACTATCATGCCTGTGTACCAGCGCTCATATTGAAAAATGGCCAAAAACAGGCTTTTATGCTCATTTTCAGGAGATGGTTTGGTCTGGAAAAATGTTCCTAAGGGTCATATACATCAAATGGGTCAAGAATGAGGTAATTTCAACCATTTTTAGTATTCCAAATGACTCCTCCATCCACAAGTGTCCTGCTATGTGACTAAAACTTGATATCAAGAAGTGTCGCCATGCGACCAAGGGAAGCAAGTGTCGTCACGGACGGAGAGGTGTCATTTCAAGCTATAACAATAACAACACACCAATAATGAATATAACGATATAGAAATATTTTGCGTCGTTTAATTTTTGTTATTTTATTTTTCACTACACCAATGTGTATCGTATGCATTTTAATTAGGTAAACACACCGCTAGTGAATATAAACAGATTCAAAAAAATTTCATCCGATTTTTTCTTTTAGTTACACCTCGTGTCGGTGCTTCCAATCACACACGGTGCACTAGTGCTGTTAGAATATAAAAACACACCATAAATTATTTTACTTATTAAAAAAAATATTTTCCCAGGTAGGAGGGAAACCTTTTTGGCTGAAATTGGTGCGTCATTTATGTGGTAGCACCGGTGCATGATTGTAGTTTAAATGCATCAGTATTTAATGGCTATAGAAATAGAAAATAATTTTTTTTCTTTCTCCGCTTGATGGGGATTTCGATCGTGGTGTGGTATTTTTTTAATACACAGTGGTGCATACAGACATTAGGCGCACCGGTGCATTTGGTATGCATCAAAGCACTGAGTAAAAACATCCAGTAAAACCTCCGCTCAATCGCCTCCGCTAGCAAACTCCACTATAAACATATATTTGGGCTCTTTTTAGAGGAACATCCGTAAAAACCTTTGCTAGAGGGGTATTTTCCTTGTAGTGTTAAAATATATGAAGATTTATATTACCATATTTCTCTACATGACTCACATACTTGAAAGAATACAAAGATAATAAAGTGATTCATTGCAACCTCTAGCTCCTTACTGTACACAAGAGGACTTCTAACAACACAAGGCGATTAACAGGGTGCTAACAAGGTTATATGGATGAATTTTTCTGGCTAGAATGGAAAAAGTATGGGAGACATACATGAACTATTGATTGGGTCATTCGGTACTGCATCACAAACATCCATCTCTTCGAACAAAGACAAAGGATGTGGGTGGGGTGCCATGTTTACTACTTCTTTAAATACATAATTAGGATAAGTGTGAATCCATAAAAATAGGTAACACTTTTTTCAAAGGGAGAGCATGGAACAAGTGTTTTTCATATCCCCAATTGAGGTAGTTTTAAGCCTTCAATCAAGCTATTAGTACCTTAATTGAGATCTTAAATGAGCCCTTGATTAAGGGTTCTTAATGTATGTGGAAAACCATCGATCAAGGTGTGAGATTGGGTTAAGTAAACCCTTGTGATCAAGGTCCTTTCTTAAAAATATCTATGACAATTTTTTTTGAAAATACAGTAAATAAGTAACCCGAAACTTTGTTCATGGGTTTTTTTATATACAATTGTGATACACTCAAGTCAATATTTTTTTATTTTTACAATTTAAAATGATCTCACCTATTTGGGTATTTTTCACAATCTGAATATTTTCACTATTGATGGTTTATAAATACTTTCTTGGTGGTTTATAAAAAACTCATTGGTGGATTTTTAAGATAGAATTGGTGATAGATTCCTTAATCCTTTCTAATTTTATCTTTTGAAATGGATAACTTATATTTGTTGGTTTATATTTAGTATTTTTTTATAATTATTGTATTATAATTATTTTTAAAATTTTCATACCTTAACTTATATGATAGCTTGTTTTTGGAATATTATTTAAAAAAATGTCTTTTGCTACTACTATTGTTTATGTGTGTGTGTATTTTGTTACTTTATATATAGAGAGAGAGATATTTTGGTGGTTTATAAAAAAAATATTAATGGATTTTTAAGATAGAATTGGTGATAGACTCCGTATTCTTTTCAATTTTTTATCTTTTTGAAATGGGTAACTTATATTTATTGGTTTATATTTAGTATTTTTTACAATTATTGTATTATTATCATTATTTTTTAAATTTTCATACCTTTTATTTATATGATAGTTTGTTTTTGGAATATTATTTTTAAAATGTGTCTTTTGCTACTATATATATAGAGAGAGAGTTTATAAAAAAAATATTACTGGATTTTTAAGATAGAATTGGTGGTAGATTCCCTAATCCTTTCCATTTTTATTTTTTGAAATGGGTAACTTATATTTGTTGGTTTATATTTAGTATTTTTTATAATTATTGTATTATTATTATTTTTTATATTTTTCATACCTTTTTCTTATATGATAGTTTGTTTTCAAATATTATTTTTAAAATGTGTCTTTTGCTACTATTTTATGTGTTTTGCTACTATTGTATGTGTGTGTATTTTGTTACTTGAGAGAGAGAGAGAGAGAGAGAGAGAGAGAGAGAGATCAACCTTCTAGAAAAGAATTTTAAAATTGTCAATTTATTGGGTGGTCCTTGCAATATGTACATGTATGTAAATAATATGAATCCTCATAACAACGTGGAGCGTTCATTATTATTTATAAATATTGTTTTAAATTCTTACATTTGTTTATTTATTTATATCTATTTAATATATTATATTTTTGGTATTTACTTTGACAAGCTAGAGGGTTGTTTGGAAGAGGTTGGTTGTGTTGACATGACCTTGGTTGGTATAGTCATCATCCTTCTTCTCTATGTTGTTGAGGTTATTGTTCGTATGGAAAGGAGTCCCTATGATCTCAACAAGCATCCAAAAATTCTCACTTTTTTTTGTTCTAATATGGGTATTGATTGTTAACATTTATAAAAAAATGTTATAATAATCAAATCCCAAAAGATCGCTTATGATAATGTAATGTATGACAACAACAACTTGAGGGAAGTGATTTCATATAAATATCTTGGAATCAATATTCACCATAAGCTTAACTAGAGCTATAACATTGAGAAATGGATTAATGGAGTGTGGAAATATTATTATGGACTTAAAACAATTGTAACTCAAGACACCTCAAGCTTTGGGATAGGAAGAAACTCCTCTTTGAGACTCTTGTCACTTCTATTATCTTATATGGTTGTGAAGTTTAGGGCTGCAACATCTCTAGAGAATCATGGATACAGATGGAGCAAATTCAAAAGTGTTTTCTAAGATATAATATTAAAATTAAGGCCAATACACCTTGTCCTATCCTCCTCATAGAAGCGAGTCTCTCCCCGATTGAGAGCATGGCTATGAATATGTACCTACTGTACAAGAACACTATAAACAACATGGGAGACAAGAGGATTCCTAAGATTACTTCATACTCTAGTCAAAACCACTTGAGACTTAAGCAAGGATGGCATAAAGCTGCCAAGTCTTTGCTAAATCATTGGGGGGTTGATGAAGATACCACTTTGCATAATAGTGATGATATTAAAAGTATTATTACATCTAAATTTAAGGAGAAGATGTGGTGTGAATCAATTTAGCGGCAACATTAGCTGTCTCCGAAGAGGCCAAGTGGAAAACCAGTATTTAGACAGGAATGTAGGCCATGCTAGTCTCAACAACTACTTTAAGAAGATAATAATGGAGCTGTCTAGGTCAATAAACCACAATCAAAGCGAGACAACTCCTGCCCAAGATTTAAATCAAATCAATTTTAATTGTCTTGACGTGGGATGTGCTCAAGGATTTCCAAACGAATACCTGGAAGGCATGCCAAATCACATACAAGTGCATATGAGCAACAATACTCCCACATGAGAGACATTCCAGAAGAATCATGGTAATCAAGATTTTGTTGACGCTTCAATGAATCCAGAACACATCAACCAAGGAATTGTGGCACATGATGAATTAATTGACTGGAACTAGGGTGGGGTTTTGGCACGTGATGAGTTAATTGAGAATATTCATTACTGGGAGCAATACGGGGCTGAGATTGCAGCAAAGAATGGATTTGGGAATAGTGATTAATATCAAATTCCTCTGCAATTTGTAATATCAAATTCCAAGCTCTCTCAATCTAGTGGAAAGAGTTCTCTTTGTTCTGTATTTTTCCCCGCTTTTATAGATGCAATGTCCATAACTAATTACAGCGACTATCAATGAATTAGTGTTACTATTATAACGAATATAGATGGGAAACCCACATTCATATATAAGTGGTGGAACAAGATGATTATCCTTATAAAAAGCACATAATATGCCAATGACTATGATCAAGTTGCTAATAGTGGTGACCACCACAATGTCGAATGTTTTTAAATGATAGTTTCAAAAAATGATTGGAAGCTTTGTAATATCTATGCCATCTCACCATGTTGTCAATCACTGGTTCGAAAAGTAATTACTAGACAATGAATCTCTCGTCTCTCGTCATTTTGTTCTATTGGTTTTCATGGAGAGACTTTGTGAGATGATAATTGATCGGATCTCTTCTACCACATTAGCTTTAAGGGTTAGGGCTATTAGGGTTATTGGATCCAAGGGTCTCTTTATCTTATTATATTAACATTTAATATAAAATGTAGTTTTGACTTTTTATTAATATTTTTTTTAAAGGAAAACAAATATTACATCTCTTCATAAATAAAGTACTACCTGTTGGCACCTATAAATTTTTGCACAAAGTCCTAAGAGAAGGACTATTTCCCACTGATAGGCTCCGTGAAAAGATGGTCAAAACCCCTCCCTATTTAGGACCAGGTTGCTAGAACCAAGAGAACACCTCAGTTGAAAAGGAAACAGTGAGAAATATGGAGGTTTTGGACATTTTAAGCCTAAGGAGATAGCCCAAATAATAAAAAATGGGTAGAAATACATATAACCTATGGTCCGAAAGGAAATAAAATGGAAGATAAGGCTCGAAAAAGTTCCAACCGTTGATCCGAAGCGTGAAATAAATCTATGACCCGCAAATCATCCTCACATGGTGGAGTTGCGCAAAAAGAACCACAAGAAAGTGGTCGCGAGAGTTAAACTGCCAGGATAGGTGGCAGCCGGAAGAGAGCTTGCAAGAGAATTTTGACGGTAATAAAAAACCACCAAAGGGCTTGCGATACCATTGCAGCGGAGGAATAAGGTAAAGACCAACGGCGCGGAGTGCAAAAGCCGGAGATCTGACGGTGCAGAAGATATGTTGTCATGTCAGCAGAAAGATCCGGGCAGATCAACGGCTCTCAGCAAGAAAGGGTCAAATATACGGCTAAGTGGATGCAGGAGATGCAAGGCTGGTAACGTAATGGGATCCACTTGTGAGAGTACCAAATGACTTGGCACGTGGATAGCTCCTCACCATAGATATATTAAAGTCGAGATCAATGCTCCTCGTTGATTGTCGCAATGTAAAGAAGCATCCCAGATAAGCATGAAAGGTGGTCACGAGGTTGTATACTGTTTTCCATGTGTCATCATCTGAACACCTCGCGAGGAAGATTAAATGGTCATCCAAAACCATAAGTCAAGTCGCGATACCACCATACCCCTATGTACGGTTAAGTAAAATAGATGGCTAAGATTTAAAGCTGGTAGGAGATCCTACGGTGGAGATTAAGAGATGTCAAATCAAAAAGGTTAAATGAAGAATCAAATCAATGGCCTGGAAGCAATGCCCAGCAGATCAACATACTAAAAGGAGGGACAGTTGGCGAAGGTGAGCAGAATTTATCAAGACGTGGTTATATATGTGAATATACCTTTCAAAGTTGGCATTTTTACCCTTCTGAAACCTGTATGAGAGGGAGGGGTTTTTTCCAGAATATGATGTTCTAGCCCCGGTACAGAAGTTTGATGGCTGGTCTCCAGGAATTTGGGTAGAAGCGCGAGATTCATGTGGTTGTACCCCAACAGGGAAGCCCCAGAGACCCGATATCAGTTTCGGCTCGGGCCATAATGGCCAGTGAAGAAGCTAGCTCTCACGACCTCGACATTGTATGCCTGGAGGTCATCTCAGGAATAACTGTGGTTGCCTTGTTCCACCAAAGTCCGTCAAAAGGTCATCAGACCTTCGTAATTCCTCGCCATGGGCCCGACCTAGGAATTAGATTAAACCCCAATATGGGAGAATTTCTGACCAAAGGTATCCTTCCGCAGGTAACATTTTCCCTGGTCTTAGTGGCTTCAGGACTAGTTTCGGGATAAGGGGGAAGGATTGGGATAGGAAGGCAAAGAAAGCATGTTGCCTGGCCTTGCTAAGATGAAGACAGAGATTTTCAAAGGGTTGTAAGCATCCTAAAGGTGTTGGACGCTTATGACTGAGAAGTCGGCAAACGGGTGGAGACCAGAAAAAGTCTGTAAAAGAGGTGTGAAAAGGGAAAAGTCCCTTACGTGGATTGGAGGTTGGCTCGAAAGGTGATAAGGTAATGTGACCCACGTCTTTTGGAGCATGTGCAAAAGCATGAGATTAACAGTCGCCACATGATAGATGTCAGAAGAACGGACCTGCCAAGGGTATCTCTGAATGATATCCTAGAAGATTACCGGTATGATGGGATGCACTTTTGCACCATCATTGGCTATGCCATCTATCTGGGACGACGTCGCTGAGCATGCTGAAGGTCACCTCAAAGCCTTGGGCATCACAGTTACCTGATTGAAGAGACTGATAGTGTTATCATAGAAATTATGACTACTCACAGCTACCGTCATCATCGCAGCAGTTACAGATAAGGTTCTCACTTCTTTTATCCGAAGTCGATATAAGGGAAAGATGGTGCACCTGGCGGTTCGACTATATTCTCTGTTGCGATTGGCTCATGGAGAAACGACAGGGTTGCAAAATTGTATTTATGCTAGAGCAAGTATGGGAAGAGATAGAGGGAAATTCCACCCCTTCATCTCTTATGGTATTCGACCTCATAAAGTCCGACTCTGCTAGCAAGGACAAGAAACGTGATGGACAACAAATTCCCAAAGGAGACCGGAAAAGAACAAAGAAGGAGAGACTCGTAACCAAGCGGGGCAGACAACCAGATACAGAAATGGTCCACGATTTCATACTCCCCACTAAGGAAACGACACCTATCCTACCAGATGATACACCACAGGCTGAAAGCTCATTGAAAGTGGAAGATTTCTTTGACTCGCAAGGTCATTTGCGAACCCGGGGTTGAAACGATCCTCTATCTATAATATGTCGTTCCTTGTCTTAATCAATCTGTTTGAAACATGACACATATGTAATATTTTTTGAATTTTTGGGTTTAGTGAGGTGTCATTGAATTTGTAACTAATTTCTGTTTCAAATGGGCCGAGTATGAGGCTCCAGGCCATTATAAGTTTCATGTAATTTCAAATGAAAAAAGGGGGGGAGAACTTTGAAGCTCTACATATTTTGTCCACTGTTGTTATTTTGAGATATTCCTTGAATAAAGTTGTCAGAATCTTACATGTGTTTTTCAGAGATTCCTGTGTAATTGGTCTGGTAGTCTGTTTTTCCTTTCCTATGTGATATGTGTTTCTTTCCTTTGTTAATCCATATTGTTAATATTCCTTCGTACTTGGTTCAGTGTAGCATCTGAATGAGATTCATAGAGATTATTCCTTGTTCATTTCTTACCAAGTATTTCACAAATTATTTATGCTAAAGTTGGTATAGGATTCATCTATGTATACCTTATATCAATGGATTGTTCATCTTTCTTCTTTTTCACCAATTAAATCACTTTGACTACTAGCTGGTTGCTACCTTGCCTCTGTGTGAATGTATCTGTTAAGCATTTGATGATAATGTTTATGTTATACTTGAATCGACTCCATTTCCCAATATAGACCCCTATTTTTCTCCGACCAATGGTTTACCAGAGTAAAATTTGTCCTACAGAAATCTGACCTTCTGCATATGTTTAAATAGAACATCTTAAGGAATGAATGTTGGTTTCCTTTTTTATGATTGACAACCCTAATTATTTCAAGATTTTCATTATTTTATTGAGAGATCCCTCTCAGACTGTGTTGGGTCAGTAACATCAGTCCAAAGACTGGTTAGTGGTTACCCCAAATTACCCTTCCTTACGACCTGGGGTTCAATTTGGGTGTTAACAAATTGGCGTCGCTGCCGGGGAACGCAAGTTTTCTTGTTTTCCTTGCAAGAACAACAAAGATTCAAAGAAAAGAGAGATCCCTGTGGGAAAACAGATATTTCCATATCTTTAAGGGTTGTACAATTTTTTCCCTAGCAACTCCACTCATAAAGATTCATATTCAAGAAAGCACTCCACTGGGGAAGACCTCCGAAGCTGAATCCTAATTCTGAAGAAGATCTTGGCAAGGCATTATGGCCTCAAGAAAGATCCACACTAGAGGTAACCCTATCCCTGAAACTCTGTTAATTGTTAATAATCCAGAAATTCTGCTTAAACGAAAAGCTGAAAAAGATAAAGTTAATACTTCAAACAGTGAAAGAATTGTGTCCAAAGCAAAATCCCCTATTTTTCAAGAATTAAATATAGAGATTGACGTTAGGAAACCCTTACCCATATCAAGATCTGAATCATGTCTAATATTAGGTGAAGGAGTTCTTAATAATCTTGAATCTCACCTGTTAGATCCTATCTGGCGTAATTTACTAGATACTATCAAGGCTAGAAAAGCTAAGCCCTGTTCCCAGCATATCCTACCCCTTTCGCAAAATCCACCTGTAATCATGGATGCCAGATTTGCACCTCTAGCCCTACCAACTATTTTACATGACCTACCCCAAAACTATGCACAAAGGATCATTTCCTATGATGCAGAGGGAAATTTTTCTACCAGACAACATGTAGACAGGTTTGAAGATTTTATTGACCTAGAGGAAGTGGATCATGATGGTGCAAAAATGAGGTTATTTTCCCAAAGTTTATTTGGAGAACCGAAAAAATGGTACAGGTTGCTACCAAATGCCTCCATAAATGATTTTGCAGAATTCAAGACCCTATTCTTAGAAAGATGGGAAATAATAGGGAGTCCTGCCGTAGTCTTGTCCCAGTACAATCACATCAAGAAAGGAGGTTTCGAGTCGATACACGAATTTTCTGCTCATTTTATGAGGGCATATAATTCTATTCCAGATGATCTAAAACCCTCAGCAGGCGCTGCAAAACTCCACTTTGCGGACGCCTTTGATGGAGATTTCTCATGTACATTAACAAAAAGAAAATTTGCCCCCCTGCCCGTCTTGCTAAATGATTCCCTAGAAGTTGAGGCTAACATGATGGCCTCAGGGAAGATAAAGGGTAAAACAGAAGCTGAAAGAAAAAAAGCAGGAGACCCAACTTCTACCTCATCTGCTTCTAACGATGCAAAATTTGATGCCATGATGAAATCCATGGAAAATTTGATGGATAGATTAACCATAGATACCAAACCTCCTTCCCGATAAAATCCTGAAAACTAGATCCAAAACCCAAACTTTAGGAGACCACCGCCCCCTGCAAGAAATCAAAGAAATTTTGAAGAACAGCTGATATGCCCTCCTTTTGCTGAAAATATGGTAGACAATGAAATAGTTGAAGATCCCACCAAAGCCCAGATTCATTTTGTTGACTCCCTAGACCATGGAATATACCTAATTGAAAGGGAGCATGACTTCTTTAACAAAGGAAGTACTGGTAGCAAACCTAAGTTAGAATCCGAACAATACCTAATGGGTTATCAAAATGTTGTTGATGATCTTCAAAGAAAGCTAAAATTGAGAAGTAGAGAAGTTGTCATGAGTAAAGGAAAGCTTCCTTTGAACCAACCTCCAATCACCCAACAAGCTGCAGAAGAACCAAAAGAGAAACAGCAAAAATCTATTGCAAACAAAAGACCTGAAAATAAAGAAGAAGATGGTCAACCTTCAAAAGAGGTTAAACCACCAGAAATCACAGAGGTAATCAAACCTATCCCTACTTTCAGCCTCAGAGCTGAACTGTCAAAAGAAAATATCTCCATCCCTCTTAATGAGTTACTGAAAAATAATGAGTACAGGGAAGAGATAACGAAGATGGTTAAAGGAAAAGATGAACACCAGCATGATATTCTAGAGTTGTCTGATGATGCTCCTACCATAATTTTTGGATCTAAGTTGGAAGAACCGGGCGATGAAGAAGTCCCTCCTTTCTACTTAAGCCTAAATGTCCATGATCAGATCTTGCACAATGCCTTAATAGACTCTAGGGCATCTCATAACATAATGCCAAAATCTGTGTTAAAAGGGCTAGGATTAGAGGTGACAAGGCCATACCAGGATCTTTACTCCTTTGATTTTGGGACTGATCAAGAATATGGTAGTAACTCTACCCCAACTCCCTGCTAAAAGTGTCATGATGGATGTGGTGGTGGCTGATGTGCCTGCAAAGTTTGGAATGCTTTTGTCAAGATCCTGGGTTTCAAAGTTGAAAAGAACTATGCATATGGACTTATCTTATGCCACAATTCCCGTGTTTGGGGAAAATAGGAGATTGTATAGAGAAAGCAGGATGGAGTATGTCATCAGTAGCAAAAGAAAACCTGAAAATCACCCTATATATGCAGTTGATATAGACATGGGCTGCTCCATTTTTGTTGTTGATGGCCCTTGTTGTGATCCTAACCCTCCCTTATATAGGGAAGTTGATGAAGATAAGGATTTTGCAGCTAGATATGAAGCTTATGAAAGAGAAAAAAATGAGGAAGGCTGGTGGAAAATGTATTTTGATGGTTCTGTAAGCAAGAATGGTGCTGGGGCAGGGGTTTGGATCATTCCTCTCAACAGAGAGTCTAGGGCACTTTCATACAAGCTAACTTTTGAATGCACTAATAATGTTGCCGAATACGAAGCATTACTGTTGGGATTGTGGGCTCTAAAAGATTTGGGAGCTAAGAAGATAGAAGTATTTGGAGACTCTGAGTTCGTAGTGAACCAGATAAATGATAGTTACCAAGCCAAACACCGAAGAATGAGGGCATATAGAAATGAAGCTTGGGATTTCTTTGGGAATTTTTTCACAGAACACAAGATTAGAGTAATACCTAGACATGAAAATGATGTACCAGATTCTTTGGCGACTACTGCTGGAGGATTTAAGACTCTGATCTTCTCTCAGGCTAAGTACAAGGTCGAGATAATAAATAGAACTTCTATTCCTGATAATTCTAAGTATTAGCAGGTATTTGAAGACGACTTACAGCTCAGGAGATTTTTAGAACACTCTGATGAGTTTGCAAATGTGCATATTGATACTGAAAATGAGAACCTTGACAAATTTGTAGAAGGTGAAGAGGAAGCTAAAAAACAAGGGTGGAAAAACATGATAGGTGGTAAGGATATTATTCAATTGAAGAATATTTACATCCCTAAAGGTCTGATACCCCTGGAAAAGCTCTTTGATCAAGATGATGCAGCCAAAAATCCAAAATTTGAACCCGCCCGAGAATCAGTAGAAGATCAAAACTTGGGTACAGATAAAGATCCTCAAATGGTGAAGTTGTCTAAAAGATTACAAGCTGACAAAAAGAAACGTTATGTAGAGTTGATGAAAAGACACACTGATTCTTTTGCCTGGACCTATGAAGACTTGAAGGAGTATGATACATCAATCATACAGTATACCATTCCACTCAAGCCATGTGAGAAACCTTTTAAGCAAAAATTAAGAAGAATCAATCCTAAGCTAACAAATATCATAGAGAAAGAAGTCAAAAAGATTTTTAATTCTAAGATAATTGTTACCTTAAGGTTCTCACAATGGATAGCAAATCTGGTCCCAATCAGAAAGAAAAGTGGAGAAATCAGAATCTGTATTGATTTTAGGAACCTGAACAGAGCATCAATGAAAGACAATTACCCTTTACCTAAAATGGATCACATTTTGCAACAAGTGGTAGGAGCCAAAAGAATCTCCACCATGGATGGTTTCTCGGGTTATAATCATATTAAAGTACAACCAGAAGATCAGGAAAAAACTACTTTCACAGCTCCTTGGGGAACCTTCATGTATGCTAAGATGCCATTCGGTTAGATGAACGCTGGAGCTACTTTCCAAAGAGCTACGGATATTGCGTTTGCTGAAGAAAAAGATAAATTTGTAGTGGTATACATGGACGATATAAAAGTTTTTTCAAAATCAGTTGAAGAACATCTCAAGCATTTGGAAAGAGTTTTCATAAAATGCAGGAAATATGGCATTTCCTTGAATCCAAAAAAATCCTTTTTTGATCTGGATGAAGCTAAGCTTTTAGGACATATCATCACCAAAGATGGGATAAAAATTGATCCTGAGAGGGTTAGTGCTATTTAGAAAGTAGGAGAGCCTAGAAGCAAAAAGGAATTATAGTCTTTCATTGGCCAAGTGGGTTTTTTAAGGAGATTCATACCAAGTTTTGCCAAAATAATGAGGAGTATTACAAATATGCTAAGGAAAGAGAACCAAATAAAATGGACCAAAGAAGCCATAGATTCGTTTAAAGGGATCAAGACAGCCATCACCGAAGCTCCAGTATTGGCTAGCATAAACTTTACTAAGGATTTCCTAGTTTTCTTATATGCATCTGAACATACAATAGATGGGGTGTTGTTGCAAAAAAATGATCAAAATGCTAAGCAACCTATTGCTTTTTTCAGCAGAGTACTGAGAGACTAGGAACTGAAATATGATATCATGGAGAAATAGGCTTATGCTCTCATAAAATATCTGAAATATTTCAGGGTTTATATCATACATTCACACATCATTGCTTATGTCCCAAATAGTGCTGTGAAAGGTATTTTGACCCAGTCTGATCCTGAAGGCAGAAGGGCCAAGTGGATTGCAATGTTATTGGAATATGATTTGGAAATAAAACCCACTAAGCTGGTGAAAGGCCAAGGGTTAGCAAAATTAATGACCGAAGAAAATTGTGACTCCTTGCAGCTAAATTTTTTGGAGAATCAACCAAACCAGCTGGATGCAAACATACAGGTGAAACCTGAATTCTCTGAGTCTCCTTGGTATACTGACATTATTTTTGTACTGCAGAATTTACAAGCACCTGTAGGGTTAAGTAAAAGCAGGGCCAGGTCTATAAAACTAAAAGCTTCCAATTACTGTATCATGAACCAATATATGTATTGGAAAAACCCTAGATGGGTGCTGCTAAACTGTTTGGTTGAAGAAGAGGCTAAACACATAAAAGAAGAATTCCACAAAGGGGACTGCGGGGGACATCACTCCTGGAAAGAGATAGTAAATAAAATCCTGAGAGCAGGGTTTTACTGGCCCACTATGTTTTCCGATGTTTACAAAGAAACTGTGGTTTGTCACCAATGTCAGAATTTCGATGGAAAAAGAAAGTTTGTTTCCCTCCCTCTACATCCTATTATAGTTGAAGCACCTTTTCAACAATGGGGTTTAGATTTCATTGGGTAAATAAACCCAAACTCCTCTGGACAACACAGATGGATATTGACGGCTACTGTTTATTTTACCAAATGGATAGAAGCCATACCTACCAGGCGGGTGACTGAAGGAGTAATCATGGATTTTCTGGAAGATAAAATCCTATCTAGATTCGGATGCCCCAAAAGAATTGTCACTGATAATGCTCCATCTTTCTGTTCCAAAAAGATGATTAACTTCTCCCATAAATACCATATCATCCTAAATCCTTCCACAGCTTATTACCCCCAAGGAAACGGACTAGCAAAGTCTTCAAATAAGAGCCTGGTAAGAATCATAAAAAAGTTGTTAGAAGATAATAAGAGGTCCTGGCACACAAAGCTAAAGTATGCTCTGTGGTCTAACAAAATCAGCATGAAAAGATCCATCGAGATGTCACCATTTCAGTTGGTGTATGGAGAAGAAGTAATTTTTCCAGCGTCCCTAGGTTTACCTGTCATGAGGTTATTACAGGGGATGGAAGAAGAACCAAATCCTATGAAAAGAAGAGTAAATCAGTTAGTTGAGTTGAATAAGCTAAGAAATAAGGCATATGACAAAGTAGAAAGCCATCAAGAGAAAATGAAGGAAGCTTTCGACAAAAAGGCCAAGGAGGATTATTTTCAGGTTAATGACCTAGTTCTGAAGTGGAACGCCCCTAAAGAAGAAAAACACAAAAATTTTGACCATATGTGGATGGGACCATATGTTATCGCAGCAATCCAAGGAATAAATTCTTTTGTCTTGGAACATCAAGACGGATCTTCCTGGTCAGGGGGTCCAGTCAATGGGAGATTGTTAAAACATTACCTGTCCTAAGGGAAGTAGGTATTCCATGTACCATAGCCTCTGTATATATTTTTCATTTGTTTTTTACAGTTGTTTTAAAATCCCTGACTGCAAACCTGAAAGCCTTGAAACCCTAGAGAAAAGAAGATAAGGTCGAGAAGGCTAGCCATGGTTCCTTTTTCTTTTCATGTGTGAGCAGCCTAGATATGCGGCAGATACAGTTGCAGTTCTAAGAAATCAGAAGAAGATGTTGACTCTGAAGTTTAAACCACCCAATGGATTAGGCACTTAGTCTACGGAGTTCTTTGCTACCTCACAGGGAGGATAGCATCCCCAGCTGGAGCCAGTTGTTGGCACCTATAAATTTTTGCACAAAGTCCTAAGAGAAGGACTATTTCCCACTGATAGGCTCCGTGAAAAGATGGTCAAAACCCCTCCCTATTCAAGACCAGGTTGCTAGAACCAAGAGAACACCTCAGTTGAAAAGGAAACAGTGAGAAAGATGGAGGTTTTGGACACTTTAAGCCTAAGGAGATAGCCCAAATAATAAAAAATGGGTAGAAATACATATAACATATGGTCCGAAAGGAAATAAAATGGAAGATAAGGCTCAGACAAGTTCCAACCGTTGATTCGAAGCACAAAATAAATCTATGGCCCACAAATCATCCTTGCATGGTGGAGTTGCACAAAAAGAACCACAAAAAAGTGGTCGCTAGAGGTAAACCACCGAGACAGGTGGCAGCTGGAAGAGACCTTGCAAGAGAATTTCGACGGTAAGCAAAAACCACCAAAGGCTTGCGATACCATTGCAGCGAAGGAATAAGGTAAAGATCAACGGCGCAGAGTGCAAAAGCCGAAGATCTGACGGTGTAGAAGATATGTTGTCATGTCAGCAGAAAGATCTGGTCAGATCAACGGCTCTCAGCAAGAAAGGGTCAGATCTACAGCTAAGTGGATGCAGGAGATGCAAGGCTGGTAACGTAATGGGCTCCACTTGCGAGAGTATGAAATGACTGGGCACATGGATAGCTCCTCGCTATAGATATATTAAAGTCGAGATCAACGCTCCTCATTGATCGCCGCAAGGTAAAGAAGCATCCCAGATAAGCATGAAAGGTGGTTGCGAGGTTGTATACCATTTTCCATGTGTCATCATCTAAACACCTCGCGAGGAAGATTAAATGGTAATCCAAAACCATAAGTCAAGTCGCGAGACCACCATACCCCTATGTACGGTTAAGTAAAATAGATGGCTAATATTTAAAGTTGGTAGGAGATCCTACGGTGGAGATTAAGAGATGTCAAATCAAAAAGGTTAAATGAAGAATCAAATCAACGGCCTGGAAGCAACGCCCAGCAGATCAACGGACTAAAAGGAGGGACAGCTGGCGAAGGTGAGCAGAAGTTATCAAGACGTGCTCATATATGCGAATACACCTTTCAAAGTTAGCATTTTTACCCTTCCGAAACTTGTATGAGCAGGAGGGGTTTTTTCCAAAATATGATGTTCTAGCCCCGGTACATAATTTTGATGGCTGGTCTCCAGGGATTTGGGTAGAATCACGAGAGTCGTGCGGTTGCACCCCAACAAGGAAGCCCCGGAGACCCGGTATCAGTTTTGGCCCGAGCCATAATGGCCTGTGAAGAAGCTAGCTCTCACGACCTTGGCATTGTAGGCCTAGCAGTCATCTTGGGAATAACTGTGGTTTCCTTGTTCCACCAAAGTCCATCAAAAGGTCATCGGACCTTCATAATTCCTCGCCATGGGCCCGACCTAGGCATTAGAGATAATTCCCACAAATTCTCGGACGTCCAAAGTAGTGGTTGGTCTGTCCAAAAGCATAGGTGGGTCAAGATTAAACCCTGATATGGGAGAATTTCTGACCAAAGGTATCCTTCCGTAGGTAACATTTTCCCTAGTCTTAGTGGCTTCAGGCCTAGTTTCGGGATAAGGGGGAAAGATTGGGATAGGCAAGCAAAGAAAGCATGTCGCCTGGCCTTGCTAAGATGAAGACAGAGATTTTCAAAGGGTTGTAGGCATCCTAAAGGTGTTGGATGCTTATGACTGAGAAGTCAGCAAATGGGTGGAGACCAAAAAAAGTCTGTAAAAGAGGTGTGAAAAGGGAAAAGTCGCTTACGTGGATTGGAGGTTGGCTCGAAAGGTGATAAAGGTAATGTGACCCATGTCTTTCGGAGCGTGTGTGAAAGCATGAGATTAAAGGTCACCACACGAGAGATGTCAGAAGAACGGACCTGCCAAGGGTATCTCTGAATGATATCCCAGAAGATTACCGATACATGATGGGATGCACTTTTGCACCATCATTGGCTATGATATCTATCTGGGACAACGTCGCTGAGCATGCTAAAGGTCACCTCAAAGCCTTGGGAATCACGATTACCTGATTGAAGAGACTGATAGTGTTATCAGAGCAATTATGACTACTCACAGCTACCTTCATCATCACAGCAATTACAAATAAGGTTCTCACTTCTTTTATCTGAAGTCGATATAAGGGAAAGATGGTGCACCTCGCGGTTTGACTATCTTCTCTGCTGCGATTGGCTCATGGAGAAAGGACGGGGTTGCAAAGTGTTATTATTGCTAGAGCAAATATGGGAAGAGATAGAGGGAAATTCCACCCCTTCATCTCTTATGGTATTCGACCTCATAAAGTCTGACTCTGCCAGCAAGGACGAGAAACGTGATGGATGACAAATGCCCAAAGGAGACCGACAAAGAACGAAGAAGGAGAGACTCGTAACCAAGAGGGGCGGCCAACTGGATATAGAAATGGTCCACGATTTCATACTCCCCACTAAGGAAATGACACCTATCCTTCCAGATGATGCACCACATGCTGACAGCTCATTGAAAGTGGAAGATTTATTTGACTCACAAGGTCATTTGCGAACCAGGGTTGAAACGATCCTCTGTCTATAATATTCTGTTCCTTGTCTTAATCAATCTTTTTGAAACATGACACATATGTAATATTTTTTGAATTTTTGGGTTTAATGAGGTGTCACTGAATTTGTAACTAATTTCTGTTTCAAATGGGCCGAGTATGAGGCTCCAGGCCATTATAGGTTTCATGTAATTTCAAATGAAAAAAGGCGGGGAGAACTTTGAAGCTCTACATATTTTGTCCACTGTTGTTATTTTGAGATATTCCTTGAATAAAGTTGTCAGAAGCTTACATGCGTTTTTCAGATATTCTTGTGTAATTGGTCTAGTAGTCTGTTTTTCCTTTCCTATGTGATAAGTGTTTCTTTCCTTTGTTAATCCATATTGTTAATATTCCTTCGCACTTGGTTCATTGTAGCATCTGAATGAGATTCATAGAGATTATGCCTTGTTCATTTCTTACCAAGTATTTCAGAAATTATTTCTGCTAAAGTTGGTATAGGATTCATCTGTGTATGCCTTATATCAATGGATTGTTCATCTTTCTTCTTTTTCACCAATTAAATCACTTTGACTACTAGCTAGTTGCTACCTTGCCTCTGTGTGAATGTATCTGCTAAGCATTTGATGATAATGTTTATGTTATACTTGAATCGACTCCATTTCCCAATATAGACCCCTATTTCTCTCCAACCAATGGTTTACCAGAGTAAAATTTGTCCTACATAAATCTGACCTTCTGCATATGTTTAAATAGAACATATTGAGGAATGAATGCTGGTGTCCTTTTTCATGATTGACGACCCTGATTATTTCCAACTTTTCGTTAGTTTATTGAGAGAGCCCTCTCCGACTGTGTTGGGTCAGTAACATCAGTCCAAAGATTGGTTAGTGGTTACCCCAAATTAACCTTCCTTACGACCTAGGGTCACTTTGGGTGTTAACACTACCATTTTAATAACATGTTTTTCATCATTTGATTTCCATGTTATCACTCTTCTTTTGTATTGTGTTTTATGTTCTCTTAGCAAAATTGTGTTATTGCCTTTAACTTAATCAATAAGTAAAGGAATTATTCAATAAAACTTTATTTAAAAAATCTCAACCTAACAAGTTATTAACCACTAAAATGGTTCTTTGATCGTTACATAAAGTTGAAATGGATATAGCAGATGATTGTATAAAGTTTAAGTTGATCATTGTACCATTAGGAAATAGCATCCTACTAACTCATTAAATCATAGATATGGAGCCCAAATACCATGGCTAAGGCTGAAAATGAAGGTTAACATGTGCTCATATTTTGAATATCATTCAAAATCCCATTTTATTAAAAAAATCATATTATTAAAATATAATATTTTTTATTACAATTTCTAAAAGTTTTAGATTTTTTTGTTACATAAGGTCATAACAAAAAGTCCATTATCATTCCATAACAAAAAACCGTTAAATTTTTAAGTAATTGTTTTGTTATATGTAAAATTGTATAAAATATATGATGATCCATGCAACATTAGCAATTAACCTCTTACTAACTCCTTGGCCTCTGCATACAATCACATCATTATGAACCATAACTAACACCCTTCATAATTACTAATCTCTCTCATAGTTTACCCCTCATAATTATTAATCTCTCTCGTAGTTTTAGTTATAGTAGCATAATTTGGTCGTATTGAACTCTCGTGTACATAAATTCGGAAAAAATACAAAATTTATATATATAATAGTATATGCTGACTATATCTAACTTTGTATACATACAACTAAATACAATAAACAATACGTGCTTCCTTAGCAGACGAGTTAAGTGATGAATCCCTGTTCAACCCAATATTGATAATATCGGGACGAATCCCTGTTCAACCCAATATTGATAATATCGGGACGTGAATAGGTACCCAATATTCAGTAGCGATATGCATGTTCAGTAATCCAATTTATGAAACTAACTTATCAATGTGATAACTAATTGATGCGATTCAGTGCCACACGCTTAATTACGGAGGATGATCCTATCATTTCTGACAATTCTGTGCATGAAATATCAATGGGGTGTACATAGATTTACCCTTAAGCCGCTTAGAGATAGGGCTCAATTCTATGCAAAGATATAATACAGATTATGCATTTTATATCACTTAAGTTCTTTATACTCGACTTATGTTATTATGGTTTTAGTTAGTTTTAGTCTATTTTAACAAAAATGTCAAGAAATCCCAAACCCATTAGATCATAAATTAAGGCTTAATTATAAAACCATATTAAAGTCCCAATTTATTTAAAAAATAGATCATATATTTATTAAAAAGTACTATTAGATAATATTTTTCTTATGCAATTAAGAAATTAAGAAAAGTTAGACTTAATTAGTTTATATTTAAGTTCATAGGAGTTTATAAACTAGCAAAACTACTTAACTTGTGGCTGATAAATATCCATAGGTCACAAGTTAAGTGCCATGAACAAGTTATATGTTATTTGTTCTCCATACTTAGTTTAATCATATGTTGTTGTCTATGCTTCACCTACCTTATACTTGTCTTGATCTTCCTTCAATCTAAAAAAGCATAAATAATAATCCACTCCAAATTCTAAAATATAAATAATTATAAATTATAGTGGAGGCTGAAATAAATATATTTTCAAGGGTCATTTCAAACTCGAAATAAACAATTATATTATAAAAAAATATACATAATAACTAATAACGAAGATCATCGAGTTGCCACCCTCTAGAGAATTTGCCATGGCAGATCACCACACATAAATAAGAAGGCAAAGTATGAAATAAAAGAAGATGAGATGCCATCACTGCAACCAGACAGAGCTTCAGATCAATCTCACCGCCTCTCCTAGCTTCTGATCAATCTCACTGCCTCTCCCATCCGAGGTGGTCATCAAGTCTATCCATGAAAACCAATCTCGTCCTCATCAACAAGAAGACAAAAAAAGGAGAGATTCGTCATCCAAAAATATAAAATTATAAAAACATTTTTCCATCTAGGTTTTTCTTGTTTACCCTATTTTGGTGCTCTAAATGTTATTATGCACCGGTGCAATTTCAATATAACTACGCAATGTTAATGATTGGAACAATATAACCATATTTTTTTGTCTCACACTTTCTTTTAATTTTCCCTACATTGGTGTGTAATGAATATAATGCACTAGTACATTTAGTTGAGATAAATGCACTACTAGTGAATATCAAAATATTAAAAAGTTTTACTTCCAGTGTTTTTTTTACTCTACTTTGGTGCTCTAAATGATATTGAGTTTCGTTGCGTTTTATAGATAACAACACACCAATAATGAATATAATGATATAAAATATTTTGCGTCATTGAATTTTTGTTATTTTATTTTTCAATACACCAATGTGTATCGTATGCATTTTAATTAGGTAAACACACCACTAGTGAATATAAACTTATTCAAACGTTTTTCATCCGATTTTTTCTTTTAGTTACACCTCGTGTCAGTGCTTCCAGTCACACACGATGCACTAGTGTTGTTCAAATATACAAACACACCGTAAATTATTTTACTTATTAAAAAAAATATTTTCCTAGGTAGGAGGGAAACATTTTTTGGCTGAAATTGGTGCCTCATTTATGTGGTAGCACCGGTGCATCATCGTAGTTTAAATGCATCGGTATTTGTTGGCTATAGAAATAGAAAATAATTTTTTTTCTTTCTCCGCTTGACAGGGATTTCGATCGTGGTGCACTACTTTTTTAATACACAGTGGTGCATACAGACATTAGGCACACTAGTGCATTTGGTATGCATCAAAGCATTGAGTAAAAACATCCAGTAAAACCTCCACTCACTCTCCTCCGCTAGCAAACTCCACTATAAACATATATTTGGGCTCTTTTTAGAGGAACATCTGTAAAAACCTCCGCTAGAGGGGTCTTTTCCTTGTAGTGTTAAAATATATGAATATTTATATTAGCATATTTCTCTACATGACTCACATACTTGAAAGAATACAAAGACAATAAAGTGAGTCATTGCAACCTCTAGCTCCTTGATGTACAAAAGAGGACTTCTAACAACACAAGGCGATTAACAGGGTGCTAACAAAGATATATGGATGAATTTTTCTGGCTACAATGGAAAATGTATGGGAGACATACATGAACTATTGATTGGGTCATTCGGTACTGCATCACAAACATCCATCTCTTCGAACAAAGACAAAGGATGTGGGTGGGGTTCCATGTTTACTACTTCTCTAAATACATAATTAGGATAAGTGTGAATCCATAAAAATAGGTAACACTTTTTGGAAAGGGAGAGCAGTGTTTTTCATATCCCCAATTGAGGTAATTTTAAGCCTTCAATCAAGCTATTAATACCTTAATTGAGATCTTAAATGAGCCCTTGATTAAGGGTTCTTAATGTAGGTGGAAAACCATCAATCAAGGTGTGAGGTTGGGTTAAGTAAACCCTTGTGATCAAGGTCCTTTCCTAAAAATATATATGAATATTTTGTTTTTGAAAATATAGTAAATAAGTAACCTGAAACTTTGTTCATGAGTTTTTTTATATACAATTGTGATACACTCAAGTCAATATTTTTTTATTTTTACATTTTAAAATGATCTCATCTATTTGGGTATTTTTCACAATCTGAACATTTTCACCATTGATGGTTTATAAATAATTTCTTGGTGGTTTATAAAAAACTCATTGGTGGATTTTTAAGATAGAATTGGTGATAGATTCCTTAATCCTTTCTAATTTTATCTTTTGAAATGGATAACTTATATTTGTTGGTTTATATTTAGTATTTTTTATAATTATTGTATTATAATTATTTTTTAAATTTTCATACCTTTTCTTATATGATAGCTTGTTTTTGGAATATTATTTAAAAATGTGTCTTTTGCTACTACTATTGTATATATGTGTGTCTTTTGTTACTTTATATATAGAGAGAGATATTTTGGTGGTTTATAAAAAAAATATTAATGGATTTTTAAGATAGAATTGGTGATAGATTCCGTAATCTTTTCTATTTTTTATCTTTTTGAAATCGGAAACTTATATTTATTGGTTTATATTTAGTATTTTTTATAATTATTGTATTATTATCATTATTTTTTAAATTTTCATACCTTTTATTTATATGATAGTTTGTTTTTGGAATATTATTTTAAAAATGTGTTTTTTGCTTATATATAGAGAGAGAAAGTTTTTATAAAAAAAATATTAGTGGATTTTTAAGATAGAATTGGTGGTAGATTCCCTAATCCTTTTCATTTTTATTTTTTGAAATGGTTAACTTATATTTGTTGGTTTATATTTAGTATTTTTTATAATTATTGTATTATTATTATTTTTTATATTTTCCATACCTTTTTCTTATATGATAGTTTGTTTTCAAATATTATTTTTAAAATGTGTCTTTTGTTACTATTGTATGTGTGTGTATTTTGTTACTTTATATATATATATATATAGAGAGAGAGAGAGAGAGAGAGAGAGAGAGAGAGAGAGATCCCAGGTATCAACCTTCTAGAAAGAATTTTAAAATTGCCAATTTATTGGGTGGTCCTTGCAATCTGTACATGTATGTAAATAGTATGAATACCGGTAATAATGTGGAGCATTCATTATTCTTTATAAATATTGCTTTAAATTCTTACATATGTTTATTTATTTATATCTATTTAATATATTATATTTTTGGTATTTACTTTGACAAGCTAGAGGGTTGTTTGGAAGAGGCTGGTTGTGTCTACACAACTTTGGCTGGTATAATCATCATCCTTCTTCTCTATGTTGAGGTTATTGTTCTTATGGAAAGGAGTCCCTATGATCTCAACAAGCATCTAAAAATTCTCAGTTTTTTTTATTTTAATATGGGTATTGATTGTTAGCATTTATAAAAAAATGTTATGATAATCAAATCCCAAAAGATCGCTTATGATAATGTAATGTATGACAACAACAACTTGGGGGAAGTGATTTCATATAAATATCTTGGAATCAATATTCGCCATAAGCTTAACTAGAGTTATAGCATTGAGAAAAGAATTAATGGAGTGTGGAAATATTATTATGGACTTAAAACAATTGTAACTCAAGACACCTCTAGCTTTGGGATAGGAAGAAACTCCTCTTTGAGACTCTTTTCACTTCTGTTATCTTATATGGTTGTGAATTTTAGCGCTGCAACATCTCTAGAGAATCATGGATACAGATGAAGCAAATTCAAAAGTGTTTTATAAGATATAATATTAAAATTAAGGCCAATACACCTTGTCCTATCCTCCTTATAGAAGCGAGTCTCTCCCCGATTGAGAGCATGGCTATGAATATGTACCTAATGTACAAGAACACTATAAAAAACATGGGAGACAAGAAGCTTCCTAAGATTACTTCATACTCGAGTCAAAACCACTTGAGACTTAAGCGAGGATGGCATAAAGATGCCAAGTCTTTGCTAAATCATTGGGGAGTTGATGAAGATACCACTTTGCATAATAGTGATGATATTAAAAGTATTATTACATCTAAATTTAAGGAGAAGATGTGGTGTGAAAAAGAGTTAAAGGATAAGAAAAAATCAAGATCTCATAAGGAGGTGATAAACCCTAACCTATAAGATCAAAAGTATCTCTCTATTTTAACTAGCATAAAGAAGAAAATAAACATTACTAAAATAAGAACAATCTCTCGAGATCCATAGTGAAATGGGGCATAGGACAATTCCTAAAACACCATGGGATGAATTTTTTTCCATCTTTGTGACATAGAGGGTTGAAGATGAAAATCACTTTCTCATGGGTGTTCCCATGAAGTTCGGTAAAATTTTTTGGGGATTTACCGAAGCTCAAGCTCGATCCAAGGCTTAAATAAGCCCTCACTCAATATTGATCGAGGGATTTGTCAACATATAAACATATTTTTTAGCAATCAATATGTAAAAAAATAACTTTTAGATAAGTAAAGAGTTATTTTTTTACGATTGCTAACAATTATTTTAATTTTATGTTGCGCTGAGAATTTGTAGGAGTAATCTTTGGAGTCAAAATTCAGAGTTTTCTCTGCGGTAGATTCCATGTTGAATATTTTATTTTTACATCTATATTTTACTTGATCGGGATGTATAGTACAAAGAGTTATTTTAAATGGAAACTTGTATTGGGCGGGGGTATTAACATTTAAATTTTGGGACATAGAAACAAATAAATAAATATAATTCATCACATCAAATACCATGGGTTACCAAAACCATGGAAAATAAATCACTAACAAAAAAATGGAGTTAAGCTAATTACTAACAAACAGAGAAGAGGCTTCTTAAAGCATTTTACAATGGTGTTCTTCACTCCTTTAAATAAAATTCATCACATCAAATACCATGGACAAATTTACCATGGGTTACCAAAACCATAGGCCATAAATCACCAACAACAAATATGCATTAAGTTAATTACTATTTGATGGAGTCAAATAATAACCTTAGTACAAAAGATTTGAAATTATAATAGCTTAGAGCATACATTTGAATGTTGAATTAGTTGATTTGAAACTTTCAACATCCTATGTCACATTAAAGTCGTAAAATAATATTATATAGAAAAGAATAAACTTAGGAAATTTGTGAAAAAATATTGATGTAGGAAATAACTCGATCGAGCTATTTTCTAAACCGCATGTAAACCCTTGATCGAGGGCTTAAAAGAGAGGTCTCTAGCTCCTTTTTCTACATTTTTTTTCACAAGAACGAGTGTTATTTGTATTAAAAGAAAATAGATTGCCACCTAACTGTACAGTCGCAAATACAAATAACAGAGAGAAAATAGACCATAGTTTGGACTTGAAATTAAAAAATAGACATAATTGTTCTCCTTACATATTTGCAAATGAAAGTTCTAGAAATTCTACTAGTATGACAGCTAGTGTAAAGTTTGATGAAGCTACATGTTAAAAAACTGATTTTACAAAACATAATATAAGATCACATAAATTTATAAAAGATATTATGCTCGAAAGCATCATTCTTGTTGTTGGTTGCTGCTGTAGAATTACCTAGGGTATGTTGTTGCTCATATTTTTGTTGAGGATGCTCCACTGTGCAATCCTCCTTCAAAGATAGCATTTACCGCGAGACAATTGAGGACTTTTGCGCATATCGATTCTTTCCAACGACAAGGAAAAGTGTTCATTCCTCTTCTAAATAATGAATTTGTCTATGCATCCTTTTTATATCTTCCTCCCATTTATTTCTTCTCCCACATAGATAAGGGACTTTGCATTCCATAATGGCCACCCTGTCCTTTTGGTGCCCCATTTGTTCTTTGTGCATTTTCTCCATGTCTTCTACTTTTCCAAATAGTTGTCCTTTCCAATACTCAAGACTTGAGATAATATCGACGAGTGTTTACTGGGAGTCATCACACCTTCGTTCACAACGATGGACATCATGTTTTAGATGGTTAGATGATAATTCATGATGGATCCAACCCCCAAATTCTAGGGGACATGAGAAGGAAAAGGGTCGAATCCTAGTACAGTAGGTGAAGCACATGGTAGGTCCAAACATACAAGAATAAAGCAATTGAGGGATTAGGAGAGGAAGTATAAGTGCAATAGTTGACAAAAGCGAGTGGGGGGAGAATAATGGCAAAGGCTGTGACAAAGGATGAATACGGTACAATGACATTCAATCACATGCTGAAATGGGAAGTTACGAACCATTCTAGGAGGAGCATCATCGCAAATTAAGGCCAAATATCACCACACGTAGGAGAGATAAGGGAAAACATATATTAGAGTAAATGCATGAGGATGGATGATTATAGCTAAGGGTATGATGAGGATAGGTTGAAGTACTGAACTATGCATCGTCACATGTCATAATAACATTATCAAATAGGATATCATTCGAACTAGGGAAGCCCATGTAGGTTGGCGAGCCGAAATGGTGGATAAGGAAACTGTCACGAGGGGAAAAGGTCATGTCATGAATAACAGACATTAAAACACCGATGTGGGTGGAGGATACTTTGAGAAGTTTAGGAGTGTGAATCATCAAGGTATAAGGTCTAAAGTTTCTTCCCTTAAATGTTGCAAAATTCCAAGTTGAAGGGTGCAGGAATGGTTGGCTTGTTTGCCTACACTCTATCATTTTCATGGCATGGAGGTGTTGAATATCATATGATGATCTTGGATTTCATTTACATTACCTATTTTCTTCATACGTGTTTATATGTTTGAATAGGAAATGGAATCTTTAGTTATTGTTTAATATGTGAATGTTTTAGCTTCCATTACATAAGCTTCAACAAGATTTAAAGTTGTGAATAAATTACCAAATTCTCAAATGCTTAGTACATTTTCTGTCATTGGTAAATCAACTTGTCATATTTCCTGAACATTTTGAATATTTTGAATATTGAATAAGTTATATTCAAGAAATAAAAACTAACATACTTTATTTTATTTTATGAGTGCATTACTTTATAAGTACATTCATCATATTATATTCAAAAGACATTTATGATGTCAGAGAACACAAAAGTATTGCATATTTTTGAAATATTTATCCAAATAAGATATCCTTGTAAATATGCATTCCAGAGTGATATCTTTTGGTTGAGAATTTCTTCTTCAATGTTGTATTATTAAGCAAGAGTATCCAACAACTCTCAACTTGCCAATTCCTTTCTCCTTTGCTATACAGAGCCCATTCTAGAGTGTCAATGCTTCAGCATGTTTGTTATTTTTTATGCCAAGTGCCTATGCAATGTATGTTTCATTGATTTCCTTGGGGCCAAGAAGAGCCCCCACACACACCTACCACCTCAATGCAGATTTAATTTTACCAACCTCTTTAAAAGGAATAAACCCTATCATTAATTGCACCATAGGTAGCGTATTTGATGCTAGTTGAGTCATTAACGAATCATCTATCCACTAGCATATGATTTATGTGTTTTTGAGTTCGTATGATATTTTTTTAATTTTATTTTAAAACTTACACTTAAAAACCCTATCCACAACATCAAAGGAGCTCAAAGAAAAATCAACATAAAAAATACATAACCAAAAAATTAAAAATATATATATACACCCCACATCGACACGTCCTCTTCAAAAGGGTATTTCTGGTTTTTCAATTTATGTAAGCAATAAATAAAAATTTACACTCATAAAAATGTGAATAAAGTGTGATTCAAATATTCAGTGGTGAGTTCAAAAATTAATATAAATATAATTTTCCAAAATAATTAAAAAAATGTAAAGCCAAGTGTATTTTGTGTAGATCATGTCCATACATATTTTTTGGAAATTATACATTTAGTATTAAATTATTTTATGTGCACACAAACCACTTGTTAACTTTTCCTAATTTGAAAGGACAAACATTTCATTAAATGCAGTCCTGACATATTAAATGATATTAGTATTTTTTTCAAATATAATTTGAAAGACAACATAATTCCCTAAAATTTGTTTTTTAATTGCATGTCAAAATTCACAAGGCATAGATAAGTTTCTAGAGCTTCGATTAATAAATGAGGAAAATATTGAATTTTCACCGACACTTTTGGCCAAAAAGTGTTACCCATCTTCATGGATTCACCCTCATAGAATGTCCTACGTACACCCACATTAGAGCACAATTTCAAAATATTTACTATAATATTGACCTTCATAACCTTTTAACTCATCACAACTAGGAGGCTTTAGGAATGCTTATCTTAAAGCTTTTCGAGTATATAAATAAATTTCTAAAGAAAACCAAGTGACTCCTTACCTTTTTAAAATTCGATAGACCAAAGTTGGTGTTAGTGGACATCATCATCATCATCTTCAAATAGCAATAAATAACTAACATTTATAAGAATTTAAGACAATGTTTATAAAGAATAATGAATGTTCCACATTATTATGGGGATTCAGATAGATATGCATACAACCACTGTCTTTTTGGATGTAATTAAATGAATTTGGAAAGAAGCTAATACACACTTCAAAATGTAAAGTTCTAGTCATATTATGCATTGTGTGATTATAGTTGTGTTGCACATGAGGGATATTGGTATCCCATGTTTTTGCATGCTTATGGTTGGAAATGTGCAAAAGTTGAACAATGGTGTGATTTACTACCCCCATCTACCATATGTCTATGGGTGGAAGGAAACATTTCTCTTCAACATTACATCCAGCAATCCCCACAGCAATTGCCAAAAGTGGCTTAGAAATATATTGTCATGGTTGGAGATGACTAAAGATGGTAAGCCAAAGTGCACCCAAACGTTATCAAAGAACAATTGTTCATCTTGTTGCACTAAAATGAAATGAAATGTATATTAATGTTCTTGAAATACCAAATAGATCAAGGGGACATGAAAATACAACAATTATTTATAGCCAAAAGAAGGATATAAGAAGCACCCTTGAAAGGTGACAAAAAAGATTGCAAATTAACATGAAATGATATATCACATACAAGTGGGTTATACTAAAAAGGTGAACCCCATAAGCTGAAGAAGTGCTAGAAAAGAGACATAATCCTATGAATGAAGTGCAACAACCTTTGGGTAAGGAGGGACGAAACCTTGCTCATCATCTAAATTAGTAGTGCAAAACTACAAATGTCAACACTGAGTGACCGTCGAACAATTTACTCAACTAAGTTTCGTACACTAATAGGGCTCTAGGGAGTATTCCTTGATGAAATACAAAATCTGTTGTTGATGGCCAACGTAAAGACTAAGGAAGAATTGGAACTAATCCTAACATCTAATTCTAAGGAAATCCTAGTGGTAGGGAAGAAGTTAGTACATAAACAATTATTTTCATCAAGAGGCCAATTTCACTTTTCAATACTTAATCAATTCTTTTCATACTCATAGCCATAATTAATCACAAGTTGAATCACTCGAACAACAACCCAAGCTCTTCATGAAATATTATCATCCCTTAAGCCAAGGTAAACATAACACGGTTCATCATAAACCTATTTTCAAATCTAAAAACACGTGTACATGGCATTGAGTCTCATCAAGGAACCAAGTTGTATGCATCGTTACTAGTTCTACTTATTTAGGCAAGAAGATACAAAACTGGATGCAATCACCAAATGGATTAAAAGCTCTGGTCATTTTTGGTGTTTATAAAATTTTATGTGTTGGAACATGAAAACCATGTTTGAACAATAACACATGATACACACATACATACAAGTTTAGTTGTTTCCATTTCTCCAAATACACTTTTCAATATACATAGTTTTTATTAATTATATTAATACTATATAGTACTGTGTATTTTAGAAAAGTCATATCTCTTGCATACTACTGAAATACCCATTGTTTTCCAAGATAGCTTTCAAAGGTAGACCATTCTATTTTGGCAAGTTCCCATAGAGAAGACCAAATACAAGTATAAATGCATAAAACTTGTTGACCTTCATCTTGTGAATAAGGTAACAATTATAATTGGCATTTTGGTGACCGAGTTTTTGGCACAAGACCAGACTCCCTTTTAACATGCCTTAAACATATTTTGGAGTTGCCTTGCAAAAGTATGATGGTTGAGTTGGTGCACTCTATAGAGAAATTCAACCTCGTAGATGAATATATGGCACATCTTATGGTTAAGGGAGGACATGCTCCTCATTTTAACAAATGTACTTTTCTACTAGGAAAATAATTTTATTTCCATCTGCTCAAAAATTTCAACTCACAATTGATATAATATGAACTTATAACATTGTTGGTCTCGACTGTTGACATATTGTTTCAAAAGGTTAAACAACTTTCATATATTGAATTAAGCTCAATCCCTAGCGTACAACATTAAAGCAGAAGTTAAGCCTTTTCCCAAAGTGCTTTTTTATGTCAGTGGAGACATATTGAAACATATTTTCTCATTTCAATTTAAAGTTTTTGATAATTTAGTTTTTTTAATTATTTATTATTTATTTTTAAGTTATTTATTCTTATTTCATTGATATGTCATTATTTTTATTTATTTTTATCCTTTTACTATTTTATCTAATAAAAATAACTTTATTATCAACTTATTAATAAAAAATATTTATTCTATAAATTAGGTATACATAATAAAAATTATATATTTATAAGAATATAAAAAACAAGTAACGGCTGTCTTCCTAATCACGCCCTTCAATTGATGGCCTTACTTAACTACCTGCCTTCCATCCTCCTTATCTCGTTTTATTATTTAACATTTCTCTATTTCTGTTCCGCATTTTCTTTCACGTCTCCTTCCTCGTGCAACCCTTTCACGTCTCATTCCTCAGGAGGGGAATTCGATCGATCACAAGAACTCTGAGAGTTAGCGGATCCGACAGGCGAGGAAAGAGAATTTTGCGGTTTATTTCGGTTCTTGTGCAGTCGTTTTCTACGGGCAATCTTAGTGTGATGGACGATGAAGGGTGGTCAGGAATTTGAGGGGATTAAGGGAGAATTTGAGGCAGGGAATTTATTTAATGTGTTTAATGTTTGTTTTGGGCGGGCCGAGGGCTGTCTTGCTAATCGATTGCTTATTGACTAAGAACGAAGAACTCTTCATAGGGGAAATATTTGTGGGTCCTTGAGTCTAGATCATGGATAGAATGGAGAACTCTTGCTTTATAGAAAGCCCTTTTATCTTGATAGATTGACTATATATGAGATTTAGGCTCTCATTTTGCTGGAGGATGGATTCAAAATTAGTGTTCACCTACAAGCCCTTATCTGGAGAGATTAGCGGTGGTCCTTTGGTAAGTCTATTCATCTTTATGATACTAAAAAAATTGTGGCTTGCTTCATAAGTAGATTCCTTTAACCCTGAACTATATGGACTTATACTAAGCTTGAGAAGAGTTGGAGTGAAATTTTGCATAGTGTTTGGTCCTTAAGAGTCTCTTTTAAGCTTTGAGTTGTTCCCTAGCTTGTTATTGATCAGAGACTTTGAACAAAGGCCCGACTTGCCAAAAGTGGTTTTATGGATAATAGATGCCTTTCATGTGGGAAAGAGAAAATTGTCAAGTATATCATGTGTGATTGCAAATTTGCACAAGAATGTTGGTGATAAATTCATTGCCAAATCCCCTCCATTTGCCAAGGAAAAATCCATTGGAATGGAACTATTTTTCGGGATTCAAAATCGGTTGGTGTTTAAGTATTTTCTACCTCACTCATGTTATTGTTTCAACCCTATTTATCTTCGGAAGCTATATTGTAAGTATATTTCTGAGAATAGTGTTATCTCTATCTCTTCCTTCCTTGAATCCTAGTGGGGAAGAGTACATTTCCAATTGGTGGCCAAATGCTATTTTTTAGTAGGGATGCAAAGATATTTGATGCCTCTACTTATTCTGGTTTTATTGTAGTTCTAATAGCTCTAAGAAAAGTTTTCTTTTACATCCTCATCTCTTGTACATATGTTACTCTCTTTGTATATATTGCTTTCTTTGGGCAAAATATTGTAGCTCACTTGGTGAGTGAAGGGCCCAGGCTATATAAAAAATATGGGGTGGGGTGGGGTTCAATTCCCCCGTATTATAAAATATCTGGAAAAAAAAATTGCTTTCTTTATAATAGATAAAGTATTTTTAATAAATAAATAAATAAAATTTACCACAAGGACACTCTTAACGAACACCAATCAACAATCTATAGACAATCACCTTTGTAGGGAGATTTTGTGGCTTGATCTTGTCAAATAGTCACTTCCATTGTTTAATCTGGAAACTCGCAGACTAGACTTGAAGGAACTATGAGTGAAAGGGAGAAACTTGCTAATTATTCCAATTTGTCTTTAATTTACCTAGTAGAAGCAAATTTATGATTTCCTCATATTTATTTATATTCTTGTTTCCAAAGAGAACCATCTTAGGATCCTTTCATATGCTTTTGCCTCCCCTATAGAACCATTTCCAAAAAGTAGGATATCATCTACAAAAGAATGCGAGTGGATACCATCTCTCATGGCACATTAATTTGCCCCAAAATCCTACTTCCTTTTTAATGTATTATATACTTATTGAGGTTCATTGCTATAAAAAGGAACTAAATAGGTGAGAGAGGGAAACCCTAGCTCAAACTTATTGTTATATATGAGGGATATCACATTAACAAGTAAATAATAAAAACAATTTCTGTGGATTTGTTAAAAATTACCCACTATTTAGAAAACTAGGATAATGATCTATCATATCATAAGATACTTATAAAAAAATAAGGTGGCTAAGTATGGACCATCCCAAAAATACCTCAATACTTTACAACCCTCATTGAACATACTAGTTGGTATATGGATTACTAAATGATCTAAAATTGTACATAATGATAAAAGCTTGGGTTTTCCATTGGATCTAAAACTGTACATGTAGGGTGTAGCAGTTATCATCTTCCCTTCGCAAGGAAAATACATAAGGAAGAGGGGATTCCCACTTCTAAATTATCCACAATAAGTAATCTCTTAGACGACCAAATTATGACTTAATTAGCCAAGTAACTTTAGAATAACCAATTATTCAGCCTTTTATCTTTTCTGCATATTATGTTATAAGCCAACATGATTTCAAGTGAATTCACTCTTTCAATAGGCATACTCTTACTTTCCCCATTAAACTTCAAGACAAACCTTGTTTGCTTCACTTCATAAACTTCCAGAGCATGCATACTGTCATGTCCCCAATTTTGGATAATTCAGTGACCATGGGTAAAAGGGGACAAAATAACCCCTAAGGAAAATAATTTCATTTGATTGTGCATGCATAGAATAAGTTTTATCCTAAGTCAAGTGGATAAATTAATTTTATTAATTTTAATTATTTTTTGTAATTAGAATTGCTAATATGTGTGCAAGTGGGCCAAGAGGGAACCCTCATGAGGATAAGGTTGCTAAATGGAACCTGAGGTAAGAAAAATAGCAAAAGATGAAAATCAGGGAAGGTGTATGACATTGCCAAAAGCAAGAAATTAGAAATATCTAGGAAAAGCTAAGGAGAGCGCAGTTTCTAAAAGGGAGATCAGTTTACAAAGCAAGAAACTCTAACAAAGAAGGAAACATCTTGAGACAAAAGGGGGCACGGTTTCTAAAGGAAAGAAAATCTTGTAAGTCAAAAGCAAGGAAAGTATATCCACTCATGGGTGGCCCATGTGGAAGGGTTCTCACAGGTCACCAAGATATTCAAATTGCTTAGTAGGTCACCCTAAAATTATATAAAAGAATGATTCCAACTCCAATTCACATCTTGTGACCATTTTTTAATTGAATGTGAGAGCTATAGCTCCTCTTGTTGAGTGATGTGCCTCAACCTTGCTTTGGGTGATGCTCCCCTTAGCCATTTTTTTTCTAGTCTCTCCTCCACCCTCTCTAGAAGGTATTGAAGACTAGTTTGCAGCCATTGAAGAATCATATGCAACCATTAAATACTGATCTCAAGTTGGGGTCAAATTGCTTCAAGCATCCAATTCAAAATCTCTACGCATTCCCTTCATTCAGTGGGAACAATGTGGAAGGGACGAAATAGAGCTTCTGGGTTCAGAAATTATGAGAACTTCTGGGTTGTGAGACCTGTTCCATTGCATCCGTGGGGTCGTTTCCAATAATAAATTCATTTTTTCTTGTTGAAAAAGGTGTCTAGATGACCAAGATACAACCATTCTCACCAGAGCCAAGGTTTCAATGTCAAGGAGCACACGTGTGAAGTTTCAGTTGATAAATGCACCCCTGAGTAGATCATGAAGTCCAGTGCGCACCTCATATACAATAAATAGCTTATCTACAAATCCATATCAGTCCAGTATTGAATATTCTTAAGCTTCCATAGAGTGATCATCATTCAGAGTGCCCTGGGAGAGAGTATTGGAATATTTCATCAGAAGGAGGTGCTCCATTTCAGTGGAGAAGCTTAGTGAAAATCAGAAGGTCCTGTGTGCATCTCATATACAATTAATATCTCTGATCTCATCCTCATATCAGTTCCAGTACAACCTTCCATCTATTCCTGCTCTTTTCATGCACATTTTCTCATTAATGTAAGAATTTCTAGCATTTAAGATACATTGAAGGTATGAATGTTAAAATATCTCTATTCTCTATTCAAGACCACTTATTTCGACCTGATGTTGTCCAATATATTGTATAAGAACCCTCCTTTATTCCATACCTAATATTTGTAAGCTTCTGAGGTTATTTGAAACAATTAAATGGAAGACTAGCTCTTTATGCAACAATTAATTATTAGCTTTGTCATTTTGGCCAGTAAATTTTATGTACAAGTTTATTTTCTGATCTGATGGGCGTATGAGGTTCCTAAGACAACATTAAATCACCCCAGGCCATTTTTTGAGAATTTGGACACACCTTAGTCAGTTTGAGGAAGTTTGGAAAATTACTAGTTGAGCAATCCTGCCTAACGCACTTGACCCTTTTTCTCCCAAAATTCATCCAGAGCATCCCAATTCTCCCTGAACTCTGATCCATCATTTATTACAGATTTTAAATCCTGACATACACCCTTGGTTTCATTCACGAAGTACATCTAATTCTAGTTTGCATATGTTGATGTGCCCAGGAAGCATTGGAGTAGACTTCAGCCTAGCTGATGTTCAAAACATAAATGGCCCCAGTAATTTGTGCATAGGACTTGGAATTTGGCCGTGTTCTACCTTGATGCTGCACATTTCCCACATAAAAACCAGAACCTAAAGTAATCCCCATCATCCTTGATTTGGGAGTGAGTGTTTGGAGTTATCACCTTGTAGGCATAAAAATTGTTAAACTTTACTACTAAAAATTCTACTTACAATTTGAGTTTTGAGTTGAGATCCTAACCTATCCTTGGATGGTATCTTACAGTGGTACTAGAGCACTTTCCTCTGCCCCTGTGGAAATAAAGAAGCTCATTGTTGAAGAATTTTGCAGAACAAATCTTCAAAAGTGCAATATGAGGCTCCTACCAATGATTGGGGAAGATTTTGAGCCATATAAAGAAGAGGAAATGTCTTATGTTGGAGATTTCTATTTGTAGAGGTGTGAAGAAGATTTCTTTTCTAACCATATGTTTGAAGAGGACATAGGATATGATCTAACTATGTCTAAATGGGATGGAAAAGTTTCACAGGGAAAGAATATGAAGGAATCATTCCAATATCTCATGGAATACAGTACCTTGAAGAAAGAGATAAGGAAGGTTTTGTCTTTCCAAGACTATTGCTCTTTGGAGATGAATAGACTGTTCAAGGACCCCTAGTGCAAAGAAAATTAAATAAGGATTTCACATATGTTTGACAGTGTGTGCAAAGAAGTGGGGTTACTAGTACCGAAGGGAGCCAAATTTGAGGCACACGTGAATTATTGTTGTGCTAGCCAGTGCAAGGAGGAAATTGATCACTCTCTCTCTCCGAGCAAGGAAGAGGGAAATACCAAGAATAATCATGATAAAATTTCTGATTTTTGAAGCAGCCATGTTTACTTGTAGCCACATGATCCATTAGAAGGTAAGCATATGCCACTTGCATGTGAAGGTTTCAAAATGAAGAGCATCTATGAGAAGAGAAGGTCACTACAAAGTGACTGCAATGGAGAAGAAAAAATCCATGAGGAAGAGTGTAAGTTAGAAGAATCCAAGGAGAAAATTCTCTCTGATGAGGTTTGTACATCACATGAGCATGATGGTTCCACCACCTGTGCTAATTACGATCACCCTGAGGTTGGTGACAATCTGGACTTGGGTAGAAGAGGGACCACTATTGGTTGCTCAATTTCTTGTGAAGCATCTACTTATAGATGCTTGATTTATGATAGAGTATCTAATGATGGGTACTCTCATATCTATGTTGGGGACATGGATATCCTCATTGCTGAAGATGTTGTGAGTACAATTTCCTTGGAGAAATAAGAAGGCCTTACAGTAGTAGAAGCTGAAACAAAGAAATTGGTGGAAGGACAAACCACCATAATTCCATCACACGAGGAGGTGAACATAACAAATGGTAATTTATTCAGTTATGGTTTTTATGTGCCTCTGTGTCAATTTGATGTTGCAGCCACTTCCAATGAGAATATTGGATTGGTTGAGCCCTCAAGTGTTGGGGTTCTTGAATTGGAGAAGGATGAAATTTTGAGAGAAAGTTTTTCTGGTGCACCAGAGATGAATAAGCACCCAATTTGCAGCCTAGGTTATGTTGTTAATGATCTAAAAGATGAATATTTTTCAGCATCAAGAGATGGATCAACTTTCAAACTTGGAACTTCATGAAGTTGATCCTAGAAATATAGAAGAAGAGGAGGTTCATCTGCCAGAACCTCATTTCCTTGAAGGGACACTAAAGCTGAATGAATGCAAGATCAACAAGGCCCTTCAAATCCTCAATGACACCCATGCCTTAATGGAAAATATCTGTTGGAAGTTGGGGGAGAAGTCTTCCATGAGGGACATGGAGGAGTTTCAGAAAGCCATGGCAATCATTAAGGGAAATTTCCCATACTTGCTTTCTGACAAAGACAATCTGCTTGATCTTGTGTGTAGTGCCCTTGCTAGGCACTGGGTCTCTGTTCGCTTTACATGTAAATACCAAGTTTTTCTCCTTTGCTTTCTAATGAAAAGAATCGACCGTCTATGTTTCAGGGTTCTAAATGTTCATAAGTCTGTGCAGATTAAACAAACATAAGCCTAAGAATTTTCATGTTAACCCTGTTCTTTTAACATACGTAATTTGGAATTAAAAGAAAATACCTGTTACTTAAGCTGGCTCAGTAAAATACCTGGAATCCGTAGATTTGCAGCAAGGTAAGAATATTCTTGCAGTGGGTTCTGTAGGTTACCTTAGCAACCCAAAATGATGTGTCCACCCTGTCGATCAGCTATTATCGTGCTGACCCTAGGAAATCAACGGATTTCCTAGCCCCCGATCCCACAAACCGATAATCCCGACAGCAGCTTTCCATTGAACCTTTCCATGGTAATCTTTCCGCTGAGTTAACCCCCTCCTCAGTCTTTTCTTTTGAGTTTCCCACCTCCTCAAAGCTTCGAGTTAACCCCCTCCTCGGCATCGAGTTAACCCCCTCCTCGGCATTCCTCCTTTTTCACAAAATCTCCTCACCGTTCTTCCACCATGACCCCCCCCCCCCTTACTACTTTGTTAAATCCCCTCTTTATAGGAATCCACCTCCTTCATAAAGTCAAACTTCCTTATCACTCCACCATCCTAGCTGTCGTGGTCTTTTGGAAGTACAAATCATTAATGCATCCCCTTTTTAAGGAAAAACGGTGGATTATATATTATTTTTAAATCACCCAAATTCTCTCGGGTAGTGGAATTATTCAATAATTTATTTAAACAATCCTTTTTATTTACTTGGAATGATTCCGTTAATTAATTAAATGAATAATCTATTTAATAAATTTATTATTATTCGATCCATTATGTTTTTATAAAAGGGTTTATTACTTTATTATTGATTAAATAATAACAATAACAACAATGATAATTAATAATAATAGTAATTCAATAAATTGTGAATAGTAATTAAAATGTTTATTTGTTTAATCAATAAGTGTCAACATAGTACTTCTATGTATAGTTAATGAAATATACTTAACGGTTTATTTAATCATGATCAACAATTATCTAGCACACTCTTCTAGTATTAATATTCATCTATCATACTTCATATTGACGACACCTTCATTTGAGGGTACTTACAAGTAACAATTCTTATCTTAATTGTTCATTACAATGTTCACATTCAAGATTAATTAACTTATTTTATACATTAGAACTTGATAATCTTTTACTAATTAAATCATTCATTAAATACTTAATTGAGTTATCTAGGATAACTTATAACATTGTTAAATCTTGATAAGTGTGTTGTAAACCAATATTATTGCACATGTGCATAATGTGCATGCGTGGCCATCGTATGCACAAGACAGACATGTACTATAAAAATATGTCATATATATATATCCTATGCATAATAGCTAACTAACACTAATAATACTTTATGCAAACTGAACAAGTATACATTCATCATAGTACTACTAAAACATCATCAGTTATTTTATCAGTTAACCTTTAAGATTTCCTTTCGTTATTTTTATGATTGCATTTGATCAGTTATTCAGGTGCAAGGGGAGCTACCTACTACCACTAACTCCGGGTCAAGGACTACCCAACCCTCAACAGTACTAACTATCATATGCTCCCATCCTAACCTACTGCCACATCCTCCCTATCCCTCCTCTGCTAGTACAAAAGTGGATGTCGAACTCATTGACCTGACCACATAGAACTTGAGAGTGATAGCGTCGGCTGAACAGCGGACCTATCCTCTCCTAGCAGGCATCCGACCATCGTCATCACACATACATGGGGAGCGTGTCTCAGCACGACCCTCCCACGACCTCGGGTATCATAGGAACATAGGGTGGGAAACACATCCATCCCTCTCAACATACTGGGCCTACGCCCTTATCAAATCATACTCTGCTGCTCTCGAGATTATCGGTCTATGTCATCATATCATCAGTTTCGGTTGCTAAGGTTCCCTGCATGGATAAGCTCTTATCCATATATCAGATCAAGTATCCGGCTATCCCATAGCCCTCGTGTCCTGTAGGTTAGTATTCCGCAAGATACACCTTTTATAACAAGCATTTCCATTCGATCACCAATTGATCCATATCATCAACATCATTCATTTCACGTCACAATTTTATCGTATCACAGATATGCATGGAATATAACAGTTCTATCAATTTCATCATAGGATGGCATCCACGTACAACACCATATATTTTACATTCTATCATTGTCTGATCCATATTGTCAGCATCATTTATTTCATCACATAAAATCATTAAATCGATCACAGCATAATTACCACATCATATATATATCACATTTCCTCTAGGACGATTATCAAACATACACTGTCATTATGAAATAAAAGAATCTCATGTTAATCATAACTTAATAACTGCATGAATATAGTAACATCATTAACACAGTAGCAACATATCATCATGTCTATCATGCCAAAAATATAGTTCACTCTGTCTAGCTGAGTCAAATAGATTACAAGCAATTAAAGTGAAAGGTGTCTAACTCGTAAATATGCTAGTCAAAATACGGGGCGTTACATTGTGGAGTTGTTTCATGGGGAATCCTTGAAGGATGAAGAGGATTTTTTCAATCTCACAAAATATTTGATGACCACCCAAGATTCCTTGTAGAGCACTCAATGTGCACTCCAAGAATCTAAGATGGAGATAGTGCAGCTTCATGAAAAGTTGCAAAGATCACACCAGCCCTCCTACACACCATTCATCCATCTTCACTTGGTTGATTGCATTCATGATCATATGGAGGAACCTCATGAGATGGTGGATCATGAGGATCATTCTATTTTGCATGTGCTTGAGGAGTGTGCAGATCATTTTAATGAGAACCAAGCACTTGATCTTTCCCAGAGTGAACCTGAGTTGTTCCTTGGAGAGTGTCACTATTCCATGGAGGAGTTGGATGATATCACCTCATTTGGACCATACAGTAATGAATAATATGTAGCCATAAGTTTGATTAATTATAGTTACAGATATATGAGGTCAGTTCACATTTCTCTCCCCCAAGATCCTAGATTCAGCCACATCAAGTGGAGATGAACATTGGGTGAATAAATTTTTCTGGTTGATGCCACATGTGGAGTAGGAGCCTCCCAAAATTGTCCATAATGACTAGGTAAATGCACCATTTTCTTCCCAAAAACATATGAGGAAGCCACTTGCATTCCTTGATGCCTCTTTCTTTCACTTGCACTAGTTGAGTAAACCCAATGGCAGAGAGTTGAGCCATTGGAGTTGTGCACTAGTACCATGCCTGGCAGATCATGAGATTTATATAGATAAGGAAGAATCATGGATGGAGAAGATACTTGAATGCATTTCACCCAAAACCAACAACCATCATGATGATCTCAATCCATTAGGATCAAGTAGCATGAAATTATATCCACCCATGGATAGATGCATTTCACAGTTTGAGATTCTAGGAGGTAATTTTTTTTTGTAAATTTATTGATGCTCCTAACACTGACATGTTTTGTGATTAGCAACAAAGGCGAATATTGCTTCCATTTGATTTCATTCATCCACATATGGATTGGGTGGAAGATTACATGTCAGACATGGAATCTCCCTACAAAAAGATTTATGCTCATGATCAAGGGAAGGAAGCTAAGCAAGCAAGTTGCCAAGAGAAGTTAATGAAACATTTATCTTGCAGAAGGTGGTCTATGTGGAGGAAATTCACATACTTGGATGGATGCTTGCACCCTTTGGCCAATGGAAGAGAGTTGAGCCATTGGATGATTTCGCTTGGGGAAGCACTTTAATCCCCACTCGATTTGGTTGGATGGAGTGTATTTTCACCTTTTCTTTGGATGAAAAGGCACAAGTTTGACATTATTGCTTACACGAATAGAGGTTTTTATGACACACATTACACTTCAAGTGAGCAGCATGCACATTTATGGTTTCTATATGATTCTCTCAGTTTTCTTGGATGGACATGGGTCACCACTTGTTCCTTGGGAGGAGTTGATATGATTCAACCCCAGATTGAGGAGTTCCATGCTTGGTGGGGAATTATCACAGGTGTCCAGTTTAAAATTGGAAGTTACCAATTTTCAATGTGGTGGTGTGATCTTGACCTCCTGCTTGATGATAGATCATCCCAATTGATTTTTGTAACATCTCCATAAATATGTTAGTGTTATTTGAGAAAATATGTAATGATGCGAACACAAAATACTAAAAAACATTAATAGAACACATATATAAAACGATCATGATTAATTATTGGCTATTAATATCCTCTAGTCAATTCTTCATGAAATACTTCGACATAATATACATCGAAAGTAATAATGACGCAAGCATCTAATTTAAACAAGGAACCATAAAATCACACAAGAGATCATCAAAAGCCACATAGACATTTTAACAATAAATCACATGACAACAATACACCAACCATCATACACCATATATAAACGTGGTTCACCCAAATCACTTGGGATACGTCCACCACACCTGTCACAATATATATTATTCCATCAAAATAATAATTACATCTTGCAACTCGGCGGTTGCATTATTTATCTTCCACTGCCTGTAAGTCTCTCTCATGAAGAGCATCTTCTAACATTCAAAGTGAGAAGCATTACCATTATTTCCCATAGTTTTCATATGATAGTACCTATATTCGCTATGCTCTCAACATACACTAATTATGTTTTATCCGAGTAGAAAACCCACTTCACTAACCTTTATGCAATATCATATTTCTAATTAGATCTATCCCACTCATTTCAAGAAAAAGTGTCTTCTCTGCTCTAAAAAAAAAACATGGCATTAAGTCGGATGGCTTCTTTCCACATTTTAGTAAGTACATCTAATATGATTTCAATCCGGAATTTATATTCGGATAAGCGGAAATCTCAGACTGTTCCAACAAGCAAATCCAATACAATCTAATCTAGAATTGGTATTTATATAAGTAGCAATTTAGACGGTTGCAAAAAGCAATATCTGAAAGGGAAGATCGACGGATCTGGTTTTTTCGTACCCGTAGTAACTAAAACAAGTCAGAAGATCGACAGATCTCCAACTTCATACGGAAGTCTCCCAGTGAATATCCTGAAGGAATATTGAGAGGGTAATACGTACTGCACCATTTTTAAGCTATGGTAACCATATTTTAAACAACATAGATATCATCAAGCTACAGCAGCATCTAAAATACCAGCGGATCCAATCCAGTGGCAGCATAGAGTAAGTTTTCGACCACAATCGAAAAATAAAAGGACATGGATCAGATTTCTTACGCCCATCCCAAACTTGCATACCGCAAAAATCTACTCCGAAATCACAGAGATCCAGTCAGTGATCTATATCGTAACTGAGGGATCTCTCCCACTTATAACGCAGAGTTTCACTTAAAAAGAAAACACCATCTCACACACCTGTTTCATACAGAGGTGGCAGAGATATCCGTGATCTCCCTTCGATATTCAGCATATTACGGAACTATCATTTAACTAGCATAAGCAACAGAATGGAAATCTCGAGTTTCGCAAAGACAACCAAGATCCTGAGGCCGGGGTCTGGATTTTCCGAACAACCGAGATTTCCCTTCAATATTCAACATAAAATAGAACTATCATAGATATGATTTCACTACACTAAAGATAAGGAAAGGGACCTACGATTTCCACCTACCACAATCGGCTGGGAGAAATGTGATTTCGCCACAGTAAAGGACAGAGATCTGCGATCTCAGTCTAGCAACATTAATCTGGAAGTAAGTACGAAATCAGCGTGGTAATAAAACAACAAGAGATCTACGATCTCTACCTATCATAATCCGCTGGAAGAAATGTGATTTTCGCCAAAGTATCTACGCTTTCGATTTTCTAAAAAAATGCAGAGAACAACAAACCCACAACTTCAATCTCCGCATGAAATCGATCTACACTATCACACTATCATAGATCATGCAGGGGTAAAAAAGAAACAAACACAGAGTCCATGTAATAACTAATGACTGGAAGGAAACATGTGTTTCGCGAAACCCATCATAAACCTCGATCAGATCATAGAGATCTTCTCTGTTATAAATTTCTGAAAAGTAAAACAATGTTTTGGAAAGATCCATCTAGATCTATGAACAAGAGTGCACTCAGATACTAATAAAATAAAGCATGTGCTCAGATCTCAACAGATATCGGTAAAAGAAATCGTTTTCTTAGATCTCAACAGAGATCGATAAAAGAAGGTGTATGCCCTGGTCATGGGCAGAGATTCAAGAAAAAGGGTCTTGCTCATCTCAACAGAGATGGCTAAAAGAAAGTGTACTATGATCTCAACAAAGATCCCAGTAAAAGCTGTGCACAAATCACATACTAAAAAAAACAATTAGCTGAACCCTGATTGAAAAACTATGCATCGCTCCAGCGTCAATATCCAGATCGCTCCCAATTATGCTTCCCCATTTTGAGCTTATGCTATCTATAAGAGATTCCGAGCTGAAAAGGAAATTCACTAGCATAACGATCCTGTCAAAGGATGGAATCACCAGGGAAGTGGTCGATGGTTCGATACATAGCTCAGAAATGCACAAATTAAACAATACACATGCAGAGTAAAGGGATACACGATTTCGCTTATAAGGAAAACGCACACAAATCTCAGATCTGAAGTATATAAAGAAAACATAGAGTTTTTGCAAATCACTTACATCAGAAAACAAATTTGAAAATCCCATTACAGAATACTGAAGTAAGGATTCTTATCGTCCTACGATCTATCTCCTCGAAGAGCTGAAAATCGCATTATAAAAATAATGGCTGAAGGAGCTTCCTAGCTTGCGATCTCCAAGACCCTGATACTGTACATTCATAATATGATTATCAACTTTAATATGAAAACAATAATACGACCCCCTCTTCTCCATCACACTACTCAATAAATAAAATCGTAATCCAGAGGCACATGCCTCCACTTGGAGAAACCTATACCTAACCAATGACGTGTGTAAGACTGATCTTTCAAAGGAGCGCCATTCGGATTTTCAGAAATCTTTCCTAGTCTACCTATCAGTCAACTCTTGCTGAGTCATCCCACCACTTTATCGAGTTGGGGTTTGGTTAACAAAACAAGGAAGATGCCACTCCTTAAAGCCGTGAATAAAAGGATTACAAAAGAGTTTATAAAGCAATTTATGCATCTCCATAAATTGTACCCAAAGTGTAATATCCTAATCATAACATAGTGAGGTAATCTTAATTATACAAAGATATGTTATATATGTAAAATATAAGAAATAACCTTTGTTAAATGACAAGTGTTTTAATATTTAGAGAAATATCCAAGTGCCAACAATATCTTCGTATATAGTTCATACTTCATTCACATTTAGTTCCTTTATGTATACATATTTAACTTGTACATTTCACACATTTTGACTCAAAATGTAATTACTAAGGCTCTCCCTTATGGACCCATATATATATATCTATATATATAGATATTCATAAACCTATATATATAGATATATAAACTTATAAAGGTATTTTCTTATATATCTTATTATAAGAACATTTGATCTATATATATAGAGAGAGAGAGTCTTATAAGAAGACCTATCTTCATACTCGAGGATACGTCCTATGAGGCACCAGAAGATTTGTGATGAGTAACTACTTCCTTGATCTATGTCGATGACACTAATGACCTTAGCTTGACACGTAAACCACTTACCCTTCTGGTGGATTCAGTTGTCGGTCGTTCATCCACGTTACTGTCCTTAACCTTTTACGTATACAATTACCCTTTAGGCAATAAATCCCAACTTACAATATTTTTACTGGTGGGGCCTTGGCCTTGATGTTTAGATTATGAAGGATTCCCTCGACTTTACCTTTCCGCAATGATTTAGTTGTCGACGCTTAGTTGCACCGTTGCATCTTGTCTTCTCAGTTTACAACTTATAACTTAGGAAAATAATTAACGATGTTTTTTCAAGGTCTACTGGTGGGGCCTTGGCCTTGAGCTCCTCACCAGGGCCTCATAAATAATTTACATTATACATTTTATAAATCTTAGAGGGATATTACATCCTCCTCCCCTTAAAAATAACACCGTCCTCGGTGTTCATTCTTTTCAGCAGTTTGTTCTCTTTTTTGTAGTCAACATTTGCTTGTTTTGTCATTTCTGTTTGTCCTCCTTCTTACTTTCGTGACTCTTTTCCAAGTTCCTCTCGATCACGTATGCATTTTTCACTACACAACCAGAATTCAAGAACCGTAAAAACTTATCATCAATTCCATAATCAAACTCATAAATATTTTATTGCAGCATATCATTTGCAATTCATGGAATATCTTTAGTCTTTGTTTGTACTTTTATTATCATAAACACACTTACATCCATTTCTCTAAGAATTGTAGACTGTTTAATTTAATCAATACATCAATCATTTGATCCAGGAAATTCTTACCTAACACCCCAGTGCTCACGCAACAATCCTTTCAGAGATTTCTTGCCTAACACCACAGTGCTCACACAGCAATACTTTCGCCCATGCATACTAAGCAGCGTCCTGCCTCCCGCATATGCATTTTGTTATAGTTTGCCTAGGTCTTTCCAGCCTGTTGATTCATCCGAGAATCATGGCGGCTGTCAACTCCCTGATTTCTAGGGATTGTTTTAGTGCCCTTAACACACCTTTACATAATTCCCCTCAAGCCTTCTCGCTTGAGTCCCGGAATTTTATTTCCCCTCAAGCCTCCTCGCTTGAGTCTAGAAAAATTATCGATTATTTCATCATATTACATTTCGTAACCTTACGATTACTCTGACGAATTTAGTTCTAACAATTGACATAGTAAAAATGAAGTGAGTGTTTTCATGAGGAGTTTTCTTGTACACAATCATCCGTAAGGAAATCTGATTTTGAAAGCATTTTCAAAGACAATTTCCTTTGTGAAGCTCTTTTCTCCACTGGGCTATGCTGTCAAAAAAAAATAAATACATAAATTTAAGAATACCTAACAGTTGTGATGCGGACCTTAAATCCTCACCTCCTTACCACGCATAATATGATATGCTCTTCCAACAAGTTCCACCGAGTTTTGACCATCTGCCAAATCCCCTTGTCAGTATAACAATATCCAATTTGTATGAAACATAAAAAAAATCAGAATATTAACTTCTATACAACAATATCTATATAAAGGAAGTTAGTGCTATCTCTGTTGTAAACAAAGTTTATTCTTGGGTGCTGGGCGCAATTCCGACAACATAGATTTAAGTTTTTAACAATATAATTAAAAGGCATACACAGAGTGGTTTTTTCAGAATGAACAACTACTCACCTCAGGAGTTTTAAGCTATTTAAAAACCATTAAGGCACACGTCAAACTTCTGCCATGAGTTAAAACTAGTTATGCAGAGGGCTCCATACCTTATCAATACAAAGAAGGATAACAAGCGAATCTTCGCCTTGATTACTCTGTGTTGCATAGAATAGCAATGTGATTCTGGGATCGTTCACCCGTATGGGAGATTGCTCCAGTATAATATACTTGACCTGTAAATGTAAGAGATCCATTCTGCATGAAAATATAAGTAAGAGTGAAGTCCTGAATGGGAATCTAATCCCGACAGTCTAAGGAGAACTTCCACATCTCATGTTTTAAGATTTTGACAACAAATAAAATACATATATACGCATCTACATGGTTGAAATCTTTATGGATCCTTTGCCCCTCCCCAACGCACTATCAAAACAGTCATATATACAAATAAATTACAGAATTAGATTTCTATATAATTTGTTTTCATTCCAATGCGAGTTTCGGTTATAGAGTTAGGTCACAAAATACACAGATTTATAATACCGGAAATCAGCATTTAGCTTCCTATTTACAGAGGCAAGGAAAAGTATGTATAACTATCTCAACATTATTATAGTATTTATTATCAAACATACAAATAACACTTAATAAGAACCCATAGGTCAAAACCGCATAGCATCAGACGGATCTCCCCACAGGGATCCATTATGGTAGCATGGAATACACGTGGCAGTATAACCCAATGTAAAGATCTTGAACTAGAATCTATAAGGGTCTGATTGATTTTCAAGCAGCAACAGATAATAAGCGGAGATCCAGAAGGATCTAAACTATTCAAACGGCGGTATATAATTATACCTATTCAAATGCGGTATACAACTATACAGAGATTCATTTGGATCTATTTAATTGCAAGCAGTAATAGACCAATATACGGAGATCCAAACGATTCTTAGCAGCAAATAGTCAATAAGCATAGATCCAAAACTATTCCTAGCAGCGATACACAAATAGACAAGTATTCACACGGATCTATGTTTTTCTTTGCTCTTTTGTGGCTGCAATAACGTATAATAGAGGAAAGATGCAGGGATAGAAATATATATATATATAATCACACCAAGATTACTGTTCTATTTTTTTAATAAACCATACCATTGACGGCATAGACAGACCATAACGCATATCAATGCAGCGGTCGTTTGCATAAGCAAAACTCAACCCGACAGTGAATCTTATCACGCAGAAAGGATACTGACCACCATTACGAATTTAAATAAAATACAAATTACCAAACCATCTGTATCTTCATACAAAGAGTAGGGAGAGGGAGAATGTAAGCAGAAGGCCAGTCGAATAGAGCCAGTAAAACTATGTTACGAGCAAAATATTTGATGTGAGCTACTCAACATACCTTTTTGATCCCTCGGCGACCTTTATTTTCTAGCAGTAGAATGGTCACCCTCTATAAGGCGAACCTCAAGTAATGGACAGGATAATTTGGAACTCAAGGTGATCTGTGAGTTTCCTCATGCCCAGCTTGAACTGCCCATTTACTTATTTTCAAATGGAGTCCCTCACCTGATTCATCAAACTCATTTCTTCATGGTGAGCCCACTATAGGCCTGAGTGCTGTAACATGCGTTCTGATACCATATGTAACATCTCCATAAATATGTTAGTGTTATTTGAGAAAATATGTAATGATGCGAACACAAAATACTAAAAAACATTAATAGAACACATATATAAAACGATCATGATTAATTATTGGCTATTAATCTCCTCTTGTCAATTCTTCATGAAATACTTCGACATAATATACATCGAAAGTAATAATGACGCAAGCATCTAATTTAAACAAGGAACCATAAAATCACACAAGAGATCATCAAAAGCCACATAGACATTTTAACAATAAATCACATGACAACAATACACCAACCATCATACACCATATATAAACGTGGTTCACCCAAATCGCTTGGGCTACGTCCACCACACCTGTCACAATATATATTATTTCATCAAAATAATAATTACATCTTGCAACTCGGCGGTTGCATTATTTATCTTCCACTGCCTGTAAGTCTCTCTCATGAAGAGCATCTTCTAACATTCAAAGTGAGAAGCATTACCATTATTTCCCATAGTTTTCATATGATAGTACCTATATTCGCTATGCTCTCAACATACACTAATTATGTTTTATCCGAGTAGAAAACCCACTTCACTAACCTTTATGCAATATCATATTTCTAATTAGATCTATCCCACTCATTACAAGAAAAAGTGTCTTCTCTGCTCTAAAAAAAAACATGGCATTAAGTCGGATGGCTTCTTTCCACATTTTAGTAAGTACATCTAATATGATTTCAATCTGGAATTTATATTCGGATAAGCGGAAAATCTCAGACTGTTCCAACAAGCAAATCCAATACAATCTAATCTAGAATTGGTATTTATATAATGTGACATACCCAGATAGCTAAATTAGAATTTGGTGTATGTCGGGAAAAATTTTCTTCATTTTAAAACACATGACTATATAAGTTAACCAAATCATCACGAAATAACGATGCATTATTCTTCATCAAATCATATACTCATATAAGACATAAAAGATAAGCCATCAAATTTATCAAGGAGATTGAAACACATCAATTTATCAAGGAGATTGAAACACATCAGGTACACATAAGATTGAGACCATATATACGTGGTTCACCCATTAGAAACAAATACTTCTTTAAATAAAACAATGGTAATAACACCATCATAATCATAAGCGAAACATTTTATCAACAACCAACCTTGTATATGATCGTATACATCAAGTAATCATAACATTTTTAAGGGCAGAAACAAGTACTCATACATAAGACACATTGAGAAACACCATAGAAGCCACAAGAGACAAAATATAACGTGGTTCACCCGTACACGGGCTAGTCCACAAAAGGTGTGTGCATCTTTTATTATTAGGCCAAAAAGAATAATAAGATTACAACAAGCAACCTAGTTGCTGTAACAAGATTCCTTCCTTTCCTATCAAGCCTCTATCACATAGAGCTTTTTCATGAATCCACCAAAGGATGCGGCATCTTATATTATTCATAAAAGGGTTTACATTTACAACACGACGATTGCATTGAATCAATTTCCACTTCTCAAGGCCTCTCCTAGAGAGTACTTCCAAAACATTCGACACTACATCAGAATTATTGCAGAGATCTATTCCCTCGTAAAAGAATAACTTAACCCTAGTTTTCTTCTAGGTATCCAACTCTACAATAAAACAACGACATAGATCCATTATAATTAGCATAGCTAAATCTAAAAATATAGTCAAGAGTCTACATCTCAGTAAGATGTATAACCCCTTCCATATATAAACTAAGATGTATGACATTGAAGTACATAATTTCAACGCTTGTTCTCCAAGGTACTCATATATGTAAATGAATTCTCTATCTAAGATGTATAACCTTTTACATATGTTTATAAAGTGTATAATTCTCCTTTCTATAAACATGTAGGCACGAATTCTCTTTTACTACATCCTATAAAGTACTAAATATATAATTGTAAGAACAATTGCAGTATAAAGATACAATCTAAAGGTAATTTCCAATATATATATATATATATATATGCTACAACAATTTTCCATAGAATTTATACAAAAGTCTCAGCCTCAATGCTTCAATAAATATATATGTGTGTGTCTATTTTCAAGCTTCTATTGCATACGCATTATGTAAAAGCATTTGCTTCCAATGTAAATTTATAATGGTCTACTTGTCGAGGGCGCAATCCTTTCCCATTTAACATATGTAACTCCTATAATATACCACGATTGTTTTAAGATCTAATATTAAATAAATAAAATACCACGTATAACTCCGTTGACAATTATCTATGCACTTGTTATAACACAATATGAAGACCGTTCAATTTATTGATATATAAAAAGTCTCTAATATACCAATATATAAATATATAATTATATTTACTTGAAGTACCTTTGAAATATTTCCTCTACTAACCAATAGATCAACAACCTTGTATTATTTAATATATAAAGGTAGATATATTTGAAGATTGTAACTGGATTTTCAGAGGAGGATGGTTAGCGTTATGGATTGCCAGCTCAAAATAAAAATTCCAAAGATCAATATTTCAGGACTTGGGAATTCTCACAATTTGTGAGTTAAAAGAGCAATCAAAACGAGATGCAAGTGTCTATGAAAAAGGAAACGATCCACGCGAATTCTAGGAAAAAATACTGCAATTTAAAACTTCAAGCGGGGATTCTCCACTTCACTGCGCAATAGGCAAAAGGCATATAAATATTTTAAACTACCATACAGAGGTCGGCCAACATAGATCTAGTGGTTATTGGATATATTGTGCAACAACGGTGGTTACAACAGACCTTGTAGGAAAAAAGGATACATAGATCAAGGGTACAGGAAGAAACGAAAACATAGTTCCAGGCATCCATTGAAAATTATCTGTCAAGCACCAGGCATAGTTTAAAAAGAAATGCCATCTAAATATTGCAGTGATGACTCTGTCATGCTTACAATGATAACTCCATTATCTACCAGGTTGAGGGCACATCAATCAAGATTTAACATATCTAAGGAGAGGTCGCTTGCATCTAAAGAATGCAGCGATAACTCTATCATGAATATGGGACTTCAAGGTTGGACTAAGCTAGGTAGGGACAGGATTACCAGTAAATGGTGGAGGAAAATCAATCTAAGCTGAGATCGGGTGCTCCTTTGAAGGTGAAGTACATCCATGATGGTAACAAGAATGACAGATAAATTGCCAGGAAACGAACTTCAAACAAAATACAAATACAATAACATTGGATCGATAATACCTGTCAAACAGAGATCGAATACCTATCCCTTGCCTATCTACTCCAGGCAACATTATGATCTGCATTCCGTCAATTATGTTCCCTTCGGCGTCGCCTTTCTCTTTCGGTTCAGAACCCCCTTCATCTCGATCGTTTTTTTTTTTTTTTTTCCTTCAAAGTATTCTGCGATGGAATCATTAACACACAGAGATCCATCCCCATCGATGGCGGCATGTAGAACAATACCACCGAGATCCCTACCGCGGATTTATCTGAAAACGTAGCAGCATAAAAACAAATATCACCCATCAACTAAATCTCGGATCCCCCCCCCTTAAAGTATTCTGCCAATCCCCAATATAACCATCCAATGTTCCCAAGATCCTCGACCATAACGCCCCCTTCCATTCGAAATTATAGGATCTGGATTTATCCCGAAAAAAATATTTTCCCCTGATGACAAATGGCGTTTCCCCACCGAACTTGAATTTGGGAGATCCACCATCACGAACGAGCATGATTTGCTGGTAGGTGCTCATCAATGCTAAGGGACAACTTAGCGGGAAACGAGGGGCGTGGTGAGTTTAATAACTTAAACCACTAAGTACTAATTAAGTTCTTTTCTCATATAAATAGGAATTTCACTATCTTTGTTGGAGACAGTTTTTTTTTTTATCAAAGGATATTAACCGAAAATAATATTAGCCATTTCGAAAGTTAAACCATAAATTATTCATTCTCAATAAAAAGTTCCTATGGCTGTCATCATACCAATATAATCTTCTTGGTGTATCCATGTCTTAAAGTAGCACGAAATGGTACATTGTAACTTAGTCTCACTTAGGCTTGTGGTCGTAATAATAGTTAGGATTTAAACTATTATGTGCCTAATACACGTTCACTACATACTAGATATTACATGATACTTTTATTCACCATTTCCTTAATACTAATCTTAATTGAGTTGATAACTATAGGTTTCTCTTGGGGAAACTTTTTCTTCAAACTTCCAATAGAATTAATTAACCCCGATGACCCTTCCTCTTGTCATCCCATGGTCACTGTGCATCCACAGATCTTTTCATTTCCTCCCCCTAGTTTAGTTGTCGTCGATTAGTTGCATCACCACCTCTTAAGTTTACAAATTATAAACTAGCAAATAAACCTCATAAGTTACCGAGTTTACTAAAGGGGCCTTTGCCTTGAGCTCCTGACTAGTAACCAAGTGTGCAGCAATATTTTCCTTTTTAACATAATAGGTCATAAAGGAGGGATATCACATCCTCATCCCCTTTAAAATAACACCGTCCTCGGTGTTCACTCTTCTCTTGGAGCAATCATTTGCTTGTTTCGCCATTTCTATTTTGACCTTCTTCGGATTTTCACGAGTTTTTCTGCAAGTCAAAAACTGGAATTCAAAAGAAACCATGTTTAGTAACAACTTGTCATCAACTACATAATCAAACTCAGAAACATAAATCATGAGTTCTTTAGCACATATCACTTGCAATATATGGAATAACTCTAGCGCTCCATGTTTGTATACTGTTGACTAAATCAACAAACAGCATTCCCTTGATCCAGGAAGTTCTTGCCTAACACCTCAGTGCTCACGCAGCAACCATTTCTTTCATGTCTTTCCTAACACCTTAGTGCTCACGCAGCAAACATTTCTTTCATGTCTTGCCTAACACCTTAGTGCTCACACAGCAAACATTTCTTTCATGTCTTGCCTAACACCTTAGTGCTCACGCAGCAAACATTTCTTTCATGCATACTAAGCAGCGTCCTGCCTCCCACATATACATTTTCTTATAGCTTGCCTAGGTCTTACAGCCAGCCGATTCTCCGAGAATCCTAGTGGCTGTTCAATCCCTGATTTTAGGGAGTATTTCAGTGCTATTACAACACTCCTTACACAATTTCCCCTCAAGCCTTCTCGCTTGAGTCCCGGAATTTATTTTCCCCAAGCTTCCTTGCTTGAGTCAATTTAATCAATTTATTTCGTCATATTACATTCTGTACCCATATGATTACTCTGACCAATCTGGGTCGAGTTTCCTGATTAAAAATATATCAAAATTTAAAAGAATCTGTAACCATTGCGATGTGGATCTTAAATACTCACCACCCTTATTTTACCATGCATAATATTTATGGTCTTGCATTTTCACAAGCTTCACAGAAATTTCACCATCTGCCAAATTTCACTTGTTAGTATCACTTTATATACAAAATCAAATATTGTAAGAAGATCCCTTCCCTAAACAGAAACTCCTCTTTCTTAATAAAATAACCATATGTAATCATCTAAGATGCCATTTCCTACTACACATAACTAGCTTATAAGATTACATAATGCTTTCAACACGATATAACATTCTTTCTATGATAATCCATGGACTTTATGATCTTTTAACCTCGAATGTTAGCTTTCATCATTTCAACACAATTCCTATTTTTAGTTATACAACCCCTTTTTGTATACCCTAACATCATATAGAGATAACCAATTGTCTAAAACAAACTTACATACCTTATACAGATAACCATGTACCATAGTAACGGCGACCGCATAGCTCACCTTCATCTGCCGAGGTTCCAGTTTACTCGTATCATCACATATTAGTATTATACATGAATCGATATATATATATCCCACATTTACCCATTGATTGGTGTCAGGCAGTGAGGTGTGGGAAAATAACATTTGCTTGACCACAACTTCAAAGTGTTAGCCATATACATATATTCAAACATCATTTTTACTTGTTTCATAAAAGCTTATACTTCGATTACCGTCTCATGGATCACTTCCGATCTACCCTGCAATTTCCATGTCATCAATGTTTTCCTTAGCCCATAATAAATAAATAAAAACAGTCATTCCTTGTTGCAACATAAGGACGTCAGAAGATTACAGCATCCTACTAACCTGTATTTATTTCGTGTTGGTTCTAAGTTTCCAATAATCTATTCCTTAACAAAATAATCAATTTGAAAAAACATATAGTTGTACATGGATAGCAAGTCATCATAAAGATTGAGCAAATAAAAGTATCACTATTACTCATTGTTTCCCACGTCTATCTTAGTAAAAATTTTCTGAAATAAGAGGTATATATAAAAGGTACTCAGGCATTCTCATCATATGTATTAATTGATTAATATTCACATGTATATGTAATTATAACCATTTCCTTTTGTTGCACTTATATGTGAGGGTACGAGTAGGATTCCATGTCACAAAAATCATATTATAATTACTTATCCTATGCAGTTACATACTAGAATGAAATTGATTAGCAAGGAGGCTATTAACAAAATTTTTTCTCCTTTGTAATCTCACAATTTCCTAGTCATAGCAAACTTCACGCCAATTAAAGTTAATTTTCTTTGTTTAAAGGAAACCAGACATCATAGTCTAGCCAAACTATACTTCTTATGGAATAAAACAACAACTTAACATCACATAATTATGCCTCCCTCATAGCTAGAATATATTAAATTCACAATGACTCCTCCTACAGCATGTACCTTTACAGATTTTACTACTAAGGTCAACCTCATTATAAGTTTATGAAGTTTCTTATTTAAGGTAACTCGTATGTAAACGGAACTTGATCGTTTCTTACGTAGTTCAAAACCCAAAACTGACCCAAACTATCAAATCTTTAATGGACCTTTTAACATATAGACTTACTTTTGATCTGACTTAATGGATCTTTTAACAGATCTAAGTTGCTTATATTTCCCATCTAAAATTCATATTTGGAAATCTAGACTATTGGTCAATCAAGTTTACTTAGTTATCTAAGGTCAACCAAATGAGGAGACTTCCTTAGCCTATAAACTTCACTGTAAAATAGCTAGGATAACTTCCAATACGTGTTTTTTTTTTTTTTTTTTCTCTACTTACAAGTACCCATTTCGTAAGGACTTAACTCCAATAATCTAACTAATTAAAAGAGTACTTTCTTTTCATTCAATGAAACTATTCGTAAAGGGTGAGGAGATATTCATCGTTTAGTGTCATTTAAAGGAGATCATTCCAATGAACTTATGTAATGTTCACAAATAGATACTCTAATTATAACTTTTCAGTAAACTCATACGTACTTACTTGCAATTTCAAGAAGTTTTGTCGCTTACCTCTTGACGATTCTTTGGAAGTGAACATTTTATTCTTGGCTTATAGAATGCAGCTCCTTTCTAGTCCGACCAACTTGTATTTGTTCTTCTCCAATTGAGCTCAATAAGCCCAAGTGTTTGCAACCTATGCTATGGCGGAAGAAACTTGAAGTCGAGCTTGGATATTCATTTTACCCTCCTCCAGTACAATCCATGCATCCAAAATGAAACACAAATAATTGATTAGTCAACTTAACAACCTTCATACTTACTTATCGCATGTTGAGCTCATTAGGCCCTAGTGTTGTAACCTAATGCTCTGATACCATATGTGACATACCCAGATAGCTAAATTAGAATTTGGTGTATGTCGGGAAAAATTTTCTTCATTTTAAAACACATGACTATATAAGTTAACCAAATCATCACGAAATAACCATGCATTATTCTTCATCAAATCATATACTCATATAAGACATAAAAGATAAGCCATCAAATTTATCAAGGAGATTGAAACACATCAATTTATCAAGGAGATTGAAACACATCAGGTACACATAAGATTGAGACCATATATACGTGGTTCACCCATTAGAAACAAATACTTCTTTAAATAAAACAATGGTAATAACACCATCATAATCATAAGCGAAACATTTTATCAACAACCAACCTTGTATATGATCGTATACATCAAGTAATCATAACATTTCTAAGGGCAGAAACAAGTACTCATACATAAGACACATTGAGAAACACCATAGAAGCCACAAGAGACAAAATATAACGTGGTTCACCCATACACGGGCTAGTCCACAAAAGGTGTGTGCATCTTTTATTATTAGGCCAAAAAGAATAATAAGATTACAACAAGCAACCTAGTTGCTGTAACAAGATTCCTTCCTTTCCTATCAAGCCTCTATCACATAGAGCTTTTTCATGAATCCACCAAAGGATGCGGCATCTTATATTATTCATAAAAGGGTTTACATTTACAACACGACGATTGCATTGAATCAATTTCCACTTCTCAAGGCCTCTCTCCTAGAGAGTACTTCCAAAACATTCGACACTACATCAGAATTATTGCAGAGATCTATTCCCTCGTAAAAGAATAACTTAACCCTAGTTTTCTTCTAGGTATCCAACTCTACAATAAAACAACGACATAGATCCATTATAATTAGCATAGCTAAATCTAAAAATATAGTCAAGAGTCTACATCTCAGTAAGATGTATAACCCCTTCCATATATAAACTAAGATGTATGACATTGAAGTACATAATTTCAACGCTTGTTCTCCAAGGTACTCATATATGTAAATGAATTCTCTATCTAAGATGTATAACCTTTTACATATGTTTATAAAGTGTATAATTCTCCTTTCTATAAACATGTAGGCACGAATTCTCTTTTACTACATCCTATAAAGTACTAAATATATAATTGTAAGAACAATTGCAGTATAAAGATACAATCTAAAGGTAATTTCCAATATATATATATATATATATGCTACAACATTTTTCCATAGAATTTATACAAAAGTCTCAGCCTCAATGCTTCAATAAATATATATGTGTGTGTCTATTTTCAAGCTTCTATTGCATACGCATTATGTAAAAGCATTTGCTTCCAATGTAAATTTATAATGGTCTACTTGTCGAGGGCGCAATCCTTTCCCATTTAACATATGTAACTCCTATAATATACCACGATTGTTTTAAGATCTAATATTAAATAAATAAAATACCACGTATAACTCCGTTGACAATTATCTATGCACTTGTTATAACACAATATGAAGACCGTTCAATTTATTGATATATAAAAAGTCTCTAATATACCAATATATAAATATATAATTATATTTACTTGAAGTACCTTTGAAATATTTCCTCTACTAACCAATAGATCAACAACCTTGTATTATTTAATATATAAAGGTAGATATATTTGAAGATTGTAACTGGATTTTCAGAGGAGGATGGTTAGCGTTATGGATTGCCAGCTCAAAATAAAAATTCCAAAGATCAATATTTCAGGACTTGGGAATTCTCACAATTTGTGAGTTAAAGGAGCAATCAAAACGAGATGCAAGTGTCTGTGAAAAAGGAAACGATCCAAGCGAATTCTAGGAAAAAATACTGCAATTTAAAACTTCAAGCGGGGATTCTCCACTTCACTGCGCAATAGGCAAAAGGCATATAAATATTTTAAACTACCATACAGAGGTCGGCCAACATAGATCTAGTGGTTATTGGATATATTGTGCATCAACGGTGGTTACAACAAACCTTGTAGGAAAAAAGGATACGTAGATCAAGGGTACAGGAAGAAACGAAAACATAGTTCCAGGCATCCATTGAGAATTATCTGTCAAGCACCAGGCATAGTTTAAAAAGAAATGCCATCTAAATATTGCAGTGATGACTCTGTCATGCTTACAATGATAACTCCATTATCTACCAGGTTGAGGGGACATCAATCAAGATTTAACATATCTAAGGAGAGGTCGCTTGCATCTAAAGAATGCAGCGATAACTCTATCATGAATATGGGACTTCAAGGTTGGACTAAGCTAGGTAGGGACATGATTACTAGTAAATGGTGGAGGAAAATCAATCTAAGCTGAGATCGGGTGCTCCTTTGAAGGTGAAGTACATCCATGATGGTAACAAGAATGACAGATAAATTGCCAGGAAACGAACTTCAAACAAAATACAAATACAATAACATTGGATCGATAATACCTGTCAAACAGAGATCGAATACCTATCCCTTGACTATCTACTCCAGGCAACATTATGATCTGCATTCCGTCAATTATGTTCCCTTCGGCATCGCCTTTCTCTTTCGGTTCAGAACCCCCTTCATCTCGATCGTTTTCTTTTTTTTTTTGCCATCAAAGTATTCTACGATGGAATCATTAACACACAGAGATCCATCCCCATCGATGGCGGCATGTAGAACAATGCCACCGAGATCCCTACCGCGGATTTATCTGAAAACGTAGCAGCATAAAAACAAATATCACCCATCAACTAAATCTCGGATCCCCCCCCCTTAAAGTATTCTTCCAATCCCCAATATAACCATCCAATGTTCCCAAGATCCTCGACCATAACGCCCCCTTCCATTCGAAATTATAGGATCTGGCTTTATCCCGAAAAAAATATTTTCCCCTGATGACAAATGGCGTTTCACCACCGAACTTGAATTTGGGAGATCCACCATCACGAACGAGCATGATTTGCTGGTAGGTGCTCATCAATGCTAAGGGACAACTTAGCGGGAAACGAGGGGCGTGGTGAGTTTAATAACTTAAACCACTAAGTACTAATTAAGTTCTTTTCTCATATAAATAGGAATTTCACTATCTTTGTTGGAGACAGTTTTTTTTTTTATCAAAGGATATTAACCGAAAATAATATTAGCCATTTCGAAAGTTAAACCATAAATTATTCATTCTCAATAAAAAGTTCCTATGGCTGTCATCATACCAATATAATCTTCTTGGTGTATCCATGTCTTAAAGTAGTACGAAATGGTACATTGTAACTTAGTCTCACTTAGGCTTGTGGTCGTAATAATAGTTAGGATTTAAACTATTATGTGCCTAATACACGTTCACTACATACTAGGTATTACATGATACTTTTATTCGCCATTTCCTTAATACTGATCTTAATTAAGTTGATAACTATAGGTTTCTCTTGGGGAAACTTTTTCCTCAAACTTCCAATAGAATTAATTAACCCCGATGACCCTTCCTCTTGTCATCCCATGGTCACTGTGCATCCACAGATCTTTTCATTTCCTCCCCCTAGTTTAGTTGTCGTCGATTAGTTGCATCACCACCTCTTAAGTTTACAAATTATAAACTAGCAAATAAACCTCATAAGTTACCGAGTTTACTAAAGGGGCCTTTGCCTTGAGCTCCTGACTAGTAACCAAGTGTGCAGCAATATTTTCCTTTTTAACATAATAGGTCATAAAGGAGGGATATCACATATAAGTAGCGATTTAGACGGTTGCAAAAAGCAATATCTGAAAGGGAAGATCGACGGATCTGGTTTTTTCGTACCCGTAGTAACTAAAACAAGTCAGAAGATCGACAGATCTCCAACTTCATACGGAAGTCTCCCAGTGAATATCCTGAAGGAATATTGAGAGGGTAATACGTACTGCACCATGTCTAAGCTATGGTAACCATATTTTAAACAACATAGATATCATCAATCTACAGCAGCATCTAAAATACCAGCGGATCCAATCCAGTGGCAGCATAGAGTAAGTTTTCGACCACAATCGAAAAATAAAAGGACATGGATCAGATTTCTTACGCCCATCCCAAACTTGCATACCGCAAAAGTCTACTCCGAAATCACAGAGATCCAGTCAGTGATCTATATCGTAACTGAGGGATCTCTCCCACTTATAACGCAGAGTTTCACTTAAAAAAGAAAACACCATCTCACACACCTGTTTCATACAGAGGTGGCAGAGATATCCGTGATCTCCCTTCGATATTCATCATATTACGGAACTATCATTTAACTAGCATAAGCAATAGAATGGAAATCTCGAGTTTCGCAAAGACAACCGAGATCCTGAGGCCAGGGTCTGGATTTTCCGAACAACCGGGATTTCCCTTCAATATTCAACATAAAATAGAACTATCATAGATATGATTTCACTACACTAAATATAAGGAAAGGGACCTACGATTTCCACCTACCACAATCGGCTGGGAGAAATGTGATTTCCCCACAGTAAAGGACAGAGATCTGCGATCTCAGTCTAGCAACAATAATCTGGAAGTAAGTACGAAATCAGCGTGGTAATAAAGCAACAAGAGATCTACGATCTCTACCTATCATAATCCGCTGGAAGAAATGTGATTTTCGCCAAAGTATCTACGCTTTCGATTTTCTAAAAAAATGCAGAGAACAACAAACCCACAACTTCAATCTCCGCATGAAATCGATCTACACTATCACACTATCATAGATCATGCAGGGGTAAAAAGGAAACAAACACAGAGTCCATGTAATAACTAATGACTGGAAGGAAACATGCGTTTCGCGAAACCCATCATAAACCTCGATCAGATCATAGAGATCTTCTCTGTTATATATTTCTGAAAAGTAAAACAATGTTTTGGAAAGATCCATCTAGATCTATGAACAAGAGTGCACTCAGATACTAATAAAATAAAGCATGTGCTCAGATCTCAACAGAGATCGGTAAAAGAAATCGTTTTCTTAGATCTCAACAGAGATCGATAAAAGAAGGTGTATGCCCCGGTCATGGGCAGAGATCCAAGAAAAAGGGTCTTGCTCATCTCAACAGAGATCGCTAAAAGAAAGTGTACTATGATCTCAACAAAGATCCCAGTAAAAGCTGTGCACAGATCACATATTAAAAAAAACAATTAGCTGAACCCTGATTGAAAAACTATGCATCGCTCCAGCGTCAATATCCAGATCGCTCCCAATTATGCTTCCCCATTCTGAGCTTATGCTATCTATAAGAGATTCCGAGCTGAAAAGGAAATTCACTAGCATAACGATCCTGTCAAAGGATGGAATCACCAGGGAAGTAGTCGATGGTTCGATACATAGCTCAGAAATGCACAAATTAAACAATACACATGCAGAGTAAAGGGATACACGATTTCGCTTATAAGGAAAACGCACACAAATCTCAGATCTGAAGTATATAAAGAAAACATAGATTTTTTGCAAATCACTTACATCAGAAAACAAATTTGAAAATCCCATTACAGAATACTGAAGTAGGGATTCTTATCGTCCTACGATCTATCTCCTCGAAGAGCTGAAAATCGTATTATAAAAATAATGGCTGAAGGAGCTTCCTAGCTTGCGATCTCCAAGACCCTGATACTGTACATTCATAATATGATTATCAACTTTAATATGAAAACAATAATACGACCCCCTCTTCTCCATCACGCTACTCAATAAATAAAATCGTAAACCAGAGGCACATGCCTCCACTTGGAGAAACCTATACCTAACCAATGACATGTGTAAGACTGATCTTTCAAAGGAGCGCCATTCGAATTTTCAGAAATCTTTCCTAGTCTACCTATCAGTCAACTCTTGCTGAGTCATCCCACCACTTTATCGAGTTGGGGTTTGGTTAACAAAACAAGGAAGATGCCACTCCTTAAAGCCGTGAATAAAAGGATTACAAAAGAGTTTATAAAGCAATTTATGCATCTCCATAAATTGTACCCAAAGTGTAATATCCTAATCATAACATAGTGAGGTAATCTTAATTATACAAAGATATCTTATATATGTAGTATATAATAAATAACCTTTGTTAAATGACAAGTGTTTTAATATTTAAAGAAATATCCAAGTGCCAACAATATCTTCGTATATAGTTCATACTTCATTCACATTTAGTTCCTTTATGTATACATATTTAACTTGTACATTTCACACATTTTGACTCAAAATGTAATTACTAAGGCTCTCCCTTATGGACCCATATATATATATCTATATATATAGATATTCATAAATCTATATATATAGATATATAAACTTATAAAGGTATTTTCTTATATATCTTATTATAAGAACAGTTGATCTATATATAGAGAGAGAGAGAGTCCTATAAGAAGACCTATCTTCATACTCGAGGATACGTCCTATGAGGCACCAAAATATTTGTGATGAGTAACTACTTCCTTGATCTATGTCGATGACACTAATGACCTTAGCTTAACACGTAAACCACTTACCCTTCTGGTGGATTCAGTTGTCGGTCGTTCATCCACGTTACTGTCCTTAACCTTTTACGTATACAATTACCCTTTAGGCAATAAATCCCAACTTACAATATTTTTACTGGTGGGGCCTTGGCCTTGATGTTTAGATTATGAAGGATTCCCTCGACTTTACCTTTCCGCAATGATTTAGTTGTCGACGCTTAGTTGCATCGTTGCATCTTCTCTTCTCAGTTTACAACTTATAACTTAGGAAAATAATTAACGATGTTTTTTCAAGGTCCACTGGTGGGGCCTTGGCCTTGAGCTCCTCACCAGGGCCTCATAAATAATTTACATTATACATTTTATAAATCTTAGAGGGATATTACAATTTTGATGTTTGGGAGGATGCAGTTGAGACTTTGGGACCCTGGCATTCCTTGGAGTGACAACTTTCCAAAGGTGGCAGAAAAATTTGGGTCCTTACAGAGGAAGCAGTGGGATCCAGGAATTCTACTCAGTTACCTTAACTGGGTTGAAAATGTTTTTAAATAAGAGTTAGTCATTTTGAGAATGACTATAATCTAAGTGGAGCAGCAGAAACATGATGGACCCTTGGTATTTCAACTTGGAATGGAGGATTCCAATTCTAGACAGTCAACAACATATTTTGAGGAGCGAAGTCACTGGTTTGATTCATAGTTGGTTGGAGTTGGTTTCTTGCTTGAGGATAAGCAATTTTGGGAGGGAGGACTATCATGTCCCCAATTTTGGATAATTCAATGACCATGGGTAAAAGGGGACAAAATAACCCCTAAGGAAAATAATTTCATTTTATTGTGCATGCATAGAATAAATTTTATCCTAAGTCAAGTGGATAAATTAATTTTAATTAATTTTTTTAATTAGAATTCCTAATATGTGTGCAAGTGGGCCAAGAGGGCACCCTCATGAGGATAAGGTTGCTAAATGGAACTGGAGGTAAGAAAAATAGCAAAAGATGAAAAGCAGGGATGGTGTAAGAAGTTTCCAAAAGCAAGAAATTAGAAATATCTAGGAAAAGCTAAGGAGGGCGCAATTTCTTAAAGGGAGCTCAATTTACAAAGCAAGAAACTCTAACAAAGCAGGAAACATCTTGAGACAAAGGGGGGAACATTTTCTAAAGGAAATAAAAGCTTGTAAGGAAAAAGCAAGGCAAGTATATCCACTCATGGGTTCCCATGTGGAAGGGTTCTCACAGGTCACCAAGCTATTCAACTTGCTTAGCAAGTCACCCTAAAATTATATAAAATAATGATTCCAACTCCAATTCACATCTTTTGACCATTTTGTAATTGAATGTGAGAGCTATATCTCCTCTTGTTGAGAGCTTTGGGTGATGCTCCCCTTACCCATTTTTGTTCTAGTATCTCCTCCACCCTCTCTAGCAGGTATTGAAGACTAATTTTCAGCCATTTAAGATTGATATGCAGCCATTAAAGGCTAATCTCAATTTGGGGTCGAAATGCTTCAAGGATCCAATTCAAAATCTCTTCTCATTCCATTCATTCAGTGGGAACAATGTGGAAGGGCCGAAATAGAGATTCTGGGTTCGGAAATTCTGAGCACTTGTGGGTTGTGAGACCTATTCCATTGCGTCTGTAGGTTCGTTTCAAGTAAGAAATTCCTTTTGTCTTATTGAAAAATGTTTCTGGATGACCAATATACAACCATTCTCACCAGAGCCAAGGTTTCAATGTCAAGGAGCGCACGTGTGAAGTTTGAATTGATGAATGCGCCCCTGAGCAGCTCATCAAGTCTAGTGCACACCTTATATACAGTCAATATCTTATCTATATATCCATATCAGTCCAGTATTGAATATTCTCAAGCTTCCATATAGTGATCATCATTCAGAGTGCCCTAGGAGAGAGTATTGGAAGATTTCATTATAAGGAGGTGCTCCATTTCAGTGGAGAAGTTAAGTGAAAATCAAAAGGTCTTATGTGCATATCATCTATATTTAATATCTATGATCTCATCCTCATATAAGTTCCAATACATCCTTCCATCTATTCCTCCTCTTCTCATGCCCATTTTCTCATTAATGTAAGAATTTCTAGCATTTAAGATAGATTGAAGGTCTGAATATTAAAATATATCTATTCTCTATTCAAGACCACTTATTTAGACCTGATTCTATCCAATATATTGTATCAAAACCCTCATTTATTCCATAACTGATATTTGTAAGCTTCTGAGGTTATTTGGAACAATTAAATGGAAGACTAGCTCTTTATGCAACAATTAATGACTAGTTTTTCCATTTTGGCCAGTGAATTTTATGTATAAGTTTATTTTATGATATTATTGATGTATGAGGTTCTTGAGACAACATTAAATCACCGCAAACCCTTTTTGCTAAGAATTTGGACACACCTTAGTCAGTTTGAGGAAGTTTGGAAAATTACTAGTTGAGCAATCCTGCCTAATGCACTTGACTCTTTTGCTCCCAAACTTCATCCAGAGCCTCCAAATTCTCCCTGAAATATGATCCATCATTTATTACAGATTTTAAATCCTGACATACACCCTTGTTTTCATTCAGGTAGTACATCTAAGTCTAGTTTGCATATGTTGGTGCGAGCAGGAAGCATTGGAGTAGACTTCAGCCTGGCTGATGTTAGAAACACAAATGGCCCCAGTACTTTGTGCATAGGAATTGGAAGTTGGCCCTGTTCTACCTTGCTGTTGTACATTTCCCATATAAAAACCAAAACCTAAATTCATCCCCATCATACTTGATTTGGGAGTCAGTGTCCAGAGTTATCACCTTGCACGCATAAAAAATGTTAAAATTTACTACTAAAAATTATGCTTACAATTTGAGTTTTGAGTTGAGATCCTAGCCTATCCTTGGCTGGTATCTTACACATACCACGGTGATATTGAATAAAATGGGCATCTCTTCGCATGATGCATAAATATTAGCATTTAATCAAAAGTGTACAAGCAATGGAAGTGCATACATTGTCATGCCACAATATAATAGAGTTGATTTATTTTTGGGTTCAATACCCTATATAACTTGAAATACCCCAAATGGAAGGCATTTCATTACAAGAACGGTAGAAACGATTAATAACAGGAGTAGAGGCCTAGGATTAGTTTCTTGTAGAGATCACCATGTCTCAAGTTAAAACATACATTCAATATTATTAGTGCAAAGTACCCACATCAAATCTAGCTATTTAATACAATAGGTAGAAGATTTGAAAGAAAAAAATCAAACACATATTAGAAAGTGGTTGGGATAAGATGGGTGCTTCTCAGAAGATCATATGCTATCACAATATTGATGCTACGGGGAATAGTATTTTCCCCTAGGTACCTACTAAACTCATTTTCTAGTATCGAAGAGCTCTCAGAAGAAATATATGTGGACCATTTATCATTCAAGGTACTCTCCTTGGAAGTGCATGTGAAACATTTATTTTCTAAATCATTTTCCTCCGAAGTCACCTACCAAATGATCTTAGTCTGAAATTGATCTTGGTAAACATTAACAATATTATTATACTCTCTAGGACTGAACTGTAGTGGGTGTATTGAATCTATCTTGACATACTCCCCTAATATCTCATGTTCTTTTGTAACCTCACTCTATAATGTATCCCTAATTGGCAATCTCTCAAATAGTTCCATGTGCTCATACATAGTTTATGTTTCTTTCTCAACAACATTTGCACACAAACCTGTAGTTGATTCATTGAGTATAAGTGATGCCTCTTCAATTGGATTGAACCTAGAACCATCAAAGGTATGAAATCCTTTAAAAGTAAGAACGAATTCAGATTTCTCTGTGCTAGCAACCAACTCAATAATAATCTATTTTTCAAGTGAGAATCTCTCAGGAAGAAAATTCAACTCTAGCAAGGCCTGCTCATTCAATCTGCTTGTGACAAGACCATAATTGAGGTCATCATGAACATCAAATAAATCAATTGGATCACCCTAAAGGTTTAATTTATTATTGAGTTGCTTTACCCTCTAATATGTCTTGGACAAAACGATTCCAACTGGAGAATTCCAAGTTTTCAAATTCAAGTTATTAACATTGAGAAGTTTTCTGTTTCATTTCAAATATTAATTGTTTTGTTACAGGTCATTAATAATTTCATCAATTATATATAACGAAGAAAAAGTCATATCAAATTTACGACTTTAAATTTAACTTCTTACTAATATTTTGAAGGAACGTTTCATTTTCAGATAATATTTTAATTCTTATTAATTTAATGGTTCTTAATAGTGATTTTTCTTTATATATATATATATAGATATATAGATAGATATTAATTTGGTACAATACTTTTTAAAATCAAGTATATTCAAAGTTTGAACCAATTCTATCTTTGTACTATTTTTCAATAGATTTACAATTGGCCCACACAGGCGTGGCTCATTGGCGATTCGATTGATATGAAGTCACATGTTGTAAATAGAGGTCATGAGTTCAAATCACACCCGGGATTACCTGTGTCCCATGCTTGCGGGTGGTTTGGGGCACCTAGGGGTATAGTGGTAGCGGGATTGGATCCCTGGACCCCGTTTCATGCGAGTACCAGCCCAGTCTCCAGTTGTCGATTGCCCTAGTTACAAAAAAAAGATTTACAATTTAAGTGAATCTTTAAAACAAGTTTAAATTTGAAGTGAATTTATTTTAATTATATTTTTTTTATTATAATAGTAAAAAATAAATTTGTAGATTTATCTTAATTTATTTAGATAGTATTTTTATAAATTTATATATTTCAATAACTTTTGAAGTATATTTTATTTATATAGTAATTTTTTGAGTTCATTTAGAAATCTCAACAATATATATTTTTTCAAAATTATAGATTTTAAATTGTATTGATTATATGAAATCATTTGTTTCCGATCATATGTATTAAATCAATATAGATCCAAAATCCCTAAAATTGTAATCACCTATTTAAGCACAATACTTCTCCATGAATACATTAGAGTATTTTTATATTTTAACTCATTCTCATTATAACTCATTCCCATTAGCATTAGAATTCTCATTAGCATTAGAACTCATGAGAGATTCAATTATCAAGAATTTATGTAGCAGAAACAATACCAAAAACACCATGAGAATAGGTTCTTTTGGTATTTTTCGTATTGTTTCTATGACTAATTTTTTTAATTCTTGATGAATCTCTCATGATTTATAATGCCAATGACAATAATCTTAAAGGTAGAAATGTTGTCATGTGTTGTCATGTATTCAAGAAGAAGTATTATATTTAGAGATTACAATTTGAGGGACCCATATCTATACCACTACAATTTAGGAGAAAGGATAAGCTAATAAGAAGATGCCTTTACGGATAAGTGTGCATTGAGAGATTTGCTCATGTTAATATTTTTTATAGATTTATTTAGATCTCAACATCATTTAAATCATATTTTTAAATGGATGTGATTAAATACAAATTTTTAATTATAGTTTTTATATTTTTATTAAAAATGAAAGGGAGAAGCACTCAAAATTAGAAAAAATAACCTAAATGTAGGATATTTTAGTTAGTAGGCTTTACCTTTATGTTGTCTTAAAACTGTACATTGTTGTTTTTGGCCAAGTGATGCTAAATATGTAAGTATTTTGAAAAATGGCACTATTGTCATGTAAAAGTATAATAATTTCCATGTTTAATGCAACAAATTATCCTTTTGTTTCATGACTTATAATGGAATAATGTAGTGCCCCTAGACTACTATAGACATTGAGGGCACCTACTGAGTCACCTGACTATTTGAAACATTAATAAAATAACCCTATGATTTTATTTTGAGATTACGATTGATTGATATGTGTGCATTTGGGTAGTTATTGTGAATGGACAATTTCATGTTGTTTAACGATTAACTTTGATATGAAAACTGTACATATGAATGATGCTTAACGACTAGCTGTGCAATTGATTATGTGATTAGACGAATGAGCAATGATTAAGTAAATTATAGATGCTTAATGAAGCAACAGATTTATAAACCAAATTGTGAATATTGAGGACAGTGCTACTAATTTACGTTTGTGAGAAATGTGTGTAGCGACAGGTGAAACGGTTCACCAACGGACACACAAAGGAATATGAAGGGTCGTAGAGTACGAGTAAATCACACACAGGGAGAGCGACGACGATGTCGGCTTCCGACGGAATACCACGCTTGAGCAGATAAGCACTGATCCGCTTGCTCAAGAGGAAAGCGTGAGGGCGTACGAGGTGGGCCACGACAGAGCTGGTCACGTACGAGTTGGGGGGCACACAGTGAGAACGGACTCACTCCTCAGCGCCATTAGTCCCTAATAGCGTGTAGACGGAGGATAGAAGGTAACGGCTCCTGAAATCCCTACATGAAGTTCCCGCAAGTCAAAACGAAAGGATGACGACAGAAGGGCCCGACGGTGCGGTACCCTGTCGAGAACGGAAAGAGTGGACGCAAGGATCTAACGATGTGGTACCTTGCCGAGGAATGGAAACTACGGATGACTGGATCTAACGGAGTGGTGCCATGTCATGGAAATGAAATTTAGGAATGGGGAAGCCCAACGATGCGGCACCAGGATTCTAGTGAAAATGATTATTAAACTTCACTGCATAAAAACATATAAGTTTGCACCTAGAACTTTACTTAGAAATGCATTTGAGTACTTTAGGTATTTGCACATCAATGATTACTTTGACATTTAAATAATATTAAGTGTTACTTAGGCATTTGCACATAAAAGAATATTTTGAGCATTTAAAATAATATAAATGTTTATTTTAGGAGCAAAGTAGAATCCTAAGCATGGACACCTAGTCAACTCCACCTACACCTCAAAAGTAGGGGTTAAGCAAAATATCTAGGGGACAAACATGAGAAAACTTAGGAATGTTGGTGCAACTCCTAGAAAAACTGACACATGGATAGGTGAGTATTATTAAATTGAAAATTTAATAAAATATGTATTTATGCATGAAGCGACATGTGTCGTATGGAATTTTCCTTTAAAAGGAAGGCTTTGGGAATGGGTAAGGGACCCAGACCCTGGATGACTATCGTAATATTGAGTTACCTCATGACTTGCTGCTATTGAGGGTTTGGCTGGAAATCTTGGTGGGGGGGAAACCCAAGCTGGGTTTCTTGAGAATTGTGTGTGAACTTTACGACCCAAAGCTCGGGGGAGGCCATGCGACTGAAAGCATGATCCTATGGTTGGGTGGCGAAGCTAACGGTTGCTTCACCAATGGTTAAACGAGCTTTGCTGGACGGATCCTACGGAAGAAGAAGGTGACAATGGACCAACTGGATCGGGTTGACAGGTTAAGGTTTTTCTTATTTTTGTTAAGTTATTCACGCTTTTTATTTTATTTTTCCAATAACTATGATGGCTAATATTTTTGTATAAAGTTGTTAAAGTTTCAGGTTCATTTCAAGGGGACCCTAAATGAGGCGCCCTACAAATAATACGTTATCCTTTTGTTCCAAGACTTATAATGGAATAATATTGATAACACTTAAAAATAATATTCAACCAAAGTTAGATTTTAAAGCCTAACTATTAATCATTATTTTGTGTAAAAATGATATTATATTATATTTTGAAAATTAATTAAGTCTTATACTATGAAATTGCATACATGATTTCATTGGTATGGTTCAACAAATAATTTAATTGGACTTCCTGTGTGTGTAGTGTGTGCATTTGTAGGTTTTTCTTGGATTTGGAATTTTCTAACCAATATTGTTAGTAACCAAGAACATGTTTTAATATTGTCATTCATCACATATAATATATGCTAGGTGATGCAAGCATTTTATGACTATATGCATATCTTTGCAAATTAAAACCTTTGGTTATACACGAATTGTATATTCGATGACAAGCGTTTCTACTATTTCTATAGTCACTCTATCTATGATAGGAATTTCAAACCCCACTAAAAACACATAAAGTTTGATGCACACATATTTAAAACACTTCAATGAAAAGCAAATTGAAACATCATAAACTCCTTGGTTATTGAGAAAATTTCCTTCATTGTTATCTTGGTTGTTACTTGAATTTCCACTCATGCTATGGTGAGGAGAGCGGCTTGGATTTGGGGATGTGGAGGTGTTTCCCTTTAATCTGAAGAGCCCTCTATCCATTTTCCCAAAACTAATCAAATCTTTTAAATGCTTTTACTTTTTTTCCATTCATCTCTTTTAAGTGAACTCGTAATAACTAGGACAAATTTATAGAAATTGAATTTAATGGACCTTGAATCCATTGGATATTTGTTTGCAATAATAAAAATTCCATCTCTCTTTTGTGAATAATAATTGTTGTTTGCAAATTTTCTGAGAAAAATCCCTTTAGTAAAATAAATTTGAATTTAGTATGCCTATCTCCATCCTCATCTTCATTAGTATCTCTAAAACATAAATTAGCTTGATAACAATAGCAATTATTAGACAAGGTCATGCCAAAAGAAATAAAAATGAATTGGAGATGAACTATTGATTTAATATTCTCTCAAAAAAATTATGCCTTCATGTTACAATGCTTTAAATCTCCCTTTTCATGTTTGGAAGTGTTAAAACTTGAGAGAAAACCATACCTCAATTATAATAGAACACAACTTTTATTAGTAATAGGAGATAAAATTGAGTGTGACGGATCAACTTAAGCAATAGTAGTTTCAAATCTCTTTCAAAAGAAGTTATCCATATTGGAAAAATCCCCATCAATGCTTATTTCCATGCATGAAACATGTCCATTGAAGAAATGGTTGAGAAAAGCCTATGAAAAATATAAGAATTATCTATAACAAACTCCAATACGAAAGTGTCACTTTTGTACCGTTAAACATTTTTTTGTTAATGATGGTGCAAAATTTACTCTTTTGAAGGGATGACAAATTGCATCCTTGACTTCCTTGACTATCATTTTTTTTGCACCTGACTAGGTTGTCATTGGGAGTATTGAAACAATACAGGTGAGGGAAATTATATTGCTAGTCGATTCACCTAATTCTTCCAAGGTATTAAGATATGATAGAACTCTAGGCTCTCAAAGAATTGGTTTCTTTTTGGATGCATTGAATGACTAGCAAGTTTTCCATCCATTCAAGATGAGGATCTTCACATATATACCTTATGACAATCAAATATGAGTCCCTTCACATAAATAAATTATGACAATTGATGAATTTCCTATGACAATAAGATTGGTAATTATCCTTGAATTCAAGACTCGAGGCCTTGAAAGCTAGAAAGTACTTCAACTTTATTATTAGTGGATCTACCCAACCCCATTCAAAACTTTCTCTTAATTGTCCATAGTAGTAAAAAAACACCCCACCCACCCCAAACCCTGACACCTTCCACTCCAAATGATTAATAGTCCATTCATAACCTAACCTAACACCCATTGACCTTAGCAAACTTTGGAAACTAATGATTTTAAAAATATGTTTGGGATATCGCTAAAAGATGAAATAGATGTTAAGAGGGTCTTTCTCTCAATTTCCACTATGTTCATGATTATTGAATAAAATCTTGGACAAGTGTAGGGTCTCTCTATCTATTAGTCCCCATATCCAAAGACTCAATTGTCAAATCATATGATGGACAAATGTATCAATTGACATTGCTTCATGATTTATTGGACATTTTGAATAGTTGTATTTACCTATTTCTTTATTATATTTCACAATAAAATCACACTTCAATCACATTTCAAAGTATTTCAATGTATTGCAAGTGGTGAAGGAAAGGAATAACTAGGCATTTACCAGGCATTTATCCCATTGTTAAATGTTTGGATAAGTTATGGTAGGTAGCACCCATTGTTCATATTGGAACAAAATCGTTATGAAACTACAGTCAAGTTGTAGCAACAATATGCATATGTTGAATTTTACTTATTAATGGCATGGAAAAATTATCAAAAACATTGTTTGAATATAACCAACGTAGATCCATCTTAAACTCGTATCTATCAAGCACCAAAAGGGATCCAATTTCTTGAGGTGTATTTCTTTTTTAAAATTTAAACTCAAGAAATTTGATCTTTCTTGATGGATAGATCCTGGTTTAAGTTTTAAGTTTTTATTTTATAAATGAACATCTATTTTTTAATTACTTTTCATAATATTTTATTTTATGAACCAACATGGATTTTTTTTAAAAATATTTTCCATAATTTTTTATTTTATGAGCCGACATGAATTTTTTTAATTATTTTGTTACTAACGTTATAACGTTATATCACGTTAGAGGATCTCTCCCATACTGGGCTGTAGAGCACCTCGTTTCACTCAGTGCAATGAATCTTTGTAAGATGAACCATGTATTGTTGCAAGTTCTTTAAATGATTTAATTATACTAGGTATAAGGTTATTGTTCAATAAGTGGATGTAGTTGTTGAGGGTCTCTATGATGTAGTGAATCAACACCACAATGTGGATGCTTTCCCCAAAAATTGTTTATATGAGTCTGTCTCCCACTATATTGCTCGTTGATTTAACCAATTTTTACTAATTTCACATTTCTTATATAACCCACAACTCTCTACTATATATGTCTCTTTCCCTTGGTTCTTTTAGATTCTTGGCACATCCTCTATATTGTCAATTTTAGGACACATAAAAATCTCTTTGTTTTAAAATGGTGTTGACCTCCTTTCCATGCCTTAGGGATATGGATTTTCAATTGTGATGTGATCACTCTGTGTGGTTTCACAACTCTGCAATGCATGCATTTCAACAAAAGTCAAAGTATCTTTACAATCACATTAAGATCTATAATAAGATAATATTGTGGTATATGTTTTATAGGTACATATATATGGAGATATCACAACTACACACTTACCAGTTAACGAGGAAACATTGAGCCTCTAAGTTCCTTTGAAAGAAAAAATTTAGAATCGAACCAAGAAATTGCAAATGAGTTAACATCATACTTCAAAAAACAAAAATAAAAACATTAATTGAACCACCCTTAGACCACTTAATGGAAACCACACCACAAGCTCTTAATGACATTTGTTTTACTACTCTCTCTTTCCACTTCATTGCATCTACTTCCCCCTTTTTTTCCCTTCGGCATTCCTTTGAACCTTTTGGTGCAATTGATGGTATACTATATATGATATTTAATAGGTATCTCAAATTTTATAAAATCTCAAGAAATTGCTACACTTTGTAACTATAGGAAATTCCACTTCCAAATATAATCAAACTTACCTTAATTTAACAATATCAAATTAGTTCATTCTCATTCTCTAATTTACTTACTTGACAATATAACACAACTTTTTAGTTAAGGTCGACTTTTTAAAACTTACTTTTTAAATTGTATTTTTCTCTTACCATAAAATTAAAGATTACCACATTTTGTTGTGAATATTATGCTTTTTATTCTCGAAATTGCAAATTTTAATCTTACTTTTCCATACTCACTTTCAACTATCCCATTACTCAATTTTCCATTCTTGCTCAAGTATCACATTACTCAATTTTCCATTATAGTTTAGGTCATTAATGGGTGTTTCCATGAAGATGGGTAACACTTTTTGGCTAAACGTGATGGTGAAAATTGAATCCCTCAAAACTCATGTATGCCTTGTGAATTTCGACATGCCACAAAAAAACAAATTGTAAGGAATTATGTCATCTTTCCACCTATATATATATATCATAAAATTATAATTTAATATGCCAAAATTGCATTTAATGATATGGTTGTTCTTGTAAATTTCAGCAAAAGTTTACAAGTGGCTTGTGCGCACGTAAAATAATTTAGTGATAAATGCATGATTTTTGGAAAAAAAATATATTAACATAGTGTACTCAAAATGCACTAGGGTGCACATATATTTTTTAATCTATGATGGAAAATTATATATTTTTTTAATTTTTGAAACCAACCATTGAAAATTTTAAATGCATTTTGTACATGTGTGCACATAATTTTTTTTTCCGATTACCAAAATAGAAAAATAAAAAATACTCTTTTGAAGAGCACGCATTGGTCTGGGGTGTATGTATTTTTTGAAATTTTTTTGTTGTGTATTTTTTATGTTGTCGATTTATCTTTTTACTAATTCGAAGTTGTAGACATGGTTTTGTAAGTATAATTTTTGGAAGAAAATAACAAAAAAATATCATATGAGCTCATAAACTTGCAAATTTTATGCCAATGAATAGATGGTTCATTGATGGATCCACTGGTATGAAGTCTGCTATCTAAGGTGTATCCCAGGATAGGGTTTAGGTATGATAAAAAGAGAAGGAAAAATATATTAAAAAATGGGGGCCAAAAGCCTATTTGAAAGCCCTCAATCGGGCTAAATAGCTCGATTGAGGTTTTTAGAAAGCTCGATTGAGCATTTGAGCACATTTTTTAAATAGCTCGATCGAGGGTTAATGTGCAGTTCAACAAAGGCTCGATTGAGATATTATCTCGATCGAACTTTTGTTCTCTCACTTTTCCGACAAAATCTTCCTTTCTCCCTTCTCTCTAATCATACTCACAAACAAGGTTGGAATTTGATGAACATATGCTCATCATGAAGCATTTTACCCATCAAAATATTGTAAAAAAAATTAACAAACTATCCCAAAGAACGGTATTGGCCTCTCTTCCAATAATACATTTTTATTATTTTAAATTTAAATTTTTATTCTATTAAAAAAATTAATATTTTATCATGTTAAAAAATATAAATATTTATTTGAAAAATATTTAAAAATATATAAAAATAAATATAAAGACATTTTCGTATTATTTTTTAGAAATTTAATTCATTTAACTCATATTTAGACATGTTAATTATAAATTTAATATTATTTTATGTATTTAAGATAAATAATATATAAGATTTTTATTAATTATTTAATTATCATATATTGATTTAATAAAACAAACTATTCAATGTATAGGGCATTTTATGCACTAGTTATAAATTGCCAATCACCTCGGGGATTTGACGGAGTGAGTCAAGGGACCACGACTGTATGTGGTGCAGGAGCTACGTTGTTTTTAACAGAAGATCACCTATTGAACATGTAAGCTTGACCGTAGGTGATTAGGAGTTGTCCAGACGCAGCCTAGCGGTCGACCAACAGTCGTCCATCCACAGTTGTCCATCCATACAATTGACTTACAATTGTCCAGCCGTGGAAAGTCGTCTAAATCCACCGTCAAGTAGCCAAGACTACAGTAGCAACATGTTTGTAAAAATTGCCATATATAGACCATTTGAGATATGCATAATGTAGAAGTGTAGTAGCTTCTTCTTCTGCTTAATAAAATACAGAGCAACAATTCATCTTTTATCTATTTGATTAAATTTTATGTTCTTGCCTTAGTTTTTTTTTCTTGCATTCTTTGCCTACAAATTGGTATCGGAGCTTGGTTGTGGAAGTGTAAAGCCTTGTTGTGGAAGTGCAAAATCTGGTTATGTCACTTAATATATGGTCATTTAAGATTCAATGGTCTAAATTTGTTGCATAGAAAAAGCGCGGTGAATGGTTTGCCACTGATTGAGCATCCAAACAAAATTTGTGAAGGTTTTATTCTTGGTAAGCAACATAGAGAATCATTTCATGTTGGAAATTCATATAGAGAAAGATCTCCACTTGAAATTGTGCATTCATATTTGTGTGGGTATATGCAGACACCTTCTATTGGGAATAGATTATATTTCATAACTTTCATAGATGATTATTCCAGGAAAACTTGGGTATATTTTTTGAAACACAAATAAGAAGCTTTTGATATTTTTAAGCAATTTAAAGTCATGGTTGAGAAGCAAAGTGGACACTACATTAAAATTCTAAGAAATGATAGAGGTGGAGAGTTTGTGTCCAATGATTTCTTGAGTTTTTGCAAAAAAAATGGGATTAAAAATAAATTTACAACTAGCTATACACCACAACAATAATAGAACAATAGAACAATAATGTAAATGGCAAGAAGCATGATGAAAGTTAAACATCTACCAAATGAGTATTGGGATGAAGTTGTAGCTTGTGCAGTATACATTTTGAATAATTTCCCCACAAAAAGTGTGAAGGATAAAGTATCACAAGAAGCATGGAGTAATAAGAAATAGTGTGATGCACCTGCAACAATTAATTAATACGAATATCCGAAATAGCAGAAATGACAGAACTCAGAATCACTTTTATATTGATCACAGGCCACTTCGAGGGGGCAACCTCCTATGATCAAGCTCAATACAAATAACTTCACGGTGCCTTCATAGGTCTCAACACACACTTATTTACTAAGTCTAGGCACCAATACTATGGGTCAAAACCATGGGCCACTACAAACTATGGATCAACAATACTACGGGTGACTTACAAAGCATATGCACCAACAACAATAACACAAACTATTGATCAACAAATACTACGAGATGAATTACAAAGCATATGCATCCAATAACAACATACTAACAAAGTAAAGACATGGGTTCCTAACATCCCCTCCCCCTTAAAAAAACCTTTGTCCTCAAAGCTTTAGATGTGGAAATTGTTGTTGAATTTGAAGGAGTGGTTCCCATGTAGCATCCTCTGGTTGCATGCGCCAATTAAGACCTCTGTGATAGAGCGAGAGCAAAGCTGATGCGTGCGCCAATTGAGGATGGCCTCTGGCTCCAAAAGGATGGATCCTTCATTATCCAATTCGGGTAGAATCGTTTGTCCACTGATGTTGGTGCCAAGAACTTTCTTCAGACAAGAGACATGAAAGACTGGATGAATGCAGGAAGAAGGAGGAAGTTCCAATTTATAAGCAACGGACCCAATCTTCTGAAGAATCCGATATGGACCATAGAACTTTGGAGCGAGTTTATGATGCCCTTTGAGTTTCAAGGAGGATTGTTTGTACGGCTGGAGACGAAGAAAAACCATATCACCGACTTGAAAAGTGCGCTCAGAACGGTGCTGATCAGCTTGTTGCTTCATGCGATTTCTTGCCATGTGAAGATTGTCCCGCAAAATGCGAAGAATATGATCGTGGTTTCGAAGGACCATATCAACTTCCTGAACTGGTGAACTGGTGGGGGTGTATGGAAGAAGAGCTGGAGGTGCCTGACCATAGACTGCTTCATATGGGGTCATTTTAGAGGCAGTGTGGTAAGAGGTATTGTACCACCATTCAGCGAGAGGGAGCCACTTTGCCCACTGATGTTGTTGTTCGAGGTCAAGCAACGAAGATAAGTTTCCAAGCATTTATTGATAATTTCAGTCTGACCATCTGTTTGTGGGTGATACCCTGAACTCATCTTCAGTTTGGTTCCAGTGTGGTGAAATAGTTCTGTCAAAAAATGACTGGTGAAAGTCGCATCACGATCCGAGACAATGGAAGAAGGGATGCCATGAAGACGAAAGATCTGGTCCAGGAAAATTTGAGCGATGGAGGAGGATGTATAGGGATGGCTGAGAGCACAAAAATGACTATATTTGGAGAGGCGATCAACCACAACGAGAATCATTGTCTTCCCGCCAGATTTAGGGATCCCTTCAATGAAATCCATAGAAATATCTGTCCAAATCCGTGTAGGTATGGACAAGGCTTCAAGCAATCCTGGAAGGAGTGTTGTTTCACCCTTATTGCGCTAGCAGGTATCACATTCGGCCACCATCTGTTGAATTGTCCTTTTCATGCCCTGCCAAAAGAAGTTATGCCGTGCTCGTTCATACATTTTGAGGAACCCAGAGTGCCCTGCCAATGGAGAAGCATGGAGTTCATAGAAGATAGCCTATTGAAGATCTGTGCTCTGGGGAAGCACTAGACGACCCTTGTATCGCAGAGAAGCACCATCCCAAGAGTAATGTGGTACAGCAGAAGGGTTGTTGGTCAAGCGTTGGATGATTTGAGATAAGGAAGAGTCATTGACATAACCCTGTTGAACAGATTGCAACCAATTTGGAATAGGCATAGAAATAGCTGAAAGAGAACCTTGGGCATCAAATGTGCGAGAAAGAGCATCTGCCACAATATTGTCTTTACCCTTCTTGTAAGTGATCTCATAGTCATAACCCATGAGTTTGCTAACCCATTTATGTTGTGCTGGGAGGAGACATGCTGGTCCAAGAAATATTTCAGACTCTAGTGATCAGTCTTGATGCAGAAATGATTCCCTAATAGGTATGGGCGCCACTTCTGTACTGCATGCAAAATAGCCATAATTTCCTTCTCATAGGTAGAGGCAGCTAAATTCTTACTTGAAAGGGCTTTGCTAGTGAACGCAATGGGGTGTTCATCTTGAAGGAGAACAGCACCAAGTCCATTACCGCAAGCATCACTCTCAATAGTGAAGGGCTTGGAAAAATCGGGCATAGCGAGCACAGGTGTAGTACACATAGCTTGTTTTAGTTTGTCAAATGCACACTGAGCAGTAGGTGTCCATGTAAAAGCATCCTTTTTCAATAGAGCAGTTGATGGAGCTGCAATCTTCCCATAATCCTTGACAAACTTGCGGTAGTAGCCAGTCAACCCCAAAAAACCACGAAGGCTCTTGAGTGTCTGAGGATGCGGCCAATTATTCATGGAATTGATTTTGGCAGGATCCACGTGAACCCCTTGTGCTGAGATAATGTGCCCGAGATACTCAACTTCCTTCTATCCAAAAACACATTTAGACTACTTGGCATGGAGATGATGGTCCGAGAAAAGTTGCATGACAAGATCCAGATGTTGGAGATGTTCATCCCATGTTTTACTGTAGATGAGGATATCATCAAAGAATACCAGAATGAATTTCCGCAAGTAGGGTCGAAATATTTTATTCATTAAGGCCTGGAATGTGGAAGGAGCATTAGTGAGGCCAAAGGGCATGACCAAAAACTCATAACGGCCATCATGTGTGCGGAAAGCTGTTTTAGGGATATCATCCTCATGAACCCGAATTTGATGATACCCAGAACGAAGATCCAACTTGGAGAAAAAGTGAGCCCCTTGAAGCTCATCAAGAAGCTCATCAACAACAGGAATTGGAAACTTATCCTTGATGGTGAGGTGATTAAGTGCTCGAAAGTCAATGCAGAGGCGCCATGACCCATCTTTTTTGTGGACAAGAATAACTGGAGAAGAAAAGGAACTAGTGCTTGGGCGAATAATACCTTGCTTCAATAAGTCCCGAACGAGCATTTCAATCTCCATTTTTTGGTGAAATGGGTAGCGATAGGGCTTGATGTTGGGAGGAACGCTGCCAGGAAGGAGCTGAATACGATGGTCTTCTGGCCTGGAAGGTGGCAATCCCACTCGTTTAGCAAAGACACCTGTATATCGATCCAGAATTTGTTGTAGATCCAAAGGAGTAGTGGAGACCGCTGATGGTTGCATCTGAATGGAATGGATCTGAGCGATGACACCATGTGAATTCTTCTTGAGGATTTTTTCCATGCGATGTGAACTGATGATGCTGACAGAACCTGGTTGTAATCCTGTCAATGTGTGTTTTTGTTCATTGAGGGAAAACTGCATCCAAAGTTCATCCAAATCCCATAAGATAGGGCCAAGTGTGCATAGCCATTGAGCGCCCAAAACCACATCACATCCGCGTAAGGGCAAGGAAAAAATGTCAGAGCACAAGGTATAATCTCCCATAGAGATACGCACATTTCGACACTTCCCTTTGCAAGGTAAGGTGCCCCCATTGGCAACCATGACTTCAAAGTTGGAGCAAGGATGGATAAAACAATCAGCTTGTTTGGCGATCCGAGGGTCAATGAAATTATGAGTGCTACCAGAATCAATGAGTATTGTAAGAGGAAGCTTCTTGAAGTAACCCCTGACCCGCATTGTTTGGGGGGTGGTGATTCCAGCTAAAGCATGGAGAGATATCTCTGGCTGGTCATCCTGAGACGGAGGGTCAATAGGCGGTTCCTGAATGTCGACCGGAGCATCCAGTGTTTCTGGATCTTCGTCACCAATTTTAGAGGCAGGAAGAGACTCCACATCCAAGAGATAGAGCTTTTAATGAACACATCTATGTCCCCGAGTGAATTTCTCATCACAATTATAGCAAAGCCCCTTTTCTTTGCATGCTTGCATCTCTGTTTCAGACAAATGCTTGATAGGAGTCGATCGAGGAGCCTGCGGTATAGGTGGTCGCTAAGAACCCATATTTCGGAAGGGAACAAAAGTGGGCTTGGAGCGTTGTTGGGCTGCAATCTTGTCTTCTGCCAACTTAGCCAACCCTAGGGCTTCCATCATTGTGGTGGGACATAACATTTTGACCTCAGAGCGGATGGAATCCTTTAGACCACTGATAAAACAACTCCGGTAAAAGTCATCAGACAATCCTTCGGTGTGGTTGGCTAGGTTCTCAAATTCGGTTTGATACTCTCTCACAGTGCCAATTTGGTGAAGTTTAGTGAGGGCACTAGGACCAAATCGTTGCAAAAGGAGCTGGAAAAAGTCTGACCATTTGGGCTCTGGATGAGCCTTGATGTACCAACGGTACCATTGAAGAGCTTCCTATTCCAAGTGAAAGGATGCCAGCAGAACTTTGTTGACATCAAAATTATTATGCAGACTGAAATACTGTTCTGCACGATAGATCCATCCAGTTGGATCAGTACCATTGAACCGAGGAAAATCAAGCTTCGGACCACGGAAATTGCTGGAAGAAGAGAACCCATTGTCTGATAAAGACTCGAACTGCCGTTTGTTGTTCATAGCTGAATGTTCAAGATGGAGGCCGAGAAATTTTTCATCCAGATCCTGGAGTTTGGCTTGGATGGCTGCAAGTGCTTCTTCCATGGTTTTTTCTCCTGCATGGGTGACAACCATAACCAGGAGTTTTTTTTTTTTACTGGGTAGGAAAACAAATATAGAAACTGCTTCAGTAAGGGAAAATCTGGACTTGGGAAAAAATCTGAAGGGTAATTGGGGTTTGACTAGGTGTTGGACACTGTCGACTAGACAGGGAAGCAAAAATGAGGATTTCAGAAGTGGGGTGAAAGAATGGGAAAATTTGGTAGAGGGGGACAAAGAAGCAGAATTCAGAAAGGAACTCTGTGGTAAAATTTGAAGGTGATTGGGTGAAATTTGAGGAAGTTATGGCAAACCCTAAAAATAGACAAATGTGGGCTTTCGGGCTTTGGGAAGGGGAATTGGGGATACGGTCCTCAGGAATGAAATATGCAGAATGGGATGACAGGGGTTCCCCGAAAATTTCAAGGGAAACAGAGTGACAACAAGGAAGATATGGACAAAAAACTGAATTTTATACTTGTTTTTTCTTTTTCTTTTTTTTAGACTGGAGCGGCTACGGCTCGAAAGGGATCTGAAACAGCGCCGAATGGATTGAAAATGGCTGGATCTGGAACGGCTTGCAAAATGGATCTGAAATGGCGTAGTAGTGATCAACAATAGTTCAGCTGAAAGTAGATATGGAACCCAGGTATGTGCAGATTCCTAACAGTTCAGGTGTTTCACTCGGCCACCAATGCTGTCTGACGGCTTGCGTATTGGGGCAGTACCCCTCACTCCATGGCTCAGGTAAAACTGATAACCGCTTTGCCACAAACGAGAGCTCTTGGTTTACCTCACGGGTGGGAACTAGTCAATCAGGTAGGGGTCGTTGCCCTTTTCGCTGGCAGGACCTCTCAATGGGCCAGCTACTTTGGGGTTCATGTGGTACTCTTCACAATGAGTTTTAGGGCTTATGCCCAAGTACTTCCCACAGTTAAGCAGATAGGGATTATTCCCAAATCCGAAGCTGCAACAGATGCAAAAAAAAAAATTGGCAGAAATTCCACCCAACGAGCTCAAGAAAGTGCTCTGATACCAGATGTGATGCACCTGCAACAATTAATTAATACGAATATGCGAAATAGCAGAAATTACAGAACTCAGAATCACTTTTATATTGATCACAGACCACTTTGAGGGGGCAACCTCCTATGAGCAAGCTCAATACAAATAACTTCACGGTACCTTCATAGGTCTCAACACACACTTATATACTAATTCTAGGCGCCAATACTATGGGTCAAAACCATGGGCCACTACAAACTATGGATCAACAATACTACGGGCGACTTACAAAGCATATGCGCCAACAACAATAACACAAACTATTGATCAACAAATACTACGGGACGACTTACAAAGCATATGCGTCCAATAACAACATACTAACAAAGTAAAGACATCGGTTCCTAACAAATAGAATGTTTCTCATTTAAGAGTCCTTGGGTGTATTGCATACGCACATGTTCCTACTGAAAATAGGAAGAAGTTAGATACTAAAGGAGAAAGATGTAATTTTTGGGATATAGTGAACAATCAAAAGCATACAAGTTGTATAATCCCATCACAAAAGGACTATAATCAGTAGATACGTCAAGTTTATTGAATATGAACAATGGATTTGGAATGGAAATCTACATCAACAACAATAATTTGAGATGAAATATTTCGATGAAGATCAAGCTCCCATCAATGGCTCTAGTTCAGACAGTACAACATCAACACCTGAATCAGCTTCAAGATCTTATTCAACACCTAGATATCACCCAAGTGATAGCCTAAGGTCATATGGAACTCTAGTGAAGACACGTAGTCTCAAGGAAATATATGAGGTAACTCAAGGTAATGACGATGATGACTTAATTTTTTATTTTGCTTTATTTTATGTTGTTGATCCAATATGTTTTGAAGAAGCAATTAAGTATGAAAGGTGGAAAAATGCCATGGATGAAGAAATTGAAGCAATAGATAAAAATCAAACTTGGCAATTAGTGAATCTTCTAGAAGGAAAAGATGCAATAGGTGTAAAATGGGTCTATAAGACAAAGTTTAATGTTGATGGAAATGATGTAAAAAATAAAGAAAGGTTAGTTGCAAATGTTTTTTCACAACAACCTGGGATTGATTATAATGATACTTTTTCTCCAATAGATAGACTAGATACATTGAGATCAGTGTTAGGAATAATAGGGCATCATAAATGAAAATTTTATCAAATGGATGTCAAATCAACATTTTTGAATGGTATATTATAGGAAGAAGTATATGTGCAACAACCACCAGGTTATCAAATATTGGGTCATGAACATAACACTTATAGATTGAAAAAATATTTGTATGGTATCAAACAAGCTCAAAGAACTTGGCACAACCACATTGATTCATACTCCTTGAACCATGGTTTTAACAAATACAGTAGTGAGCTAACTCTTTACATCAAGGTGAATAATCAAGGTAAGGTCTTAATTATATGCCTATATGTTGATGATCTTTTTTCCCTGCAATGTCCAAGAAATATGTTTTTCATAAAGGCTGCACAGGCCATGTTTGATGTTCATTTTTTGGAAAATTGTAGATGTTGTCATTACATTGTATGCATTGTCAATACTAATAAATGTTATAGCAAGAAAATACGATGATTTAATTAGCAATATAGGTAGTGTTCTAGTTACTCCTTCTTCTATATTGTCACCGTTCTTAGTTTTGTTGATTTGGGCAAGTAGTTCAACTACATATACAAAATTTTCATATGGAGGAACACTAGGGAGGAACAAGCTCTTTTCCAAGGGAGGAACACTGTGTCTTGACCTTTGATCAATTTGCATAAATCGCAACAAAGCACATGCTTCTAACAACATATGGGGAGGGGTGTGTAAACCATTTGAACCATTTAAACCTAATTTTAATTATTTTAAAATTTAAGTGTTATTTAAATTTTGATAAATGATGTTGATGGAATGTGTGGAAGAATCTATTAGGATTCTACCTTTGTTGCTACCTAATCATCAATTCTCAACCATCTAAAAATTTGACAGGCGAAAATTGAAACAGTCCTTCAATTGCAAAGTTAATCTAGTAGTTATTGCTAATAGTAACTGACATCACGAATTGTAATTACCTATTGTAAAATTAGTAATTTATAAATTTATAATTATCATTTTCTTAAATTGTAATTGTACAATTGTGAGTTTGTAAATTATGAAATTGTATTTAAATATTATGATGTAAGTTGTAATTGTAATTAACATCATGCTTTATAAACATGAATATAAGATAAATAATGTACATGAACATAAGATAACTAACATGTATACACTCATCGAAATAAACATAAACATAAATAACATACACTCATCGACATAAATATAAGATAAAATTTTCACATAAATGCATAAACATAAACATACTCAATAAAGATAAATAACTTGTGCACACATCCACATAAACATAAACATAAGATAAATAAATCATGTCGACATACTACATAAGACATCATATATCAATGAAGAAAAAATATGATACTGAATAATCCATCAAGTTTATAAAAAAGTAATAGTGTATATGTGGACATAACAATAAAAATAGTGCACAACATGAACAAGTGTCATCTAATATGGGGACCAGGCCCTTGATGGGATGTGTGTTCATCCCTACTTGCAATATTACCTCTTGCACCATGCCCCTGATGTGGGGACAACATGTGATCGAAAATGTTGTCTAAACACTCGAATTGTAAAAATTAAAATTTTAAACTTTGTAAGTTAGTTCTATATTTAAATCATATACTCAAATCTATAAGAAGACATATTTATAAAATTTTAAGTGGATGGATCAACTAACTTGGCTCGAGTCCATGGTGAGATTTTTCAAATTGTCCTGTGTGGCATCTCCAAGACAATACTAAGTTGATGGGCCCTCACTAGGACAATGTTCAATCAACCTTTCCCACTCATCTATGAACATCACTGGAGCATCAATTCCCAATTGTACATGAGCCTATGTATGGTGACATCATGCATATAATCAGTAAAATAATAATAAATAAACTTTATAAATTAAATATTAACTTGAATTCTATATTGCATTGAAACATAAGTTATAGTACCTCATCGACTAATGGTTGACGATCAAACTCCAAACGATACTGCTAGGTATCCCACTCCTCTGCAATCCCGTTGCCTCTACCCTATACAATTTGAACAAGGGACAAGATGAAAGTTGTGATAAAATAATTGCAATTATACACATGTATATAAATTAAAACTTTAGGATGAAGGAACTAGCATATGTACCATGGGGACAACATCGGGGAAACGATTTCCTGGCCAAGCAACGAAGAAGTGGAACATAGTAAATCCATAAAGTTTGTTCTCTACATGGAGCAACAAGAAACAAATCCATATTACTCCATTGATTCTTTTAGATAGATTACATACATTAGAGATGATTATTTAATGATGTATGATAAAAAAATTAAGTACATAAATATATACCTGTTGTGTCGACAACGGCCTGGATCTCTTATACAAACAAAAGTACGAGTCTCAGACATGTATATCATATGAAAATAGAGACTCATAGTCAAGGACCACATATATGAGTTTTTCCATCCACAGTAAATTATACTTTGTAGGTCCAGGGGGTGGTCTGGACCTCTCCTCATGCATGGAAATGGTAGTGTGACCCAATATAGTACACATGACACCCACCATCAAAGAACGTGTCTCTATTCCCAACTATGATGGATTGGCTACGTCATCACGACATAGAAGCATCCAAATAGGGACAAGAATCAAACAAGGAGGGTGTGGTATAGAAACAGGGTTTGTACGATACCCTAGACACTGATAAGTGTGTCCCTTCCCAAATCCATAGAATGGCGATGGCGCACTTGTGTAATCCAGATGCACGTGTAATACAAAATCTGCATAAATATGTTTAGAAAAGTATAATGAGACCTGGTCATGGCGGGGAGAATTCCCCACACTCCAATGAACTTATCATAATAATGAGGCACAACTTCCTCAAACTTGAACTCATGTAGTTGGAGCAGATGTCAAGCAGCGGAATTAGGAGGGTTGTCAAACATAGTACCCCTGACATCCCTTCACCTTGTTGCAATTTTCACCACCTCCTAGTTGTCAGGACCCAATACCTGGTCCCTCCTCTTCTAGAAAGAAACATGCTAGATGTCACTGAGAGGCTCCACCTTCTGGTAGATGTCCCATAACTCATTGAGTGCATCGATCATCATGGAGATCGATTTTACCAATGGACAGTCATGGAGCATGGATTTTACCTAGATGCACAACAAATTACAGTGTGATTTGATCTCTTCGATCATGATCCTAGTTATCCCATCCTTCTAGGGAGCATCAGAACTAAGATCAACACCTGACAGATAGATTAAACAAAGGTATTAGTCAAAGTACAAAATACTGATACAAAATTTAAAGATACTAAAAGATTCAAAAAATAAATAAATATGAATTTAATGTACCTGCATGATCATGAACCTCCTCATTGTTCTCTAAGGGGGTCAATGGATCCTAGCCATCATGTGAGGAATTGGCCACCATGCTACTGGATTGATGCTCACTAGACAACTTGGCCAGCAGGGTGCCTGGTCAGAAACAACAATTAATAATTAAACACATGTACATGTATACAATAATTTTTACTTCTATATGTATACAATTTACATACGAGTTCACTCGCGACGTGGGGAGGGTGTTGTAGTAGTGAATCAAACTGATGATCATGACTGACGGAGGGAAGAACCCTTCTCTAGAGAATGATCTATATGAAACAATGAAGAAAATATATATGTGTGTGTGTGTGTGTGTGTGATGTAGGTGGGATCAACAGAACTAATCCAACCCTCTTTCCCAGGTTTAGTCGGGTTCCAAAATAGTAGAACCACCAAACTTAGCTAAAAACATCTAAGTCTTCCTTCTGCACCGATCATTGAAGGGCAGACTTCAAACCAGTGGTAAAATAGAATTCATTCAAATTTTGGGTTCACCTGAATTTGGAGCGTCGACAGAATGTTCCTTCCGCAATTGTCTTCTGCAACTTCCTTCCACAATCACCTTCCCGCAATCACTCCTCTGCAACACTCTTCCGCAACTGCTTTTCGCAATCACCCTTCTACAGTCTCCTTCCGCAATTACTCCTCCTCAAACTGTTGGATCCAGAGTTCCGCAATCACCTTGGACCATCAGATCCGGATCAAGTGAGAACAATGGTGGGGTTAATTTGGCTTAGGGTGAAATTAATTAATATTTCACATCCGGTTTGGCCGTTAACCCTCGCTCACATACACGAGCGAAATTTTCTTCAATCCGGTGATCACTTCATGGATCCTCTCATCCGTCAATCTGCAATCACTTCTGGAATGTTCACTTTGGATTTTGGAGGTCTAACTTCTGTGCATTTCACCTCAGCGAAATACCACATGGGTCATCGATCATTTCGACCTCGATCTCCACCATACGATCTTCATTCGACGGAGCACACAACCTGAAGCTTTAACAAGCTTATACCTTGGTCTTCCGGGATCTGTCCTATACCTTCAATCCTCCTCCTCGGATCTTAACCATCCATAATTTCCTTCAACAATGTATCATCGGGAGGGAACCCTTCTGTCTCCTTCGTTCCATCTGGTTAATAAAACTATGACCTTGTTAAATTGATCAGTGAAACGATCAATTTCTCACACCTTGTATTCAAATGAATACACCACAGCCTTCAGATTCTGGAGATATCTGTTAGTGGCACTCTGTTCACTCATACATAGAATTATCAAGCATTTAATAGGTTCATCAAACATTCAATTTACATAATCATGCACAAAACTCTACACATGTTGTATATCAATAAACTCAGAGAGAATCACTCTCCTATCATGATTCAGACATCATTCATTCATTTACACAGAGACGTACATAAATTTCCCTTTCTTCATTCAACATAAGAAACCTGTATATTGACATTGACTCAGAACCTGTGTTTTGATCTTCATAGACCTGATACAACCCTAATGAACTCTCTTGGCCTAATTTCTCACTATTTGGCCACCACTTGATGCCTCGTACGCTCATACATTTATACAAAAGGAATCTGAAACCAGTTCTGTTTCAGATCCACATTATATTCAACAATCTCCTAACTCATAGAAACTGTTATCTAATTTTAGCAAACACTTAACCCTATCTCTACGACTCGCTCCATGAGATATTAAACCTTCATCGAATCCTGCCAATATTAGATGAGGACTTAGTTACATGACTCACTCAATGACTCATCACTCACCTAGTCACTCATCACCCATCTAGAATCTAAGGAATTCAACATATTTACAATGAATTTATTAAAATACCTCTGCTTAGGAAAATGTCAAGACCCCTAAGGTCTGACCAAACATTGGACTTGGATGGAGTGCAGGATGCTACTACATTAGACTCCCCAGGAAGAAAGAAATATGACCTCGAGGTCATAATATTCCATCTTCAATATGCCTAGATCACAAACTTTATGCTAAATATTTTCAGTTTCTTCATGGATGTCCCGTGATCTTGTTGTTGACTACAACTCTCTTGGCTTCCATACTTTCTGCTGCAATTCTCCACTAGCCTTTTTTTTTCAATCTTCCTCTATTACTTGTCTTCTACTGCTGCTTTGATTTCTTGCCTTGCTAATGTAAATATTCTTCTCCTCATGTCTTCTCTGAGACACCTTCACCATCAACATCCTTATCATTTCAATCTCATTGACCAGTCTATTCACTGGCTGGTACACCTGCTTGTTCTTCTTTTCCTTTGGCTCTCTGCTGCTATCCACTAGTTGTTGCATCCTCTCTTCGGGATCTACAATCATATTTCTACTATAAAGTATTCCAAGTTGTTCCTCAGAATCAGTTGATTCAGCCATTCCTCTGCAATAACTCATACTTGATTGCTGCAACAAAAGCACATCATTATAAGACAATTCAATGCCTTGACCTTCTATATTCTTCTCTCTAATGCTAAGCACCTCTATTCTTGCACCCATTAAGAAATCATCTTCATCAATCCTTGGATTGATCAACCAATCTTCTAGCATCTCCAACTCTACATCATATTTTCTGAGATCAGAAATTGTTTTCTCTGTCTTCATTAGTCAACTCTGTAACAATGATTTCTCCTAGGTACTGAACATCCTTTTGAGACAAAATTGTCTCTTCCTTTTTTATGACATATTTCTTTTTATGTCTTCCCTCACTTTCTTCAATACCTACAAGCACACACAAATAATCAGTTTCAAAATCATGAGACTCTGAAGTCTCTACTGATATTCTTCCTAGCATCATCCTTTTGTCCTCACCAACATCTATCTCTCTTATAGTCTGAGATACAGGCTGCATACAATATTCATATTGAATTCCTTTATAGGATACCATCTCATCCTCTCTTACAACAGAATTATGATCTGCTGCTATGCTTTTGGAAAGCATATCTTCTCCTTCTTCAATTTATCTGACAGTCCAAGATGACTGTTCAGTTTCTTCCTTCATCAGAATGCAATTCTGATCCTACCCTATGTAAATGTATTTGTACATTTCTTTTTCTTCCTTCATCTTCATAACAACTTTAATTGACTGCTTTCCTCCATTAAGAAAATCATCAATGAGTTCCTTTTGCTGCAACACTTCAAACTTTTCCTCACTTGAAAGATCTTCTTCATCATATTTGGATTCAAGATCTCCATCCATTTTTAAGACAATTTCAAAAGAATTCCTATCATCTGCAACAAAACCTGTAATCATAACCAAATTATTAGTTTCAAAAACATAAGACCTCTTGGTCTCATTTGGCCTCACTATCATCTCCTCCATAAGTTAATTTTCACTTCCTAAAGAATCCATGAGACTTTCAGTTAATCTCTCTTTTCCTTCATCATTATCTTCTCAAAGCAAAAGACCATGTTCTAGTTCACATTCAAAAAATTGCATCTTAGACTCAATTGTCTTGAGTTCTTCCTTCAATTTGGCAGATATCTTTTTCCCTAGTTTCACCTATAGTGAATGCCATCTCACTTTTTTTTGCAATATCCAACCATACCTCTGGTCTTCTTTCTGTAGAATTATCTCTAAATGAATAAGTTGCAATCATATGCCAACTAATTCTCTGTCATACTCCTCTTGACTCATCCTCTTGATACATTTTTCCTTGGCATCTTTTCTTCTACTGTGTCTTTCCTCAGATCATCTGCAATGACTTGCAAAATTCATTGTCTCTATCTCCTCTTCCTCTATGAACTTCATATTGTTCACTTATGGGTTGCTCCCAATCCTTCTCTTATAAATTTTCCATACCTACTATTATACCTCAACAAGCTATCTCTCCTTAAGCTTTTCCTTTTGGTATCCTTGGTTCTTTCTCCTCTAGAACCTTTTGAGAAACTTCCTTTGCTCCTCTTGACTTCTATAAGCCCACTTCCTCTATGAGAACATTCAAATTGTCCCCTTCTTGTCCAACCTCTGTTGGATCCTTAGGTTCTTCCATTGCTTCTTGTTTTCTCTAAGAGTTCACAAACTCTTCTCATCAAGAATACACATGTTCTCTGTCATAACTGTCAAGTTGTATGCTACTATCAACCTTGTCATATGCTTCAATCTGCAATAATATCAAACCATAGTTAACATAAACACATCAATCAATACCCTATAAGATCTGTACCAAGATCTTAACATTCTCCCTTTTGATTCATCTCCTTTAGACCAATATCTTCCCTGAATTATTCTTTTAAGAGCACACCAGCTCTCATTATTTTATGTTATAACTCCAACTTACAATTGAAAATTTCATTTCCTTTTTAACATAAATATCTATGATTATCCTTCAATTTCACCATGAATTGAAAATCAAAATTTGATTTACCTCTGTTTCCTTCATGGCAACTTCAATACCCAACTCTGCTGAGATTCTTCTTCAACCTGGCTATAATTGCGAACCTCACTCTTATACCAAACTGATGCAGGTGGGATCAGCAGAATCAATCCAACCCGCTTTCCCAGGTTTATTTGGGTTCCAAAATAGTAGAACCACCAAACTTAGCTAAAAACAGCTAAGTATTCCTTTCGCAGTGGTCGTTGAAGAGCGGACTTCAAACCGGTGGTAAACTATAATTCATTCAAATTTCGGGTTCACTTGAAGGCGGAGCATTGAGCAAACGTGCCTTCCACAATTCTCTTTCGCAATCATCTTCCGCAACTTCCTTTTGCAATATCCTTCCCACAATTACTCGTCTGCAACGATCTTCCGCAACTTCTTTCCACAATCACCCTTCTGCAGTCTCCTTCCACAATCAGTCCTCCACAATGACCCTTCCGCAACACTTTGGACCATCGGATCCTAACTTTTGCAATCTCCTTGGTGTAATACCCCAATTTTTACCCCTATGTTAAATTGGCTTTTATGTAAATATTGTATACATGCGTTGTATGTTTCCTTAGTGTGGAGCTCAAGGCCAAGGGCCCCGCTAGTGTATGTTTGAATTTTATTTAAAACAAGCAAGTGTTTGATATTTTGATACCCATGTGCTATTAAGACATGGAATATTGTAAATTGATGTAAATATTAATATTGCAATAAAATACCAAAACTGGCTATGGAAGCAACCAATGAGAAGGGGCCATGTGTATCCACTAGGGAGTGGTGCGGGGGTTGTGGGGATGAACCATATGCTGCCAAATGTCATTGTGATAACCCATTTGACTTTCCCTAATGACATTTATTTATGTTGTAAGGAAGTAGTTGAGGATTTCAGTCCATGGCTTCAATGGAGCATGGGCAACCCAGAAATTCGTATTTGCAGGTATGGCTCTATTTTCTTGTACCACAAATGACTCTACCTCAAGGGAGTTACTTCTTCCTCATCCCCATTCCATTGTGGAAGTTACCAGCATCATTCTCCATCCAAAAACGAATTGCCAGCAGTGAGAAAAACCAAAAATCGCAACTTTGAAAGAACCCACGTTTTGAAGAGCCAAAAACGCCCAGATTTGGTATTGGACAGTAAAATCCAATGGGGGATCCATAGATATGAACCTTGGGGCGAATTTGAGAGCATTAGATACCCCGAAATCCATTGGGAAACCCAGTTTCTATAGCCCAAAAAACTAGTGACGGGATTGAGTTATTTTGATGACAGAGTTCTGAGAAATCCAATAATGAATGACAGAGCAGAGGTTGGGTTTGCTTGATAAACCCAGTGAAGGCTAGAATCTCAAAGAATTAATAGTTGGACCTTTCTATGCTCATCCTGAAGAGCACTGGAGGGAAGGGATGCCTGAGGGACTGTGTAGAAGAGAAGGGGACCTTCCTTGTGTTGGGTGTGGTAGGTATTGTGGGTGCCTTGACTGTTTGAATTAACTTGAGATGCCTGTAGCTTTGTGGTTGAGCTCCCTGGCTTAGCATTGCCCTCCTCTATCTTCTTGTATGCTTGATAAACCCAACAATGAGTTGGCTTAGCATAACTGTTGAAAGAAACCATGGTTGTGAGTGAGCCGAGTTAGTTCCTCCTTAGTGGATACACAACCCAGCTCGGGGGTGATCTCTCAGCTGAAGGAATACAAGTTGGACAGAGATCTATGCAAATATATAATACAGATTATGCATTTTATATCACTCAAGTTCTTTAAACTCGAATTATGTTATTATGGTTTTAGTTAGTTTTAGTCTATTTTAACAAAAATGTCAAGAAATCCCAAACCCATTAGATCATAAATTAAGGCTTAATTATAAAACCATATTTAAAGTCCCAATTTATTGAAAAAATAGATCATATATTTATTAAAAAGTACTATTAGATAATATTTTTCTTATGCAATTAAGAAATTAAGAAAAGTTAGACTTAATAAGTTTATATTTAAGTTCATAGGAGTTTATAAACTAGCACAACTACTTAACTTGTGGCTGATAAATATCTATAGGTCACAAGTTAAGTGCCATGAACAAGTTATATGTTATTTGTTCTCCATACTTAGTTTAATCATATGTTGTTGTCTATACTTGTCTTGATCTTCCTTCAATCTAAAAAATCATAAATAATAATCCACTCCAAATTCTAAAATATAAATAATTATAAATTATAGTGGAGGCTGAAATAAATATATTTTCAAGGGTCATTTGAAATTCAAAATAAACAATTATATTATAAAATAATATACATGATTTCTAGTAACAAAATGAAGATCATCGAGTTGCCACCCTCTAGAGAATTTGTCATGGAAGATCACCACACATAAATAAGAAGGCAAACTATGAAATAAAAGAAGATGAGATGCCATCGCTGCAACCAGACAGAGCTTATGATCAATGTCACTGCCTCTCCTAGCTTTGATCAATCTCACCGCCTCTCCCATCCGAGGTGGTCATCAAGTCTGTCCATGAAAACCAATCTCGTCCTCATCAACAAGAAGACAAAAAAAGGAGAGATTCGTCATCCAATAATTATTTTCAGATCCTGCGAGTACAAAGATATGAGAAAGCTTCCAAACATATTTCGGGACTATCATTTACAAACATATTTCAGGACTATCATTTACAAGCGTTCGACTCAGGACTATCATTTAATAACGACTTCGTCATAGCAGATGACATAATATGTGTTATTTATAACCACAAACATTTTGTTCCATTCTGACTGGATGGAGAAACGTCGCCAGCTACCAATATGCGTTATAATGGCAAGAATCATTAATTGATAGTCGTTGCAATCAGTTTTGGCACAATGTCATCTATTGTAAGCTAAGACATTGCATCTATAAAAGCAAGCCAAACTACAAAAAATAGAGAGCTCTTTTCACCATATTCAACAAGAGGTAGGGGATTTGTTATTCCAACTTGCAGGGGCATGATTAAAGATAGAGAATGAGAGAGTATTCAAAAACATGAATATTCTCTCATTCTTGGCTTTAATATCAAATTCCTCTACAGTAAATAATTTCAAATTCCAAGCTCTCTCTCAATCAGATGGAAAAATTTCTCTTTTTATGTAGGTTGTCGACCTGCTTTGATAGATGCAATGTCACTAATTGACAGTGTGCCAGAACTGATTACAGCAACAGTCAATGAATTAGTGTTACTATTATAACTAATATAAACAATATGCATTTTAATTGTTAAAATATAAACCATATGCATCTTAATTATGATGAGCGACCCACACTCATGTCTATAAGTGGTGACATTTTTCCATCCAGTTGGAATGGAACAAGATGATTATCGTTATAAAAAGCACATAATATGCCAATGACTATGATCAAGTTGCTAATAGTGGTGACCGCCACAAAGTCGAATACATGTAAATGATACTCCCGAAAAATGATTGGAAACTTTTTAATAATTTTGTCATCGAATATTAATGTGGGCCATCATAGGTTCTGGAAGAGACTATGAATCTTTGCTCTCTTTGTCTTCTTGTTGATGAGGATGAGGTTGGTTTTCATAGAGAGACTCCAGGACCACCTTGGATGGTAGTTGAGTGGGTGAGATCTAAATAGAGGTGAACAATATTCTTTCTGCTGTAGGCTATTTAATGCAGCTGCAACAAGTCTGTTGGTTGATCAACAGACTTGTTGTACTTGCATTGAATGGTCTGCACCAGGTTGAATATTGTTTGCCTTAGCAGCTCAGCTACTGCTTGAAATCCAAGCATCAACCGACCTGTTGCAGCTGCATTAAATGACCTACAGCAAGCTAAATATTGTTCACCTAAACAAGAAGCTATATCTCGTTATGTCTAGTTGTAGCGATGGCATTTCGTCTACTATTATTTCATACCTTGCTTCTCATCTATGTCATGATCTACCCTATGTAACCTATTTTAATGATAGCGAGTGAAACGTTTCAAATTCTCAAATCCCTAATAGCTGAAACGTTTCAAATTCCCACGTCAAGGAGCTGAAAAGATTCAAATTCTTATATCCAAATTTGAAACTTTTTATTCATCTTTTGTATTTGTCCATGTCATTTTAATTTATTTGGCCATCCATATGGAGTGAATAAGCTGACATTTGATTTCCATGTGGGACGATTGATTTAAATATAGGTGATTTTTAAAGGAGTCGTTATTATTCACATATAATTCCACACACCGCAAAACATTCAAAGATGAAAAATGAAAATTAATTGGCTTTTGTTATGAAATTCATGAACGTAAAATTAAAGGAAAACTTGTATATTTGGGGCATGAGTTCTTTTTAAGAACTTATACATCAAAATTGTTAAGAACTTGATTATACCGGAAAAGTGCTTTTATGATAACACCTAACCTAACTTTCTATTAATCATTTATTATAAATATGTATAAATTCATGAAAGTGAACTAATGGAATCTAATTTTAATTTAATGTCTAGTAATACATATATTAAGTTTGAACATATAGGGTTTCAATGTTTGGTTTTATGATTTCCAACAAATGGTGAAGGTCAATCGTTTTATAAATTCCACTTTTGTAAGGGCTTTTTTTATTATTATTATGTAAATTATGAATTTTCTAATAAGTTTACTTCTTTAAATAGAAGTAATTATCCACATAAAATTTATTAAAGTAAAAAAATTAGGACATTGTTTTCTTGTGTCATTTTGGTCAAATATAAAATCATTATTATAAAACTGATCAATTGGGATTATATTATGAATTTAAATTTACATGAAAGTGATCATTCAAATAAATAATTTTAAGAAATAGATAGTTATATATTTTTTTTCACAAATATTTAAATTTTTATCTTTATATCTTCCTTATTTTGAAAATGTTAATAAACCACTCACAAAAAACTTGAGTGAATGAAAAAATGAGTTTGCCATATTTATGATAACAATAACAGTATATATGGTCATGTGAGTGATACAACCTTTCTAAGTTAAGAATTTCAAACTTATTTGTACAAATTTCTAAAGGATATTTTTATGGCTATTTAAATTACTAAAGTTAGATAAGTTCCTTTGATTACATCAAGTGTTATTGAAACATTTGAGGGGTTTAACATAATGAAAACATTTTTTATAGTAAAATAATAAGTGTAGATCTCGGTTTGTAGTAATGCAACATATAATTATATTTTTAAATATGGTTGATGAAATACAAATTATACCAATACCAATAAACATTTGTAATTTTAAAAAATGTTATATGTCACAAAAAAGAATGAAATGCCCACACAAAATCTAAAAAGTTTGCATAAATTCTACAAATCAAATTAGTAAACACCCATAATTTCATAAGAGATGAATATGTGCAACATATTTAACAATATCATCTAAACTAGAGATATTGGCATGGATTTGGAAATTTTATAAGTAAGGGTTATATGTGTGAGGGATTAAGAGTTATCAACTATTATGGGTTTATATATTTTATAGGTAAGGGTTATATGGTTTATAGGGATTATATGTAAAATTATAAGCCAATGTGTATCATGTTTATCATTTTTTTAGTCGACCTTACATCATTTATTTTCATTTTGAATTGTAATAGCATTTTGTTGTATTTTTTATTGTCATAGAAGTGATGGTATTATTAGTAATGACTTAATTAAAACATGTTTCAAGGTTGTAATAATAACAATCTACTTTCATGATTAACTATGATTTTCACTTAATTACATGTAAAATTTAGATGCAAATATAAATTGGAAGCTCACAATAAATTAGTATAAACAAATATTTGTTATAGGGGAATGAAATGCATTATATTATTAAAATAATTTTTAAATTTAAGTAATTTAAATATAATGAAGATATTATATGTGAAATATTTCTCTATTTTATTTTATAATATATGTTCACAAAATTGTTTACATTAATTGTAATAATATGCCAATAATTGCACTGTAAGGAAGAAGTTATCATTGGTGTTTTTTAATAAACACCTCTCACTATTTTTCAAAATAAAAATGCATGATGTTTTTTCAGAATTTAATATACAGGATCTTTATACACAATATAAAATTGGAGGAATTTATTTTTTATAGTACCCATCTAACAATCACATCTAACATACACATCCATTATCACCTATAAAACATAAGCAATATCTTACATACACATAAAAAGTTAACTAGCATAATCTAACATATGCATCAAACATTACATAACATACACATCTATCAAGCATACCTGGAAAACATATATAACATGACCTAACATACACATCACCATCAAGCACATTATATAAATAAACATAAACATAAAACATCAGTTCATCAACATCAACATGAAAAATGCACATATATATATATATATATATATATATATATAGAGAGAGAGAGAGAGAGAGAGATGAGAGAGGTTTGACCAACTATCTCATAGCATTTATTGGAATTGAGATGTATAATAATATCAAACTCATGATACATGTAAAATATACATCTCAAGTCCAATAAATGCTATAAGATAGTTGGTACACCTATGGAACAAACAACATCGCTACCTTTTCCAGCAGAGCTAGAGCCATCGACACATCCACCAGTAGAGCTAGAGGCATTAATACCTTTGTGAGGAAAACATATAATAGAGAGAAACATATATATCTCCCTGATGATGTATCTCATCCACTGTGACCATCTTATCTAGAAGTGATATGAGTGGAGTAGGATATAGTGGATGGTCAGCTCATTAAGGAGGAGAGGGTGGTTGGTTGAACCGTGGATGAGTCAGAGATGGTGGTGGTACAGTTGGGGGTGGAGGAGGAAATAGTGGTTTGGTCGTCATGGTGAGGAGGAGGAGAAGGATTTGGATGAGTTATGATCGATTGTCTCAATGAAGAGAAGGGGGAGATGGAGGAGGAGGTAAAGGACAGTGATCGCCACCCTAATCAGATGTAGGATGACCATCCCTCCTAGCAGCTATAGGGATGGATGCACCGATGACATACCACATTAAATTCCCCATATCATGAGGAAACAATCTTCCATAAATCTACTAGGTTGGGTTCTCATAGGATCTCCTAAAACTATATAAGGTGGAGTCCCTATCAATCCAACAATGTATATAACCTGTATGCCACATCCTCTCGAAACCTAGAATCTAGTCTACATCACAGGCGAGGTCCGGGAAACTAAGGAAACTCAAGCTCATAAATATCGTCATCTTCCTACACCGGTGGAAGGCCCCTCCCCATCATAGATGCCAATATCTACAAAAATATATGGTACAGAACAATAATTAGACAATTTCATTAAACAATCATTTTTTTTATAAAGAAAACGTTAGAATAAATTTCATTTGCATTAAGTAAGATAATAAAATGAAACTAGATTAATTTAAACATAATGATAATATTACATTTGTCATCTAGTGGCTCATCCTAGTTGAAAAAGGTGTTGTGACATCCTCTCTAGTCCAACCTCACGTAAGGATATGACATAAGGTTCAATGCATGATCATCCTCACTAGCTCATAACTCCAGTACCTCTGAGGTGTTCCTCGATGGGAACTTTCGATGGACCCTCTTGGGAAACCCTATGTCCCCACATATGAATCTACACCTCGGACATCTCCCTAGGAGGGTGACAATCAAATGATGGCGTCATAAGTGGAAACCACTCAAAGAATAAACAAAAAAGATCTAAAGTAAAAGAGAAGTTGACCCTCCCCTCAAATTATACACAACATTGATCCAAAGAAAAATATGGGAGACATACATGAACTATTGATTGGGTCGTTCGGTACTGCATCACAAACATCCATCTCTTCGAACAAAGAAAAAGGATGTGGGTGGGGGTGCCATGTTTACTACTTCTCTAAATACATAATTAGGATAAGTGTGAATCCATAAAAATAGGTAACACTTTTTGGAAAGGGAGAGCATGGAACAAGTGTTTTTTCATATCCCCAATTGAGGTAATTTTAAGCCTTCAATCAAGATATTAATACCTTAATTCAGATATTAAATGAGCCCCTGATTAAGGGTTCTTAATGTAGGTGGAAAACCATCGATCAAGGTGTGAGGTTGGGTTAAGTAAACCCTTGTGATCAAGGTCCTTTCATAAAAATATCTATGAATATTTTTTTTTGAAAATACAGTAAATAATTAACCTGAAAACTTTGTTCATGGGTTTTTTTATATACAATTGTGATACACTGAAGTCAATATTTTTTTTATTTTTACATTTTAAAATGATCTCACCTATTTGGGTATTTTTCACAATCTAAACATTTTCACTATTGATGGTTTATAAATACTTGCTTGGTGGTTTATAAAAAAACTCATTGGTGGATTCTTAAGATAAAATTGGTGATAGATTCCTTAATCCTTTCTAATTTTATCTTTTGAAATGGATAACTTATATTTGTTGGTTTATATTTAGTATTTTTTATCATTATTTTTAAAATTTTCATACCTTTTCTTATATGATAGCTTGTTTTTGGAATATTATTTTAAAAAGTGTCTTTTGCTACTACTATTGTATATGTGTGTGTGTGTATTTTGTTACTTTATATATATAGAGAGAGATATTTTGGTGGTTTGTAAAAAAAATATTAATGGATTTTTAAGATAGAATTGGTGATAGATTCCATAATCTTTTCAATTTTTTATCTTTTTGAAATGGGTAACTTATATTTATTGGTTTATATTTAGTATTTTTTATAATTATTGTATTATTATCATTATTTTTTAAATTTTCATACCTTTTATTTAGATGATAGTTTGTTTTTGGAAAATTATTTTTAAAATGCATCTTTTGCTACTATATATATATAGAGAGAGAGAGAGGGAGAGAGAGTTTATAGAAAAAATATTACTGGATTTTTAAGATAGAATTGGTGGTAGATTCCCTAATCCTTTCCATTTTTATTTTTTGAAATGGCTAACTTATATTTGCTGGTTTATATTTAGTATTTTTTATAATTATAGTATTATTATTATTTTTTATTTTTCATACCTTTTTCTTATATGATTGTTTGTTTTCGAATATTATTTTTAAAATGTGCCTTTTGCTACTATTGTATGTGTGTGTATTTTGTTACTTGAGAGAGAGAGAGAGAGAGAGAGAGAGAGAGAGAGAGATCAACCTTCTAGAAAAGAATTTTAAAATTGCCAATTTATTGGGTGGTCCTTGCAATTTGTACATGTACGTAAATAATATGAATCCCCATAATAACGTGGAGCGTTCATTATTATTTATATATATTTTTTTAAATTCTTACATTTGTTTATTTATTTATATATATTTAATATATTATATTTTTGGTATTCACTTTGACAAGCTAGAGGGTTGTTTGGAAGAGGTTGGTTGTGTTGACACGACTTTGGCTGCTATAGTCATTATCCTTCTTCTCTATGTTGTTGAGGTTATTGTTCTTATGGAAAGGAGTCCCTATGATCTCAACAAGCATCTAAAAATTCTCACTTTTTTTAATATGGGTATTGATTGTTAACATTTATATATAAATGTTATGATAATCAAATCCCAAAAGATCGCTTATGATAATGTAATGTATGACAACAACAACTCGGGGGAAGTGATTTCACATAAATATCTTGGAATCAATATTCGTCATAAGCTTAACTAGAGCTATGACATTGAGAAAAGGATTAATGGAGTGTGGAAATATTATTATGGACTTAAAACAATTGTAACTCAAGACACCTCTATCTTTGGGATAGGAAGAAACTCCTCTTTGAGACTCTTGTCACTTATGTTATCTTATATTGTTGTGAAGTTTAGGGCCGCAACATCTCTAGATAATCATGGATACAGATGGAGCAAATTCAAAAGTGTTTTATAAGATATAATATTAAAATAAAGGCCAATACACCTTGTCCTGTCCTCCTAATAGAAGCGAGTCTCTCCCCGATTGAGAGCATGGCTATGAATATGTACCTACTGTACAAGAACACTATAAAACACATGGGAGACAAGAGGATTCCTATAATTACTTCATACTCTAGTCAAAACCACTTGAGACTTAAGCAAGGATGGCATAAAGCTACCAAGTCTTTGCTAAACCATTGGGGAGTTGATGAAGATACAACTTTGCATAATAGTGATGATATTAAAAGTATTATTACATCTAAATTTAAGGAGAAGATGTGGTGTGAATCAATTTAGCAGAAACATTAGCTATCTCCGAAGAGGCCAAGTGGCAAACCAGTATTTAGACAGGAATGTAGGCCATGCTAGTCTCAACAACTACTTTAAGCAGATAAGAATGGAGCTATCCGGGTCAATAAACCACAATCAAAGCGAGACAACTCCTGCCCAAGATTTAAATCAAATCAATTTTAATCGTCTTGACGTAGGATGTGTTCAAGGATTTCCAAATGAATACCTCGAAGGCATGCCAAATCACATAGCAACAATACTCCCACACGAGAGACATTCCAGAAGAATCATGGTAATCAATCTTTTGATCAAGATTTTGTTGATGCTTCAATGAATCCAGAACGCATCAACCACGGAATTGTGGCATATGATGAATTAATTGACTGGAACAGGGGTTGGTTTTGGCACATGATGAGTTAATTGAAAATATTCATTACTCGGAGCAATACGAGGCTGAGATTGTAGGAAAGAATGGATTTGGGAATAGTGATTAATATCAAATTCCTCTGCAATTTGTAAAATCAAATTCCAAGCTCTCTCAATGTGGTGGAAAGAGTTCTCTTTGTTCCGTAGTTTTCCCCGCTTTTATAGATGCAATTTCCATAATTGATTACAAGCGACTATCAATAAATTAGTGTTACTATTATAACGAATATAGATGGGAAACCCACATTCATATCTAAGTGGTGGAACAAGATGATTATCCTTATAAAAAGCACATAATATGCCAATGACTATGATCAAGTTGCTAATAGTGGTGACCGCCACAACGTCGAATGTTTTTTAAATGATAGCTCCAAAAAATGATTGGAAGCTTTGTAATATCTGTGTCATCTCACCATGTTGTCAATCACTGGTTCGAGAAGTAATTACTAGACGATGAATCTCTCGTCTCTCGTCTTTTTGTTAATAATATATTATTTATAATTAATTAATTAATAAAGTTATTAATATTTTATAATATAATGATTGAACAATGTTTCATGTTTATATATAAGTAAGTGTTAATCAATATATCATATAACTTTTGTATAATTAAATGTTTAACTTGAAATATTCTTTTTGTTTCTAAATATACAATTTCTTTATTATTTTAATATTCTTTTTCTTTATAAATATATTTTCTTATTTTCATTTACAATTATTTTAATTAATAATTAATAATTAATAAATTTTTTATTATTATGTAGTTGTTGTCGTTATTACTATTATTAATTTCATATTTTTATTTATAATTATTATAATTAATTTTTTTTTATAACTATAAATATTTAAGAAATATAAATAATAAGAATATTATTATTATTATTATAAAATATTTAAAAATAATAATAACATTAACAATAATTATTATTATCTAAATAATAATAACAATAACAATAACAAAAATAACAATAATAATAATAATAATAATTATTATTATTATTATTATTAAATAGCAATTTTTAAAATATTTTATAATAATAAAATTAATTATAAAAATAAATATAATTAATTATAATAATTTTAAATGAAAATAAGGAATTAATTAAAATAATAAAATATTAATAAATAATAATTATTAATTTACTTTAAATTATTAATTTACTATTAATTATTAATTATTAATTATTAATTAAAATAATTGTAAATGAAAATAAGAAAATATAATTATAACAATAATAAATAAAAATAATTTATAATGAGGATTGACAACTTTAATAATACCATTTTTTTTTAATAACAATAATAATAACAACAACGATAATAATAATAACAAAAGTCTAAATCTTGATGTTCACGAGCTAACTTGTGGTTGACTATGGTTGACCATGCTTGAATTTGGTTGACTATGGTTAATTATGGTTGACTTGGTTGACCATGGTTGACAATACTTGAACATTGTTGACTTTGAATGTTCATGGTTGACTATGGTTGAAAATCCTTGAGCATGGTTGACCAGCGTGACTTTGGTTGACCTTCGATGACTTTTGTAAACCATGGTTGGTTTTGGTTGACTATGGTCGTCTTTGGTTGACCATGTTGACTTTGGTTGAACATCATTGACCATGGGTAACTTTGGTCAACCATGGTTTACTTTGATTAATCATAGTTGGCTTTGGTTGACCACGGGTTACTATGGATGGCTATGGTTGACCATGGTCGATTATGGTTGACTATGATTGACTATGGTTAACAATGGTCAACCATTGGTTTATTATGGTTGAGAATGGTTAACCATGGTTGTCCATGGTTGACTATGTTTGACCATGGTTGACATTACTTGCCTATGGTTGACTATTATTAATAATAAATAAATATTTATATTTATTATTATTATTTTCTTATTTTCATTCATAATTATATAATTATATTTAGATATTTATAATTATTTTTATTATTATAAAATATCTTAAACCAAAGAAAAAAGAAAATATTTATTATTATTCTAAAATATTTAAAAATTATAATAATAATAATTGTTATTATTTAAAATAATAATAATAATTAAAATTGTCAATTCTCATTACACATTATTTTCATTTATTATTATTATAAATATATTTTCTTATTTTTATTTACGATTATTTTAATTAATAATAATTTATTATTATTAATTTATTATTTTCATTTATAATTATTATAATTATATTTTGTTATGGTTGATAAATAGGATTATTAATAATATATTAAATATTAATTATAAATAACTAACTAACTAATTAATAAGGTTATTAATATTTTATAATATAATGATTGAACAATGTTTCACATTTATATATAGAAGTGTTCATCAATATATCATATAACTTTTGTATAATTAAATTTTTAACATGAAATATTCTTTTTGTTTCTAAATATAAATTTTTCTTTATTATTTTAGTATTCTTTTTCTTTATAAATATATTTTCTTATTTTCATTTACAGTTATTTTAATTAATCATTATTAATTAATAATAATTAATTAATAATAATTAATTAATTAGTAATTAATTAATTAATAATTATTTATTATTATTATGTGGTGGTTGTTGTTTTTATTATTATTATTAATTTCATATTTTCATTTATAATTATTATAATTATATATATTTTTATAAATACTTTTATAATTATAAATATTTAAGAAATAAAAATACTAAAAATATTGTTATTATTATTATAAAATATTTAAAAATAATAATAACAGTAACAATAATTATTGTTATTTAAAATAATAATAACAATAACAACAATAATAATAATTAAATAGCAATTTTTAAAATATTTTATAATAAAAAAATTAATTATAAAAAATAAAATAAATTATAATAATTTTAAATGAAAATAAGAAATTAATTAAAATAATAAAAATATTAATAAATAATAATTATTAACTCACTTTAAGTTAATAATTTATTATTAATTATTAATTAAAATAATTGTAAATGAAAATAAGAAAATATAATTATAACAATAATAAATGAAAATAATTTATAATGAGGATTGACAACTTTAATAATAATATTTTCTTTTTAATAAAAATAATAACAATGATAATAATAATAAGAAGAGTATAAACCTTGATGCTCGCGAGCCAACTTGTGGTTGACTATGGTTGACCATGTTTGACTTTGGTTGACCATGGTTAATTATGGTTGACTTTGGTTGACCATGGTTGATAATAGTTGAACATTGTTGACTTTGAATGTTCATGGTTGAGTATAGTTGACAATCCTTGAGCATGCTTGACCAGTGTTGATTTGGTTGACTTTAGATGACTTTTGTAAACGATGGTTGGTTTTGGTTGATTATGGTCGTCTATGGTTGATCATGGTTGACTTTGGTAGAACATAATTGACCATGGGTAACTTTGGTCAACCATGGTTTACTTTGATTAATCATAGTTAGCTTTGGTTGACCACGGGTTACTATGGATGGCTATGGTTGACCATGGTTGATCATGGTTGACTATGATTGACTATGGTTAACAATAGTCAACCATTAGTTTATTATGGTTGAGAATGCTTAACCATGGTTGTCCATTTATTGACTATGTTTAACCATGGTTGGCATTACTTGCTTATGGTTGACCATGGTTGACTTTCAACAACCATGGTTGACATTAGTTGACGATGGTTGACTTTATTTGACCATGGTTTCCTTTAGTTGGCCATGGTTGACTCTACTTGCTTATGGTTGACCATGGTTTCCTTTAGTTGGCCATGGTTGACCATGGTTTTCTTTAGTTGGCCATGGTTGACTCTACTTGCTTATGGTTGACCATGGTTGACTTTCAACAACCATGGTTGACATTAGTTGATGATGGTTGACTCTATTTGACCATGGTTTTCTTTAGTTGGCCATGGTTGACTTTGGTCAACTATGATTGACTTTGGTTGACTATGATTGACTCTGGTTGATTATAATTGACTTTAGCCACCCAAAATTGACTTTAGTTGACCTTGGTTGAATTTGAATGACCATGGCTAACTATGGTTGACATTGGCCGACCATGGTTGAATTTAGTTAACTGTGGTTGACTTTGGTTGACTACAGGTTGACTTTGGCAGAACAAAGTTGACTGGGGTTGACTTTTGGGTGACAATGGTTGATCATGGTTGAATTTGGCTGACCATGGCTGATTTTAGTTGACTTTGGTTAACTATGGTTGACCATGGTTGACTTTGATTAACCATAGTTGACTTTATTTGACTATGGCTAACCAAAGTTTACTTTCGCTAACCAAAGTTAACCTAGTTGACTTTGATTCACTATGGTTGACATCAATTCACATTGGTTAACTTTTGGTTGAATTTTGCTTAACAATAGTTTACATTAGCTCACTATGGTTGACATTTGGTGGATTTTGGTTGACCCTCGTTGAATTTGGTTTACTTTGGCTTATTTTTTATTGATAATGGTTGACGAGGATTGACCATGGTTGACTTTTGGTTCACCATGGTTAAGTATGGTTGACCATGGTTAACCATTGTTGACTTTGGTTGACTTTGGTTGATTTTGCTTGACTATGGTTAACCATGGTTAAATTTTGGTTCACAATGGTTGATTTTGGTTGAATATGGTTGACTATGGATGACTTTTGTTGACCAAGTGTAGAATTGGTTGACTTTAGTTGACCATGGTTGACTTTTGGTTGGCTTTGGTTAACCATGGTCGACTTTTGGAAGACTTTGGATAACCATGGTTGACTTTGGTAACCATTTGGTTAACCATGGTTGAATTTGGTTTACTTTGGTTTTATTTTGGTTGACTTTGGTGCACTATGCGATACTATGGTTGACTTTTGGTTGACCATTTTTTACTTTGGTTTACCATGGTTGACTATTCCTGACCAAGGTTGACAATGGTGGACTTTGGTTGACCATGGGTTGAATTTTGGTTAGCTTTGATTGGTTATGGTTGACCATTATGGTTAATGTTGGTAGACTTTAGTTGTACACGGTTGACAACAATTTGACTTTGGTTGGTCATGGTAGAGCATGGTTGAAAACAATTGACTTTGGTTGACGATGGTTGACTTTAGCTTGATTTTTGGTTGACCATGGTTGACTTGGGTTGACTTTTAGGTGACCATAGTTGACTTTTTGTTGGCTTAGGTTGAGCATGGTTGGATTTTGGTTCTCTTTAGTTGACTATGGTTGACTTTGGTCGATAATGATTGACTTTAGATGTTTGGTTGACTTTGGTTTTTTAATGACCATGTTTATTATGGTTTGGTTGAATTTGGTTTTTTGGGCATTGATGAATTTGGTTGTTGGGTTGACTTTGGTTGTTTGGGAATGGTTGACTTTGGTTGTTCATGGATGGTTGGATTTGGTTGAATTTGAATGTTTGGGAATGGTTGACTTTGGTTGACCATGGTTGACTTTAGTAAACCATGGTTGCCATCTAGATGAAGCATAGATTACGAATGATTAGAAGTACGCATGGAGAACAAGTAACACATAACTTATTTGTGGCACTTGTGGCCTATCAGTGTTCACCGACCATAAGTTAAGTGGTTGTGGTGGTATATATTTTGTGTCTATATGAACAAAAATATCATTAGAATTTGTTTTTCTAAGTATGTTTTCAATGAAACACATTTCATTGTGTTATTGATTATTTAATATCAATGAATATATATATATACCATTGAGTATGGATCATGCCCACGAAATTTGAATTTGGATATATATATATATATATTCTTTAGTTTTTGGGATGTGATTTAGTAGGGGAATTGTAATGATCTATACTCAAGGGTGTTGCATGTGGATTCATATTGATGTAAGTTCTAAATCCAAAATATGTTATTCTTAATTTATGTGTAGAAGATAATTATGAAGGCTTTTGTATATTATTATTGGTATTGATATATTTTTAAATTGAAAAAACATTCATTCGTTCTTTATTTAAAATTATGTAAAAAATAATTTGATATAATTATTATTAAAAATCAAATCAAATTAACTTAGTGTCTTATTTTTTCCGTGACATGATAATTTCTATAAACTCAATTTTTAAACATTTAAAATTAAAAAAAATTAAAAAACATATTAAAATAAAAAATTATATTAAATACTTTAATATTTAAAATTATAATAATTTCTTAAAACATTTAAAATTAATAAATAATTTACACATTTAAATTAATAAATAATTTAAACATTTAAAATTATATTACTTTTCTCTAAAATTATATTAAATTTCATTTAAAATTATATTACTTTCATTTAAAGTTGTATTACTTTCATTTAAAGTTGTATTACTTTAAACATTTAAAATTATATCATTTTTCATATTACATTTTTATAAAATTATATCAAACTTGAAATAAAACGCCTTACGACGTAATTAATAACCCAGTTTCAATTCGATGCATGTTTAACCGTGACAAATACATAACAATTAGTTTGTTTTCAACATTAAGTAAATGAAATGAAATCAACAATGCAAGCTGAATGAAAAGAAAGTAACAATGAACACCACGCACGCAGAAGCTTGCTTTGTTAGAGCTACGTCTATATATTTCTTTTAAAGAATCAAGGAGGTTTCGCGTGTGTTATGGAAAGTATTTAAAAAAAATCCATGTTGGTTCATAAAATAAAATATTATGAAAAGTAATTAAAAAATAGATGTTCGTGTATAAAATAAAAACTTAAAACTTAAACTCGGATCTATCAATCAAGAGAGATCAAATTTCTTGAGTTTAAATTTAAAAAAAGAAATACACATTTCTTGAGTTTAAATTTAAAAAAAGAAATACACCTCAAGAAATTGGTTGGTGCTTGATACATGTTTAAGATGGATTAAAGTTGTTATCATCACCATCATCATCATTATAATATAACATTAATAATGTTGATAATAATGTTACGAATGTTATTATCAAGATTAATATAAATATCAATGTTAATTTAATGGTAATATTAATGTCAATGTTAGTTTAATGTTAATATTAAAATTAATGTTAACATTAATATTGTTAATGCTTTCATGATTAATATTATTAACTTTATTAATAATGTTGTTACTTTAATTATTGATATCGTTATTATTAAGAACATAATCGAAATTGTTATTATTATTACTTATAATATTGTTAATTTTATTAATAATATTTTTATTGATATTATTAGAAATGTATTAATATTCATTTTAATATGTTATTCATTTTAATATTTTAAATAGGTGTAGTCTAAATATGCTAAGTTTTCAATTTTTTTTGAGTTACAGTCTTCTTTCCAAAATTCACTCAAAAAAATCTTAAAAGTAGAATAAATAGATTATTCCTTTAAAATATATTATTAATTTAATTTTATACCATTCTCAATAATGTTAATCAATCTTGTTGTTATTATTAACGTAATTAATATTAATTTTTATGTTATTATTAATGTTGAAAAACATTATTAATGATTAATAATATTAATAATAATATTGTTGATGTTATTGCTAAATCACTTAAATTCTTTATTTTTCTTCAAAAATGAGTTCTAAATAACTAATCAATTTTAACCCTTCCATCTATAAGTCCTAGAAAACTTATGCAATTTAGTTATTTCAATTTTGATGCTTAACTGAAAAATCTTCCAATAATTTACTAAGTTTAGGTGAAACATATATATAATTAACATTTTGCTAGTACTATATAAATTGAAAGTCTTAGAAAATTTAATTAAATCAAAATAAAATTAATAAATTAATATAATTTAAAATATAATATAATTTTTCTTAAATTTTTAATTAAAAACTATATTTCTAACCAAATTATATATATATTCCACACAAATTCAAAATACGATTTCATACTTCTTTCATAAACAATTATAAATATAAAATTATAATTACTATATAAGTGGAAAAATTAATGTTTAATTATATTTATAGGCTAAATTAAGATTTTTATATGTAAAATTTTACTTATATATTTTATATCGAATGTGTATAAATATTTTTTTATAAATATGTAAAAGTTTAATTATATATATTTTATATTCAATTTGTACACATATATTTTTATATGCGCAAGAGTAGATAATTCTTTACTTAAAAAAATTAAGAATCTAAGCATTAATTATATTAAAATATTAAAATACTAAACATTAATTATATTAAAACTTAAATTTTTATACTTTAAAATTAAATAAAACTAAAACTCAAAACTACCAAAAACTTAAAAAAAAATTAAAAAAATTAAATTTTAAAAATTAGAATTAAATGTAACCTTTAATTATATTAAAATTTAAATTTTTACAGTTTAAAATTAAATAAAACTAAAACCCAAACTACCAAAAACTTTAAAAAAATTAAATAATTTTAAATTTTAAAAATTAGAATTAAATGTAACCTAACTAAAACAAAGCATTAATTATAGTAAAACTAAAAAAATATAATTTTCCAAACCATATCGTATTACATTATATTTTACTGAAATCAAAATATACATCACACAAAGTTTAAAATAATAATGTTTAATTATTTACAATAAAAATATGAATTTTCATATGCTTTGCAAAACATTACATAAACATTTTGGTTGAAAATAAAAATTACATAATCATTGTTTTTCATATAATTAATAAAATTAATATTTATTAGTGTTAGAACTTAATGGTAATCATTTTATTAATAAATATTAGCTATAATAATTGTTAAACCATCAATACCATGATTGGAATTTCACCACAAAAATCGTTAATATGGTGATTCAAATTAACTTTGAATTTAAGCGAATAAGATACCAAAATTTGTTGGACGACTTGAATTAATATAAGAATTACGATGCTGTCTTCTTGTCTTCTCGTCGAGGGAAATACATCTTCCACCTGTACATAAAAATAAATCCACTAATAAATACGTCTATATATTTCTTTTAAAGAATCAAGAAGGTTTCGCCTGTGTTACATTACAGTTTTAAAAGTGTTACACGAAAATGTTACTATAGCAAATAATTCCATTGGAATCTAAGGACAGAAAACAATTGTTACCTTTTGCTGGAATGCATAGACACGAAAATCCCTGGTTTTATGAAGATCTTGATAAAATGCCCGTATACAATTGATCTAAACTGGTTTTGAAATTGAGAGAAAAAAAAAGTGGATGAATCTTGTTCTCGGTCAAAACATTTTTGAAACAGGTGGCATCAAGGGGCACCGTTGAACTGAATCAAAATGCACAGAAATCAGGCACTGGTGAATAAGATTAGAGTTCATAACTTGAATTTCTGGAAGGTGCCGATAGAATTGGATCAAATGTAAAAGCCAAATTACGAACACAAATGTGGATTCTATGAAAACGACTTCATCAAATTTATAATTCACAACTGGAATTTCTGGGAGGTGCCGACAAAATTGGATCAAATTTAAAATCCAAATTACAACACAATTATGGATTTCGAATTCCTGGAAGGTGCCATTTCAGTTTCGAAGTGGAACCCCAGAGTTAATTAAAAATCGTCTACAATTTATATTTGCAAAACCGAAGGCATCATGACTTCGGAGTACACACAGAGGATAAAAGGGCTTATTGATTCGTATTTACAATACTGAGAGCGCCATGCTTGGGATATGCAGAGATTGCAAGGACAACACTAGTCTTTTTAGGAATTCTCGAAACACTCAAAATGAAGATCTACTCAGATTTTAATGCCAAATCGTTATCAATCAACTTAGTAATTTGGTTTCATTAGGTTCAATTCGCCCTTTTAACAAAAGTAAAACCCATATCATGGAACAATATTAAAACAATGATGATGTGATTTAATAAATCCAAGGTGTTAAAAGTTATACCAGATATCGAGCATGCATTCTCCAATATCGGGTGCGCAGTCTCCATTTATACCAGATATCCAGTCCGCAGTCTCCAATCTCTGCGCATCTTCTTCTTTGAGGTCTGGCCACATAACCCGTACGGCGTGCACTGTAGCTCCTAATTTTCCCCGCGCAACTGATCATTGGTGTGCTATGGACCTGCAAGAGTCGGCACCCTAGTTTAATAGTTACAATGTAATGCTGTTTGATTAGATCATCGGCTGGGAGGCTTGTGAATGGAGTGGCCCCCCAAGATCCCTGCAACACAAAGATTAAAATTGTTCCATGATTGCACCTGGGCTCAGGCGACTACAGATACAATGAGGCTGCAGGCATTCATGTAGATCCCCAAGACAATGAGGCTGTCTCATTCCTCCCAACGCTCTATAACCTATGGTGACACTTGTAAAAACCAATTTTTTTTCAAAACGTTTCCAAAAATTGTTTGTAACAGCCACAGATGGAAAGGTGGGAAGGTTGTCTATTGAAACGGATGTTTCTTTACCGTGGAGAAGAGCGGAGACTAATTTGCCCTCGAGGAGAGTGAACCAATACAGATGATGGAGCCATGTGTACATTTGAAGCTGTTGGTTATCAGTTTATGATATTTCAGCCTTCCAGCCACGTTACAGTAACCGTTTCAGCCACGTTCCAGCCAAGACTATGTGCGTTTACACCACTGTGACATTTAAAATAATTCTATTTTTTTATTAATTAGTGGTGACTCTTCAAATTAAACATGCACCCTAGTTAATTCAGTAAATCTTAATCGTTTATTCATGCACCAGACTAAGAATATTCCGCCATTCTTTAAATCTGGCCATTCATTTTTTTAAAAATGAAAAATCACCCACCCAGCCCTCACCCCCAAAAGTTAAAAAAATACGCCTATCGGCGTAATAAACAATACGCGCTGCCTTAGAAGACGGGTTAAGCGATGAATCCCTGTTCAACCCAATATTGATAATATCGGGACATGAATAGGTACCCAATATTCAGTGGCCATATGCGTGTTCAGTAATCCAATTTATGAAACTAACTTATCAATGTGATAACTAATTGATGCGATTCAGTGCCACACGCTTAATCACGGAGGATGATCCTATCATTTCAAACAATTCTGTGCATGAAATATCAATAGAGTGTACATAGATTTACCCTTAAGCCGCTTAGAGATAGGGCTCAAGTCTATGCAAAGATATAATACAGATTATGGATTTTATATCACTCAAGTTTTTTATACTCTAATTATGTTATTATGGTTTTAGTTTGTTTTAGTCTATTTTAACAAAAATGTCAAGAAATTCATAAATTAAGGCTTAATTATAAAACTATATTTAAAGTCCCAATTTATTTATAAAATAGATCATATATTTATTAAAAAATACTATTAGATAATATTTTTCTTATGCAATTAAGAAATTATGAAAAGTTAGACTTAGTAAATTTATATTTAAGTTCATATAAGTTTATAAACTAGCAGAACTACTTAACTTGTGGCTGATAAATATCTATAGGTCACAAGTTAAGTACCAGGAACAAGTTATATGTTATTTGTTCTCCTTACTTAGTTTAATCATATGTTGTTGTCTATGCTTCACCTACTTTATACTTGTTTTGATCTTTCTTCAATCTAAAAAAACATAGATAATAATCCACCCCAAATTCTAAAATATAAATAATTATAAATTATAGTGGCGGCTGAAATAAATATATTTTCAAGGATCATTTCAAATTCGAAATAAACAATTATATTATAAAAAAATACACATGATAACTAATAACAAAACAAAGATCATCAAGTTGCCACTCTCTAGAGAATTTGTCATGGCAGATAACCAAACATAAATAAGAAAGCAAAGTATGAAATAAAAGAAGATGAGATGACATCGCTGCAACCAGACAGAGCTTCTGATCAATCTCACCGCCTCTCCCAGCTTCTGATCAATCTCACAGCCTCTACCATCCGAGGTGGTCATCAAGTCTGTCCATGAAAACCAATCTCGTCCTCATCAACAAGGAGACAAAAAAAGGAGAGATTCGTCATCCAATAATTATTTCCAGAACCTGCGATTGCGAGCGTGGTGCCAGTACAAAGATATGAGAAAGCTTCCAAACATATTTCGGGACTATCATTTACAAGCGTTCGACTCAGGACTATCATTTAATAACGACTTCGTCATAGCAGATGACATAATATGTGTTATTTATAACCGCAAACATTTTGTTCCATTCTGACTGGATGGAGAAACGTCGCCAGCTACCAATATGCGTTATAATGGCAACAATCATTAATTGATAGTCGCTGCAATCAGTTCTGGCACAATGTCTAGTATTTTAAGCTGAGACATTGCATCTATAAAAGCAAGCCAAACTACGAAAAACAGAGAGGTCTTTTCACCATATTCAGCGAGAGGTGGGGGATTTGTTATTCCAAATTGCGGTCGCATGATTAAAGATAAAGAATGAGAGAGTATTCAAAAACATGAATATTCTCTCGTTCTTGACTTTAATATTAAATTCCTATACAATTTGTAATTTCAAATTCCAAGCTCTCTCTCAGTCAGATGGAAAAATTTCTCTTTTTCTGTAGCTTGTCGACCTGCTTTGATAGATGCAATGTCACTAATTGACAGTGTGCCAGAACTGATTACAGCAACAATCAATGAATTAGTGTTACTATCATAACGAATATAAACAATATGCATTTTAGTTGTTAGAATATAAACAATATGCATTTTAATTATGATGAGCGACCCACACTCATGTCTGTAAGTGGTGACATTTTTCCATCCAGTTGGAATGGAACAAGACGATTATCGTTATAAAAAGCACATAATATGCCAACGACTATGATCAAGTTGCTAATAGTGGTGACCGCCACAAAGTCGAATACCTGTAAATGATAGTCCCTAAAAATGATTGGAAACTTTTTAATAATTTTGTCATCGAATATTAATGTTGTCCATCACAGGTTCTGGAAGAGACTATGAATCTATGCTCTCTTTGTCTTCAGGACCACCTTGGATGGTAGTTGAGTTGGTGAGATCTAAATAAAAGTGAACAATATTCAGCCTGCTGCAGGCTATTTAATGCAGCTGCAGCAGGTCTGTTGATTATCAACAGACTTGTTGCAGTTGCATTGAATGGTCTGCACCAGGTTGAATATTGTTCGCCTTAGCAGCTCAATTAGTGCTTGAAATCCAATCATCAAAGGACCTGTTGCAGCTGCATTAAATGACTTGCAACAAGCTAAATATTGTTCACCTAAACAAGAAGCTATATCTTGCCTTCTCATCTATGTCGTGATCTACCCTATGTAACCTATTTTAATGATAATGAGTGAAAGGTTTCAAATTCTCAAATCCTAATAGCTGAAATTTTAATTTATTTGGCCATCCATATGGAGTGAATCAGCTGACGTTTGATTTCCAAGTGGACGATTGATTTAAATATAGGTGATTTTTAAAGGAGTCGTTATTATTCACATATAATTCCACACACCGCAAAACATTCAAAGATGAAAAATGAAAATTAATTGGCTTTTGTTATGAATTCATAAACTTAAAATTAAAGGAAAACTTGTATATTTGGTGCGTGAGGTCTTTTCAAGAACTTATATATCAAAATGTTAAGAACTTGGTTATACCGAAAAGTGCTTTAATGATAACACTTAAGCTAACTTTCTATTAATAGTTTATTATACTCTGTAATAATACACATATTAAGTTTGAACACATAGGGTTTCAATGTTTGGTTTCAATGTTTGGTTCTATGATTTCCAACAAATGATGAAGGTCAAACTTTTTATAAATTTCACTTTTGTAAGGGCTTTGTTTTTTATTATTATGTAAAATTATGAATTTTTAATAAGTTTACTTCTTTAAAATATAAGTAATTATCCACATAAAATTTATTAAAGTAAAAAATTTAGGACATTATTTTCTTGTGTCATTTTGGTAAAATATAAAATCATTATTATAAAATTGATCTATTGGGATTATATTATGAATTTAAATTTACATGAAAGTGATCATTCAAATAAATAATTTTAAGAAATAGATCGTTATATATTTCTTTTCACAAATCTTTAAATTTTTATCTTTATATCTTCCTTATTTTGAAAATGTTAATAAACCACTCACAAAAAACTTGAGTGAATGAAAAGTGAGTTTGCCATGTTTGTGATAATAATAACAGTATATATGGTCATGTGAGTGATACAACCTTTCTAAGTTAAGAATTTCAAACTTATTTGTACAAATTTCTAAAGGATATTTTTATGGCTATTTAAATTACTAAAGTTAGATAAGTTCCTTTGATTACATCAAGTGTTATTGAAACATTTGAGGGGTTTAACATAATGAAAACATTTTTTTATAGTAAATAATAAGTTTACATCTCGGTTTGTAGTAATGCAACATATAATTATATTTTTAAATATGGTTGATGGAATACAAATTATACCAATACCAATAAACATTTGTAATTTAAAAAAAAGTTATATGTCACAAAAAAGAAGGAAATGCCCACACAAAATATAAAAAGTTTGCATAAATTCTACAAATCAAATTAGTAAACACCCATAATTTCATAAGAGATGAATATGTGCAACATATTTAACAATATCATCTAAACTAGAGGTATTGGCATGGATTTGGAAATTTTATAAGTAAGGGTTATATGGTGAGGGATTAAGAGTTATCAACTATTATGGGTTATATATTTTATAGGTAAGGGTTATATGGTTTATAGGGATTATATTGTAAAATTATAAGCCAATGTGTATCATGTTTATCATTTTTTTTTGTCCAACTTACATCATTTATTTTCATTTTGAATTGTAATAGCATTTTGTTGTATTTTTATTGTCATAGAAGTGATGCTATTATTAGTAATGACTTAATTAAAACATGTTTCAAGGTTGTAATAATAACAATCCACTTTCATGATTAACTATGATTTTCACTTAATTACATGTAAAATTTAGATGCAAATATAAATTGGAAGCTCACAATAAATTAATATAAACAAATATTTTTTATAGGGGAATGAAATGCATTATATTATTAAAATAAATTTTAAATTTAAGTAATTTAAATATAATGAAGATGTTATATGTCAAATATTTCTCTATTTTATTTTATAATATATGTTCACAAAATTGTTTACATTAATTGTAAGAATATGCCAATAATTGCACTGTAAGGAAGAAGTTATCATTGGTGCTTTTTAATAAACACCTCTCACTTTTTTTCAAAATAAAATGCATGATGTTTTTCATAATTTAATATACAGGATCTTTATACACAATATAAAATTGGAGGAATTTATTTTTTAGAGTACCCACCTAACAATCACATCTAACATACACATCTATTAATCACCTATAAAACATAAGCACTATCTTACATACACATAAAAAGTTAACTAACATAATCTAACATACGCATCAAACATCACATAACATACACATCTATCAAGCATACCTGGAAAACATATATAACATGACCTAACATACACATCACCATCAAGCACATTATATAAATAAACATAAACATCAATTCATCAACATCAACATGAAAAATGCACTATATATATCTATATATATATATATATCGAGAGAGAGAGAGAGAGAGAGAGAGAGTGAGAGAGAGGTTGACCAACTATCTCATTGCATTTATTGGAATTGAGATGTATAATACTATCAAACTCATGATACATGTAAAATATACATCTCAAGTCCAATAATGCTATGAGATAGTTGGTACACCTATGGAAACAACAACATTGCTACCTTTTCCAGCAGAGCTAGAGGCATCGACACCTCCACGAGTAGAGCTAGAGGCATTAATACCTTTGTTAGGAAAACATATACTAGAGAGAAACATATATATCTCCCTGATGATTTATCTCATCCATTGTGACCATCTTATCTAGAAGTGATATGAGTGGAGTAGGAGATAGTGGATGGTCGACTCACTAAGGAGGAGAGGGTGGTTGGTTGAACCGTGGAAGAGTCAGAGATGGTGGTGGTACAGTTGGGGGTGGAGGAGGAAATAGTGGTTGGTCATCATGGTGAGGAGGAGGAGAAGGATTTGGATGAGTTATGATCGATCGTCTCAGTGAAGAGAAGGGGGAGATGGACGAGGAGGTAAAGGACAGTGATTGCCACCCTAATCAGATGTAGGATGACCATCCCTCCTAGAAGCTATATGGCTGGATGCACCGATGACATACCACATTAAATTCCCCATGCCATGAGGAATAATCTTCCATTAATCTACTAGGTTGGGTTCTCATAGGATCTCCTGAAACTGTATAGAGTGGAGTCCCTATCAATCCAACAATGTATATAACCTGTATGCCACATCCTCTTGAAACCTAGAATCTAGTCTACGTCACAGGCCAGGTCCGAGAAACTAAGGAAACTCAGGCTCATCAATATCGTCATCTTCCTGCACTGGTGGAGGCCCCTCCCCATAATAGCTTCCAAAATCTACAAAATATATAGTACAGAAAAATAATTAGATAATTTCATTAAACAATTCTTTTTTTTATAAAGAAAACGTTAGAATAAATTTCATTTGCATTAAGTAAGATAATAAAATGAAACTAGATTAATTTTAACATAATGATAATATTACCTTTGTAATCTAGTGGCTCATCCTGGTTGAAAAAGGCGTTGTGACATCCTCTCTAGTCCAACCTCACGTAAGGATATCGCATAAGGTTTAATCAATGATCATCCTCACTAGCTGGTAACTCCAGTACCTCTGAGGTGATCCTCGATGGGAACTTTGGATGGCCCCTCTTGGGAAACCTATGTCCCCACATATGAATCTACACCACGGACATCTCTCTAGGAGGGTGACAATCAAATGATGGCCTCATGAGTGGAAACCTGTCAAAAAATAAACAAAAAAGATCTGAAGTAAAAGAGAAGTTGACCCTCCCTCAAATTATGCACGACATTGATCCAAAGAAAAATAAAACCATCGCAAAAAAGTGGTTGACCACCTAATGCATCTAGGTCTCTACACTAAAGAATCAACATAATATAACAGGGGGAAATTAATGTGCTTCCCATTAGTGGTGAAATGCTCACCAATGTAACCAAAAGAGAGAAGCACCTAACCTCATATGCACTGAAAGAAGCAATACATATTTGTCCTCTAGAAACCTAAAAAAAAGTCGGGACACCAAATGGGACATCAGAAAACTAGGGAAAATCCTCCCCTCTCCTTGACAGGCCAATGATGAATTATATGTCCTCCTTTGTGGGATGAAACAATAAATCGGGACGAAAATAGAAAGCCTATCTATGTTGATCCCAATGACAAATCAACTGCATCCAAAAATCTAAATTCCCATTTAGGGATGTAGCCTCCTCATAGAAATTCAGGAGGTTGACAACCCTCAAGAGGTCTCGTGTATTTGAGGTAATGGGAAGATGGTAAAAGTCTCTCTCCCTTTCTCTAGCCTCCCACTCCTGTACAACATTGTATAAGTCAACCCACATCTGTGTCTCCTGTTACAACTCTCATCGTTGACGTCTCAGATTCACATATAACTTCTACCAATCTCATAATAAATACATACATGTATATAAAAATCATTCAATATTTCATTCAATGATAATTTTATTTATTAATATCAAACATTAATTTTTTTCTCTTAATAAATAAATTTAACAAGGGGTGCACCTATAAATAGTCACGCACTATGCGCAATCCTCTTTGTACTAAGTGCACCATAAATGACACACTATAGTATTGAAAACACACCAAATACATACATGAAATAAACTAAAATTGAAACAACATGGACACCTAGTGCATTACAAACGACATAAGCACTGTTAACGATGCGCTACGTTGATCCTAGTGCACTGGGTGTCAAAATTTAATTTGAAAATGTCGAATTAGTGCACTTTTAAAACATACCACCACAGTGCATCCGTGATGCCAAAATGCATCGCCATTATTTATGAAATCTTAATATAAAGTGCATCCCTAATTATGCATCACCAATGCAATACAAATATGTCATTGCACCATACACAAAGCGCACAAGTTTTTAGAGCACACTGTAATTGGTGTATCTCTTTGTGAAAATTCCTATTTTTTCAATGGCCATGCCAATGCGTATGTTAAACATAAGTGCACCAACATGGTAGTGCGTACAATTTATAATTGCATGCTGATTAATATAGATAATAGTGTTCAATAATTGTTTTAAAGTTATTGTGGTGTGCGTCTAAAAATTTATAAAGGATTGATTAGACGATGTTCTAGGTGTTTACCAACACCGATGCATTACCGCAATTAACGACACCACTAACGGTACACTATGGTTTGTTAAACGAATTGAAGGCCTTTTATGTGAAAAATGCTTTTTAATTTTTTAGTGGTGCATCATGAAATGGATAGCACACTGCTAGTGCGGTGCAATTACATTCACAACGCACCACTATTGGTGCACACTATAAATTTATAGGGCACATTTTTTATAGCGGTGTGATCCGAATGAATGGAACACACCGCACATTTTTTTTATTTAAAAAAAACAACGTAATAAGGTGAATTTTCATTATCTATCTACGGAAAATTGGAATTAGGAGGTAACAAATAGAATACCTGGGAACTTGCGTGTCATGGACAAATGGTTGCGATGTAGACAAAATTTCAAAATTTTCCCATTGTTTAGCAAAATTCAGAAGCCACCAAGCATGCAATGTAAGGGAGTAATTCAACCACATGGAGCACTGATGGCAGGGCATTTCAAGTAGGCAAGTAATGCATCGGTTCCTAGGTGTTCAACAACATTGTAGGATGGTAATAATGGTTTTTTTATTCGATAATTTTATTTTTATTTTACCCTATTTCAGTTTTCCTGATAACAATACACACAAATGCAGTTAGAGTGAAAGACCACACTGGAAATGAATTTAAAAAATAAAAAAAATTGTCCTGCATTTTTTAATATTACCCTAGTCACATACACTCTATTAAGGATGCATTGGTGCATTTACAATATATAAACTCACCGTCCAAAAATATGAAATTATAAAAACATTTTGCCATCGAGGTTTTTTTTGTTTACCCTAGTTTGGTGCTCTAAATGCTATTATGCACCGGTGCATTGTCAATATAACTACGCAATGTTAATGATTGGAACAATATAACCATATTTTTTTGTCTCACAATTTCTTTTAATTTTCCGTACATTGGTGCGTACTGAATATAACGCACTAGCACATTTAGTTGAGATAAATGCACTACTAGTGAATATCAAAATATTAAAGAGTTTTACGTCCAGTGTTTTTTTTACTATACTTTGGTGCTCTAAATGATATTGAGTTTCATTGTGTTTTATAGATAACAACACACCAATAATGAATATAACAATATAAAAATATTTTGCGTCGAATTTTTGTTATTTTATTTTCACTACACCAATGTGTATCGTATGCATTTTAATTAGGTAAACACACCGGTAGTGCTCAAGGATTTAAATCAAATCAATTTTAATCGTCTGGACGTGGGATGTGCTCAAGGATTTCCAAACGAATACCTGGAAGGCATGCCAAATCACATACCAGTACAGATGAGCAACAATACTCCCGCACGAGAGACATTCCAGAAGAATCATGGTAATCAATCTTTTGATCAAGATTTTGTTGATGCTTCAATGAATCCAGAACGCATCAACCACGGAATTGTGGCATATGATGAATTAATTGACTGGAACCGTGGTTGGGTTTTGGCACGTGATGAGTTAATTGAGAATATTCATTACTGGGAGCAATTCGAGGCTGAAATTGTAGCAAAGAATGGATTTGGGAATAGTGATTAATATCTAATTCCTCTGCAGTTTGTAATATCAAATTCCAACCTCTCTCAACCTCGTGGAAAGAGTTCTCTTTGTTCCGTAGTTTTCCCCGCTTTTATAGATGGATGTCCATAACTGATTACAAGCGACTATCAGAGAATTAGTGTTACTATTATAATGAATATAGATGGGAAACCCACATTCATATCGAAGTGGTGGAACAAGACGATTATCCTTATAAAAAGCACATAATATGCCAATGACTATGATCAAGTTGCTAATAGTGGTGACTGCCACAACGTCGAATGTTTTTAAATGATAGCTCCAAAAAATGATTGGAAGCTTTGTAATATATGTGTCATCTCACCATGTTGTCAATCACTAGTTCAAGAAGTATTTACTAGACGATGAATCTCTCATCTCTCGTCTTTTTGTTCTATTGGTTTTCATGGAGAGACTTTGTGAGATGAGAATTGATCGGATCTCTTCTACCACATTAGCTTTAGGGGTTTTGGTTATTAGCTGATGCAGGAGCATCTTGCTCATTTAAAATTTTCAAATATTAATCAAGACCATGAGGTCTTAGTATTTCCCAAGAAAGGGAGTTTATTATAAAAGCCATGTAAAAGCTAGAAATTTCGAAGTTAAAATTGGAAGGTTTTAAGTAGTGAAAAGTTAGTCGAGTCACTAGTTAGGAAATAATTGTTGTAACTGAAATATGCATTAGTAGGGAGAATTCTAGGTGTTAAAATTACGATGTTTAGGGACTAGTGGTCAGTTATCAAAAAGATAGGAGCAGTTTCTAAGTTTAGTAACCAGTTACTAGAAGTGGTCAGGTTTGTGTTAGAAACATTAATTTCTTTAAGTTTATATTGTACACCTGTGAGGAGGGGAAGGCAACTAGAGAGTTCAAGAAAATTGAGAACTCAAGAGTCTCGGAAGAAGAAAACAAAATCGAATGGTAACTCTCGAGAGTGAGAGTTCGGAGAGAAGATGACCATGTAAAAGTAGATCAGGCCATGGACAAGTAGGTCAGTGTTTTAATTTGTATGTACAGTTTCATTATTCTTAATGAGAAGGAGGTTCATCAGTGTTGTGTGTATTGTTATCTATTTTATAATCTGTATGTAATATGATTGAGCAATTTATGATGAACAGTGGTTAGTTATTTAAATGGCTCACTCTGTGTATGGGAACTTGATGAATTAGTGAATAGAGTCCTTTCCCGTGTGAAGAAGGGCTTGCAGGGTTTTAGCGCCTGTATGACCCTGAAGCTAATATTGGAATTGGGTTGAATCACCATGTGATTCTAATTCATGTGTAAATAACTGAGTAGAATCTATAATAGATTCCAATTCAAAGAAGTCTTGAGTTCTATAGAAATTCTGGTGGAGATTTACATTGAGGCATTAGTTCCAGAGACAAGGGAATTTGCTCCGGAACAGAGGAGCATGACTATGCTTGGAAGAATTTATATCCCTATATAACCCTATTACTAGAAAATAAAGAATGCAAAGTAGATGCATGTGTGTGTAAAGCTCGCAGAGAGATCTTGCCGAAGACTTAGTGAAACTAAATTCACTATTTCATTAAATTGACATCAAGGTTTATGTGTAAGAGTTGAATACTTGTACAACGTTGACGATTGATGAAGGAAGTGCGCTCAGAATTGGTCCCAAATTGATGGCTATAAATACTGTGGAGTATTTAACCAATGTGCCAGCTGGGGATTATAATGAGATGGGGTCATATTGAAATATTAACGACTATGTATTGATTTATTGGAAAATCATAGCCCAACGTGAAATTTTGGAAATGATATCAGTTTGGAAACTAGGGAATTACCTTGCCGGAAGGTGTGGTTTCCTTTAGCATTCATAAAATAATTTTCTTAAGAAAAGGCTTGAGTCCAGAGTGGAATATTCATGATATAAAACACCATACACCTTATGAACCATATGAAGGTATCGTAAGAGTATTTAGCCATGAGAAATGATTAGTGGAAAGAGAGAGAATGAGTGCTTACACAATTCTATTATATTTTTATATGTTTTGTTTAGCATTATAAATATGTTTTGCATATATGAATGATACGCCCAGTTTCTCAGAGAATTCAACTTTGTAATATCTTGAATAAAAGGAACTCGAGCTAAAATTTGTACTAAGGTTGGGTCTTTATTGAAACTGCTAACCCAGAAGAGGAATTAGCAGGAAAGGTAAATTTTCCTGCATCAATTGGTATTAGAGCGGGGACAAGAATATTTTTTGTGAAAGCAAGAAGACGGACTTGTAGTCTATAAGGAAGAGGAGTGTATGCCTGCAAGAGGTAGCAGCAAAGATTAGAAGGGAAATCTCTCAGCAAGAAGATCACAGCCTTAGAGGCAAGGTGAAGGAAGCCAGTGAGGGTTTCTAAGAGAAAGAAGAGGTGTGGCCAAAACCTAGTACTTCAACTGAGGTTGAAATACAAGAGGACAACTGCGTTCTGAAGAGAAGAAGAGTTGTAAGAGCAACTCTTAGAAGATGACTACCAAAAGTCATAGCAGAGGTTCAGGAGACAGCCAACAATTGAAGAAGGAAGATGCCAAAGCAAATGGCCCATGGAGGCAGATGAGTGATGAAGAATATGAGAAGGATAAGGCTAAGATTGAAGTCCATCTAGGAGCACTGATGGAGCTGTTACACAAGGATGAGGAAGACCAGAGGTGTGGTTTTCTTGTGAAAAGAAAGTTGAAGTGGCATAGGCTACAAAGGAGAAGAGAGCAACTGATAAATTCTCAATGGGAAGATGAGATACTTAAGGCAAGCGAGTATCAGGGAGAAGACTTGAAGGTTGAACTTTCAAGTGAGGCCAAGAAGTCTCATGGTTTTAAAACTGATATCTTGTGTATGTTTGCATGTTAAAAGAATGAAGATGGAACAACTATGTCTCATTCAAAGGCACATGCACAATTCCGAGAAGGTGTTCCATTTCAGCATGCAGCAAAGGCTGAAAGCAAAGAGAGATTGGCTTATGATGATGGCCAAAAGCAGGAAGAAGCTAAGGAAGACATCAAGCGTTCAAATACTATGCTTGAGAAGGCCGAGGAGAAAGACAGTGAGGATTTTCTGAGTCCTGTACAAGACTTGAAGTAGCCAAAGAAAGATTTGATGATTGGACCATCAAATGAGACCATTGGGTCTTGTAGTTTAGAAATTGACAATTTAAGTGTGTTTGCAGGAGTTATAGAAGGCAATTCATCTCTTGAAGTTGTCTTGAATGAAGGGGGAAATTGTCAAATAAAGTATGATGAAGAAAGTCTTTCTGATAAAGACCAAGAAGAGTTGTTGCAGCAAAAGAAATTCATAGATTTCTTACTTAATAAGGGCAGCATCCCTGAGGAAGATGAGACAATCATGTCTCGTATATAAAAAAACTTGTTGATATTGAGGACAAGAAACAATTGGTTTACGTAAATAGCCAAGAGAAGACTGTTGGAAAGACAATTGGGACTGCCACAAAAGTAGAAAATCAGAATTCTATTTTGACAGAGGCAAAGAAGAGTTGTGCTGACAATTAAATGCAGCATACTGATGAAGTACTTGAGATGAATCAAATAGAAAATAAATGGTTGAAATATTTGCTGAGGGCATTTGAACAAGAGAGAGAGATTGAAATATTTGGGACAACATTTGGAGCAATGTCCACAACCATGTTTGCAGAAATATGTACAGAAGTGATTGGAGCAATTTCAAAAGAAAAAGCAGAAATTGAAGAAAAAGGAACTGAAGAAAATAATCAGCAATCTAGTGATGAACGGATAAAGTGCAGCAGAATGCTATGGCAAAGTAATGAAGATCAGATTAGCTTGCAGCAGAAAACTGAATTGAAGAAAGCCATAACTGAATTATGGAACCTAATGCAAATGCCTAAGGAAAGCTACAACAAAATTAAGCAAGTAATCTACTGCAGGGATGATTGGAAAGTGAAGGACAGTGAAAGTGAAGACAATGGAGCACTACAGCATAATATATGGAAGCCTAGAAGATTGCAGCTGGAAGATAAGAGTGAAGAGTTTGAAGGTTGCACAAGAAGAGATAGAAGACAGTTACTGAAAATTGTCCTAAAATTTGAAGAGAATGAAGATTTGCTTTTTGAAGGCACCACAATAGAACAAAATCGGAATTATGTTGTAAAAGAAGATGAGATATTGTTATCTCATAAATGCATTCTAGGTAGAGGTTATGCAAAGCTTGCAATTGAGGTTGTTGAAAAGGTGGAAGTGGATGGTAGTCTGATAGAGAGTACAAATCAGCACAAGAAGATGATGACAGGAGAGATAGATGAGAGATTTGATGCTACACTGAAGCAGAGCAAGATGTTGCTGGGAGCATCGGCAGAGATTTCAGAATCTCATAGTTTTACAATTGATCATTGGTGTATATTTGCAGGTACTGGAGGAAGAGAAGGCAGACAGATGCATATTTCTATCATAAAGAATGAAGAGGCAACATTACCTCATGGAAGTGATCAGTACCTATATCACTTTTTAAGTGATACAGATATGGAAGAACTTGTTGTTGCATAAACCAAAGAAGATAATGAGGGGAAACACTTTGATATAGTGTTTATTGAGAAAGAGATAAAGATGCTCGAAGGTTGGTTGATCAATCTAAGGATTGATAAATAAGATTTCATGATTGAGAATGAGAAACCTGAATATATAGTTCAGTTTTCTGTAGATAAGTTGAGTAACTCAAGTGCTATGAGACCGAGGTATGAAGAATATAAAAATGCAGCAGCAAGTGAACAACAACTACAACAAGTTTCAGCAACAAGTTGATAGTGAGAAGGTGTATCAGTCAAAAGGATAGATTGGACATGGATATTGAAGAAGTGAGGATGCTAATGCTAAAGATTTCTCCAAGAAGATATACCAAAATAAGAAGAATAGTCAGCAACAGAATGCATGTGACTATACAAGCAGATGGAATCCAGGCAGAGGAGGACTAAGGTGCATGACTAGGAGGTCATGATTTCTTTTTTCTTCATGGGAGTTTGATGCAGGAGCATCTTGCTCATTTAAAATTGTCAAATATTAATCAAGACAATGGGGTCTTAGTATTGCCCAAGAAAGTGAGTTTATTATAAAAGCCATGTAAAAGCTAGAAATTTCGAAGTTAAAATTGGAAGGTTTTAAGTAGTGAAAAGTTAGTTGAGTCGCTAGTTAGGAAATAATTGCTGTAACTGAAATCTGCATTAGTAGGCAGAATTCTAGGATTAAAAATACCATGTTTAGGGACTAGTGGTTAGTTACCAAAAAGATAGGAGCAGTTTCTAAGTTTAGTAACCAGTTACTAGAAGTGGTCAGGTTTGTGTTAGAAACATCGATTTCTTTAAGTTTATATTGTAAGCCTATGAGGAGGGGAAGGAAACTAGAGAGTTCAAGAAAATTGAGAACTCAAGAGTCGTGGAAGAAGAAAAGAAAATCGAATGGTAACTCTCGAGAGTGAGAGTTCGAAGAGAAGATGACCATGTAAAAGTAGATCAGGCCATGGACAAGTAGGTCAGTGTTTTAATTTGTATGTACAGTTTCATTATTCTTAATGAGAAGGAGGTTCATCAGTGCTGTGTGTATTGTTATCTCTTTTATAATCTGTACTGTGTGTATTGTTATCTCTTTTATAATCTGTATGTAATCTGATTGAGCAATTTCTGATGAATAGTGGTTAGTTATTTAAATGGCTCACTCTGTGTATGGGAACCTGATGAATTAGTGAATAGAGTTTTTTCCCGTGTGAAGAAGGGCTTGCAGGGTTTCGGTGCCTGTATGAGCGTGAAACTAATATTGGAATTGGGTTGAATCACTGTGTGATTCTAATTCATGGGTAAATAACTCAGTAGAATCTATAATAGATTCCAATTCAAAGAAGTCTTGAGTTCTGTAGAAATTCTGGTGGAGATTTACGTTGAGGCATTAGTTCGAGAGACAAGGGAAGCTACTCAGAAACATAGGAGCATGAGTCTGCTTGGAAGAATTTATATCCCTATATAACCCTATTGCTGGAAAATAAAGAATGCACAGTAGATGCCTGTGTGTGTAAAGCTGGAAGAGAGGTCTTGCCGAAGACTTAGTGAAACTAAATTCACTATTTGAGGAAATTGACTTCAAGGTTTATGTGTAAGAGTTGAATACTTGTACAACGTTGACGATTGATGAAGGAAGTGTGCTCAGAATTGGTCCCAAATTGATGGCTATAAATCCTGTGGAGTATTTAACCAATGTGCCAGGTGGGGATTATAATGAGATGGAGTCATATTGAAATATTAACGACTATGTATTGATTTATTGGAAAATCATAGCCCAATGTGAAATTTTGGAAATAATATCGGTTTGGAAAATGGGGAATTAACTTGCCATAAGGTGTGGTTGCCTTTAGCATGCATAAAATAATTTTCTTAAGAAAAGGCTTGAGTCCAGAGTGGAATATTCACGATATAAAACACCATACACCTTATGGACCATATGAAGGTATCGTAAGAGTATTTAGCCATGAGAAAGGATTAGTGGAAAGAGAGAGAATGAGTGCTCACACAATTATATTATATTTTTATATGTTTTGTTTAGCATTATAAATATGTTTTGCATATATGAATGATACGCCCAGTTTCTCAGAGGATTCAACTTTGTAATATTAAATAAAAGGAACTCGAGGTAAAATGTGTACAAGGTTGGGTCTTTATTGAAACTGCTGACCCAGAAGAGGAATTAGCAGGAAAGGTAAATTTTCGTGCATCATTGGAGTTATTGGATCGAAGGGTCTCTTTATCTTATTATATTAAGATTTAAAATAAAATGTAGTTTTGACTTTGAAGGAAAACAACTATTACATCTCTTCATAAATAAAGTACTACCATTTTAATAACATGTTAAAAGAGCTCCAGGATCCCGCTGTGCTGTGCATTGTGGCCGGGAACTGATCGTAAAAGAACTCCAGGTTTGCGCGGTGCCCCTTCGCTTCACTTCGACTAAACCAGCCACGAGCATTGATAGTGCTGAAATGGTGAATCCGATCCCCATTCTCTGAAACATGGTGATCCCCCTGTTATTTCTTGTAATACGCCTAGCGATGGGTACTACTACCCTCTCGTAGAACGGCAGCCATGCGATGAGTGCCAGCAGGGAGAAAACAGAGAACGATCCAGCGGGTATTTGGAAACCCTTGGAGCGGAGCCTCCAGTTCATAGTCAGAGCCTGCAGAATGGAGAACGGATGGGATCGCTTTAATTTTGGTTATAATGAATCAGAATTCTCTTCTTATTTCTGTATTTATAAAAGAGAGCTCAAACTCTGCTAAGAACGTCTATAATCTGTAGACGCTATATGGAGAACAAATATATTCAACCAAACCGATCGATCTTTGACATCATTGTTGATATATAAAACTTTAAATTACTTTATAATACGCGCGCCTTAGCAGACGAGTTAAGCGATGAATCCCTGTTCAACCCAATATTGATGATGTCGGGACGTGAATAGGTACCCAATATTCAGTGGCGATATGCGTGTTCAGTGGCGATATGCGTGTTCAGTGCCACACGCTTAATTACGGAGGATGATCCTATCATTTCTGACAATTCTGTGCATGAAATATCAATGGGGTGTACATAGATTTACCCTTAAGCCGCTTAGAGATAGGCTCAAGTCTATGCAAAATATAATACAGATTATGCATTTTATATCACTCAATTCAATTCTTTGTACTCGAATTATGTTATTATGATTTTAGTTAGTTTTAGTCTATTTTAACAAAAATGTCAAGAAATCGGAAACCCATTAGATCATAAATTAAGGCTTAATTATAAAACCATATTTAAAGTCTTAATTTATTTAAAAAATAGATCATATATTTATTACAAAGTACTATTAGATAATATTTTTCTTATGTAATTAAGAAATTAAGAAAAGTTAGACTTAATAAGTTTATATTTAAGTTCATAGGAGTTTATACACTAGCACAACTACTTAACTTGTGGCTGATAAATATCTATAGGTCATAAGTTAAGTGCCATGAACAAGTTATATGTTATTTGTTCTTCATACTTAGTTTAATCATATGTTGTTGTCTATGCTTCACCTACCTTATATTTGTCTTGATCTTCTTTCAATCTAAAAAACATAAATAATAATCCACTCCAAATTCTAAAATATAAATAATTATAAATTATAGTGGAGACTGAAATAAATATATTTTCAAGGATGAATTCAAATTCGAAATAAATAATTATATTATAAAAAAATATACATGATAATTAATAACGAAACGAAGATCATCGAGTTGCCATCCTTTAGAGAATTTGTCATGGAAGATCACCACACATAAATAAGAAGGCAAAGTATGAAATAAAAGAAGATGAGATGCCATCGCTGCAACCAGATAGAGCTTCTGATCAATCTGCCTCTCCCATCTGAGGTGGTCATCAAGTCTGTCCATGAAAACCAATCTGGTCCTCATCAACAAGAAGACAAAAAAAAGGAGAGATTCGTCATCCAATAATTATTTCCAGAACCTGGGATTGCGAGCGTGGTGCGAGTACAAAGATATGAGAAAGCTTCCAAACATATTTCGGGACTATCATTTACAAGCGTTCGACTCAGGACTATCATTTAATAATGACTTCGTCATAGCAGATGACATAATATGTGTTATTTATAACCACAAACATTTTGTTCCATTCTGACTGGATGGAGAAACGTGGCCAGCTACCAATATGCGTTATAATGGCAACAATAGTTAATTGATAGTCGCTGCAATCAGTTCTGGCACAATGTCAAGTATTGTAAGCTGAGACATTGCATCTATAAAAGCAAGCCAAACTACGAAAAACAGAGAGCTCTTTTCACCATATTCAGCGGGAGGTGGGGGATTTGTTAATCCAAATTGCAGGGGCATGATTAAAGAAAAAGAATGAGAGAGTATTCAAAAACATGAATATTCTCTCGTTATTGGCTTTAATATTAAACTCCTCTACAATTTGTAATTTCAAATTCCAAGCTCTCTCTCAATCTGATGGAAAAATTTCGCTTTTTCTGTAGCTTGTCGACCTGCTTTGATAGATGCAATGTCACTATAAATTGATAGTGTGCCAGAACTGATTATAGCAACAATCAATGAATTAGTGTTACTATTATAACGAATATAAACAATATGACCCACACTCATGTCTGTAAGTGGTGACATTTTTCCATCCAGTTGGAATGGTACAAGACGATTATCGTTATAAAAAGCACATAATATGCCAACGAATTTGATCAAGTTGCTAATAGTGGTGACCGCCACAAAGTCGAATACTTGTAAATGATAGTCCCGAAAAATGATTGGAAACTTTTTAATAATTTTGTCATCGAATATTAATGTTGGCCATCACAGGTTCTGGAAGAGACTATGAATCTCTGCTCTCTTTGTCTTCTGGTTGATGAGGATGAGGTTGGTTTTCATAGAGAGACTTTAGGACCACCTTGGATGGTAGTTGAGCGGGTGAGATCTAAATAGAGGTGAACAATATTCAGCCTGCTGCAGGCCATCTAATGCAGCTGCAGCAGGTCTGTTGATTGATCAACAGACTTGTTGCACTTGCATTGAATGGTATGCAGTAGGTTGAATATTGTTTGCCTTAGCAGCTCAGCTATTGCTTGAAATCCAACCATCAACCGACCTACAGCTGCATGAAATAACCTGCAGCAAGCTAAATATTATTCACCTAAACAAGAAACTATATCTAGTTATTTCATACCTTGCCTTCTCATCTATGTCGTGATCTACCCTATGTAACCTATTTTAATGATCGCCAGTGGAACGTTTCAAATGCTCAAATCCTAATAGCTGAAACGTTTCAAATTCCCACGTCAAGGAGCTGAATTGTTTCAAATTCTTATATCCAAATTTGAAACTTTTTATTCATCTTTTGTATTTGTCCACGTCATTTTAATTTATTTGACCATCCATATGGAGTGAATCAGCTGACGTTTGATTTCCATGTGGACGATTGATTTAAATATAGGTGATTTTTAAAGGAGTCGTTATTATTCACATATAATTCCACACACCGCAAAACATTCAAGGATGAAAAATGAAAATTAATTCGCTTTTGTTATGAATTCATGAACGTAAAATTAAAGGAAAACTTGTATATTTGCTGCGTGAGTTCTTTTTAAGAACTTATACATCAAAATGTTAAGAACTTGCTTATACCGAAAAGTGTTTTTATGATAACACTTAAGCTAACTTTCTATTAATCATTTATTGTAAATATGTATAAATTCATGAAAGTGAATTAAGGGAATCTAATTTTAATTCAATGTGTAATAGTACATATATTAAGTTTGAACATATAGGGTTTTAATGTTTGGTTCTATGATTTCCAACAAATGGTGAAGGTCAATCTTTTTATAAATTCCACTTTTGTAAGGGCTTTTTTTATTATTATTATGTAAAATTATGAATTTTCTAATAAGTTTACTTCTTTAAAATATAAGTAATTATCCACATAAATTTATTAAAATAAAAAATTTAGGACATTATTTTCTTGTGTCATTTTGGTAAAATATAAAATCATTATTATAAAATTGATCGATTGGGATTATATTATGAATTTAAATTTACATGAAAGTGATCATTCAAATAAATTTTTTTAAGAAATAGATAGTTATATATTTTTTTTCACAAATGTTTAAATTTTTATCTTTATATCTTCCTTATTTTGAAAATGTTAATAAACCACTCAAAAAAAAACTTGAGTGAATGAAAAGTGAGTTTTACATGTTTATGATAACAATAACAATATATATAGTCATGTGAGTGATACAACCTTTCTAAGTTAAGAATTTCAAACTTATTTGTACAAATTTCTAAAGGATATTTTTATGGCTATTTAAATTACTAAAGTTAGATAAGTTCCTTTGATTACATCAATTGTTTTTGAAACATTTGAGGGGTTTAACATAATGAAAACATTTTTTTATAGTAAATAATAAGTGTAGATCTCAGTTTGTAGTAATGCAACATATAATTATATTTTTAAATATGGTTGATGAAATACAAATTATACCAATACCAATAAACATTTGTAATTTAAAAAAATGTTATATGTCACAAAAAAGATGTAAATGCTCACACAAAATCTAAAAGGTTTGCATAAATTCTACAAATCAAATTAGTAAACACCCATAATTTCATAAGAGATGAATATGTGCAACATATTTAACAATATTATCTAAACTAGAGATATTGGCATGGATTTGGAAATTGTATAGGTAAGAGTTATATGGTGAGGGATTAAGAGTTATCACGGGGGCTTCAATAGAAGGCAATATAATATCACGTTCATTCATATTGCGATATTAAATACTCATGAAAACCTAAAATTTATATTGCTTATATATTAAGGGGCAAAGGGTTTTTTTATTTAATGTAACAATACAAAAATACTTTGGGGTCTTTTTTAGATGGGCGAGCTGACAAATATCCACCAAATGGAGATGGCAGGATCACGGCCGGATGAGAAATTGGGTTGAGGCAAGGCTTGGGCTTACGAGTATGCACGGAAATTGCTTCGCATGCTTGAGGCCATGGGTTTCATGGTGAAGTGGGTTTCCAGTCGATCAGAGTCGAGAGACAGTGGTCATTAACATCCAATTGTTACCAATAGCACTTAGCTAGTTGTTACCAATAGCCTTAGGAGTCTCTAAGCCTCTAGGGCCTATTATAGGCCCTTGATAGGCCTTGGGGGCTTGAATACCAGACCACTCATGACTATTACTGAACTTGGGAGGTTTAGTCAGCCTCCTAGAGCTTGTTACAGGCCCTGGGGTCTTGGATACCTAGCCCACAATAGGCTTAGTCAGCGATTGGAGAACTGCAACATGCAATCTAAAGGTTATACTATGTGCATTGATTCTAATGACATACAAGAAGTGATCTCCTATCTCTTCATTAGACCATTAAATTTTGCAAATCATAATGATATGTGGTTGAGTAATTGCATTGTGGGTGAAGAAATGTACATCCACAATATATATCGAAAGAAGCAAGGTGCATTGTAGAATGCATATTGGGTCATAAGAGGGGTATCATATCAATATACTAGGTAGAAATATAAAGGGGTATAAAAAATGCTAATGAAAAAATTGATACATACAATATCTAGTGAAAATAGGGTTTTTTTTTTAAATTAGGAAGGCATATTGGGAGGGGGTTAGAAAAAACGATTTTGGAAGGTTAAAAGTGCTTTTATGATAACATTTAAGCTAACTTTCTATTAATCATTTATTATAAATATGTATAAATTCATGAAAGTGAATTAATGGAACCTAATTTTAATTTAATGTGTAATAATACATATATTATGTTTGAACATATGGAGTTTCAATGTTTCGTTCTATGATTTCTAACAAATGGTGAAGGTCAATCTTTTTATAAATTCCACTTTTGTAAAGGCTTTTTTTTTATTATTATGTAAAATTATGAATTTTCTAATAAGTTTACTTCTTTAAAATATAAGTAATTATCCACATAAAATTTATTAAAGTAAAAAATTTAGGACATTATTTTCTTGTGTCATTTTGGTAAAATATAAAATCATTATTATAAAATTGATGAGTTGGGATTATATTATGAATTTAAATTTACATGAAAGTGATCATTCAAATAAATAATTTTAAGAAATAGATAGTTATATATTTTTTTTCACAAATCTTTCAGTTTTTATCTTTATATCTTCCTTATTTTGAAAATGTTAATAAACCACTCACAAAAAACTTGAGTGAATGAAAAGTGAGTTTGCCATGTTTATGATAACAATAACAGTATATATAGTCATGTGAGTGATACAACCTTTCTAAGTTAAGAATTTCATACTTATTTTTACAAATTTCTAAAGGATATTTTTATGGCTATTTAAATTACTGAAGTTAGATAAGTTCCTTTGATTACATCAAGTGTTATTGAAACATTTGAGGGGTTTAACATAATGAAAACATTTTTTTATATTAAATAATAATTGTAAATCTCGGTTTGTAGTAATGCAACATATAATTATACTTTTAAATATCGTTGAAGAAATACAAATTATACCAATACCAATAAACATTTGTAATTAAAAAAAATGTTACATGTCACAAAAAAGAAGGAAATGCCCACACAAAATCTAAAAAGTTTGCATAAATTCTACAAATCAAATTAGTAAACACCCATAATTTCATAAGAGATGAATATGTGCAACATATTTAACAATAACATCTAAACTAGAGATATTGGCATGGATTTGGAAATTTTATAGGTAAGGGTTATATGGTGAGGGATTAAGAGTTATCAACTATTATGGGTTATATATTTTATAGGTAAGGTTATATGGTTTATAGGGATTATATTGTAAAATTATAAGCCAATGTGTATCATGTTTATCATTTTTTTAGTCGACCTTACATCATTTATTTTCATTTTGAATTATAATAGCATTTTGTTGTGTTGTTTTATTGTCATAGAAGTGATGCTATTATTAGTAATGATTTAATTAAAACATGTTTCAAGGTTGTAATAATAACAATCCAGTTTCATGATTAACTATGATTTTCACTTATATACATGTAAAATTTAGATGTAAATATAAATTGGAAGCTCACAATAAATTAGTATAAACAAATATTTGTTATAGGGGAATGAAATGCATTATATTATTAAAATAATTTTTAAATTTAACTAATCTAAATATAATGAAGATATTATATGTCAAATATTTCTCTATTTTATTTTATAATATATGTTCACAAAATTGTTTACATTAATTGTAAGAATATGCCAATAATTGCATTGCAAGGAAGAAGTTATCATTGGTGTGTTTTAATAAACACCTCTCACTATTTCTAAAAATAAAAATGCATAATGTTTTTCAGAATTTAATGTAGAGGATCTTTATACACAACATAAAATTGGAGGAATTTATTTTTTATAGTACCCATCTAACAATCACATCTAGCATACACATCTATTATCACACATAAAACATAAGCACTATCTTACATACACATAAAAAGTTAGCTAACATAATCTACTATACGCATCAAACATCACATAACATACACATCTATCAAGCATACCTGGAAAACATATATAACATAGACATCACCATCAAGCACATTATCTAAAGAAACATAAACTTAAACATCGGTTCATTAACATCAGCATGAGAAATGCACTATATATATATATATATACATAGAGAGAGAGAGATAGAGAGAGAGGTTGACCAACTATCTCACAACATTTATTGGAATTGAGATGTATAATAATATCAAACTCATGATACATGTCAAATATACATCTCAAGTCCAATAAATGCTATGAGATACTTGGTACACCAATGGATCCAACATCACTACCTTTTCCAGTAGAGTTAGAGGTATCGAGACCTCCACCAGTCGAGCTAGAGGCATTAATACCCTTGTCAGGAAAACATATACTAGAGAGAAACATATATATATCCCTGATGATGTATCTCATCCACTGTGACCATCCTATCTAGAAGTTATATGAGTGGAGTAGGAGATAGTGGATGGTCGGCTCACTAAGGAGGAGAGGGTGGTTGGTTGAAATGTGGATAATTCAGAGATGGTGATGGTACAGTTGGGGGTGGAGGAGGAAATAGTGGTTGGTCATCATGGTGATGAGGAGGAGAAGGATTTGGATGAGTGATGATCGATCGTCTCAGTGAAGAGAAGGGGGAGATGGAGGAGGCGTTAAAGGACAGTGATCGCCACCCTAATTAGATGTAGGATGACCATCCCTCCTAGCAGCTATAAGGCTGGATGCACCGATGACATACCACTTTAAATTCCCCATATCATGAGGAACAATATTCCGTAAATCTACTAGGTTGGGTTCTCATAGGATCTCCTGAAATAGTATAGGGTGGAGTCCCTATCAATCCAACAATGTATATAACCTGTATGCCACATTCTCTCGAAACCTAGAATCTGGTCTACGTCACAGGCTAGGTCCACGAAACTAAGGAAACCCAGGCTCATCAATATCCTCATATTCTTGTACTGGTCGATGCCCCTCCCCATCATAGGTGCCAATATCTACAAAATATATAGTACAGAACAATAATTAGACAATTTCATGAAACAATTAATTTTTTTATAAAGAAAACGTTAGAATAAATCTCATTTGAATTAAGTAAGATAATAAAACGAAACTAGATTAATTTAAACATAATGATAATATTACCTTTGTCATCTAGTGGCTCATCCTGGTTGAAAAAAGTGTTGTGACATCCTCTCTAGTCCAACCTCATGTAAGGATATGGCATAAGGTTCAATGCATGATCATCCTCACTAGCTGGTAACTACAGTACCTCTGAGGTTATCCTCAATGGAAACTTTGGATGTCCCCTCTTGGGAAACCTATGTCCCCACATATGAATCTACACCTCGGACATCTCCCTAGGAGGGTTACAGTCAAATGATGGCCTCATGAGTGGAAACCTCTCAAAAAATAAACAAAAAAGATCTGAAGTAAAAGAGAAGTTGACCCTCCCTAAAATTATGCATGACATTGATCCAAAGAAAAATAAAACCATCGTAAAAAAGAGGCTGACCACCTAATGCATCTAGGTCTCTACACTAAAGAATCAACATAATATAATAGGGGGGAATTAATGTGCTTCCCATTAGCGGTAAAATGCTCACCAATGTAACCAAAAGAGAGAGGCACCTAACCTCATATGCACTGAAAGAAGCAAAACAAAGTTGTCCTCTGGAAACCTAAAAAAAAGTAGGGTTAGTGACCTGGTCACTGATAAGTTGACTCTCTGCTGGGACACCAAATGTGACATCAGGAAACTAGGGAAAATCCTCCCCTCTCCTAGACAGGCCAATGATGAATTGTATGTCCTCCTCTATGGGATGAAACAATAGATCGGTACCAAAATAGAACGCCTATCTATGTTGATCCCAATGACAAATCAACTGCATCCAAAAATCTAAATTCCAATTTAGGGATGTAGCCTCTTGATAGAACTTCACAAGGTTGACAACCCTCAAGAGGTCTCATTTATTTGAGGTAATGGGCCGATGGTAAAAGTCTCTCTCCCTTTCTTTGGCCTCCAACTCCCGTACAACGTTGTATAAGTCAACCCATGCCTGTGTCTCCTATTGCTACTCTCACCGTTGACGTCTCAAATTCACATATAACTTCTACCAATCTCATAATAGATACATACATGTATATTAAAATCATTCAATATTTCATTCAATGATAATTTTATTTATTAATATCAAACATTAATTTTTTTCTCTTAATAATTGAATTTAACAAGGGGTGCACCTATAAATAGTCACACAGTACGCGCAATGCTCTTTGTACTAAGTGCACCATAAACGAAACACTATACTATTGAAAAAACACCAAATACATACATGAAATAAACTAAAATTGAAACAACATGCACACCTAGTGTGTTACAAACGGCATAAGCACCGTTAACGATGCGCTACATTGATCCTAGTGCACCGGGTGTCAAAATTTCATTTGAAATTGTCGAATTAGTGCACTTTTAAAACATACCACCATGGTGCGTCCGTGATGCTAAAATGCATCGCCATTATTTATGAAATCTTAATATAAAGTGCATCCCTAATTATGCATCACCAATGCAATACAAACATGTCGTTGCACCATACACAAAGCACACAAGTTTCTAGAGCACACTGTAATTGGTGTATCTCTTTGTGAAAATTACTATTTTTTCAATGGCCATGCCAATGCATATGTTAAACATAAGTGCACCAACATGGTAGTGTGTACAATTTATAACTACACGCTAATTAGTGTATATAACAGTGTTCAATAATTGTTTTAAAGTTATTGGAGTGTGCGTCTAAAAATTTATAAAGCGTTGATTAGACAATGTGCTAGGTGTTTACCAACACCGATGCATTACCGCAACTAACCACACCACTAACGGTACACTATGGTTTGTTAAACGAATTGAAGGCCTTTTATGTGAAAATTTGTAACATCCCGGAAAAATCACAAAAATTTAAAACTTTTATGTGTGACATTTATTGCTTATTTAATGAATGCGGAAATAGAACAATGCATGAAATGTTATCTTGCTGTACTAAATGCCATGCTGGTTTATTAATTAAGGGTTTGCAACAAACAGATTTCTACTTAAGTCTTGATGTTAATCATATTTAGTTGTGCTGCTACACACCTCTACTGTTGCTGTTTATGGATAATGAAACATCTGTTTGACTAATGTACTCTTGTTTGATTGATTAAGGAGTCCTTTGGACGCCCCGAGGCTTACTTAGCATTCATGCTAAAGCTTGTTGATTCGTACTTGTGACAGATTTATAGGTAAGAGATTTAATTTATGTCAAGTGACAAACAGTTTTTCAATAGATCTCTTTAGCGTTCGTTGATTTTACAGCTAGCATTCTGAGAGGTAATGTATTCACCTTCCTCCACTGTAATATTCCACAAAATGCTATCAGTTTATCAACCTTCTAATACTTAAGTCTTTTCGTTTAGATACTATTTTAACCACTGGTAATTGTCATTGCAAGTGTAGCTAAGAAATGGCTCCTCGAACATGATGTTGAAGGTTGGGAAGCTATACCAACCGATAAGCCTCGGCAGTAGCTTTGAAAACTCTGGGTTGATAAGATAATGTTCGACTGTGTGCTATTCTGTCTGTTGTATTTATAACTCAGAGAGTTTTGTAAAACGTAGATATAGGGTTTGCATACTGTTTAAAATGAATGGGGAGGATGTACCTCGACCCATAAGGCAACGACCGTGCTTGCAATGGTTTTGTAAACAAGGGTTTCACCCTCAGACTTGAATAATGTACTTCATCGTGTTTCACGACCACTGTTATCATTTTTCTTTTGTATATGGCTAAGGTTAAAATGAAAATGTTTAAAGTCTGTAAAAAAATATGTCTGTTGTTATAGGCTAGATAAATTATATCTATATATGGCTACGGCCTGTGTGAAGTTTGTTTATTTTGTAACATGATCCTGCGTTTAGGTTTTAATGGAAATGAATTTATAGCTATGAGAAAAGAATTGGAACCCTTTTGGTAAACTCTGAGTTTAATTTGACTATAAATCGATGGGTGAAAGATACGACTGTTTGCTTTAAAAGAACAATGGATAATTGAATTATTGATAAGGCTCGCGGCCTGTACATGCTTCATTTTGTTTATAATGTTGTTGCTGCATCTTAAAGAAAATAGGAAATAATTCTAGTGTTAGGGTTGAGTCTTTGTTTTGGAAAATAAATCTTAACAATGCTTTAGCTGAGGTCTCTTGGCAATAAGCTTGTCTTCATTATTTTATTTGGAAACTTCTGCAATCGTTTTGAAAGTGAAATCTTAACTACTCGATCTACAGGCATGTTTAAGGTGTAAGTGTTTGGTTTTTGTCCTTGATCTTGTTATGAAATGAAGTTCGAGCTTGTCTGTCTTGATACTTCTGTTTGAAATATATTTGTCTAATGTTAAAAGAAATGAGTTTCAGAATGTTATTCAAACTGATAATAAATAACAAGTCTTCTACTGTGAACTGTTGGGGTTATAATTTGATTATGTTTGTATTGTAATGCTTTTATATGTAGAGAGAAACAAGACTAAATTTTAAAATAAAATGCTACTGTAAACTAATGTGAGTATGAAATAAATGAAAATTCTTGATGTTTGTAGAAGAATATCATTCTACTACATTTTGAAAGTAAATATTTATTTATCACAGTGTAAACAAGAACATCTTAACTGCTGAGTATGGATAAATAAATCCTATATTGTTAGAACAGAATATAATTAATTGAAAACAGTGATATTTATAAACAGAATTATTGTATACAAACTATGAATACAGCTAAATAAAAATAGTTAATAATTAGAGTACTGAAATATAAATACAGGAATTTAATAGGAAGTAGAAACTTTGAGAAATTATAATAAATTAAATCTTCCCATTCACTTGGCTATTTGCCTATCAGACTTATCTATTTTTAATCTGTTTCTGTACTCAAGTATGATGGTGTTCCTTTTTGCATGGGGAAAAATACAGAAACCATTCTATTCAATCATTTCACATTTATACAGAATTATTAACCTATACAGGAAACTGAAATAACTTATAAATTAAACAGTGAAAGTTTAATAAACAGTAGAACTGTAATATGCAAAATAGATAACATAAATTAAAAATAAAACAGATAATACAATAGAACCTGTAACTAATGATAGGGCCAACAAACACCCAAGGAGGCCTGTTCCTCCCAACCTACTTAAGAAGAAGCAGCTCATCTGCTGACTTCTAATGAACCCCCGAGCCTGCTTATTGATCCAGTAAGTGGGTGGAATCTGTGTAGAAGCAAGGCACTCAAAAATACCTTCTCCACTCGGTATCAACCTCCTGAAAAATGCATTCTCCACTCAGCATCAACCTCCTGAACTCAATAAGAGTTTGGCATACTCACAACATGATCAACAACAGCATATCCCCTCATCAAATCTCTTGGGTACAAACATAGCAAAACCCCAAGGTAAATTTCCTTGTGAGGAAAAGTGATGAACCTCAGTTCAATATTTGATGGCTATTATATAGATTGCCTAGGACTTTTAGTGGTCAGTTTGGAATAAATTTGCCTCAAGCTCCAGTCCCATCTTTCAAGGCACTATGACCACATTTCAAGGGAGTTGTCCCATAGCAACAGCTAGTTAGTTGCATCATGATGCTGCCACTTGTCCATTGCCTTCTACCCCAGATTCCATTCCACCTAGTGGATCAGTAAGCACTCTTTCAACAGTCCTCTTAGGTGTTTGTCTCCTATTTTATTTATTAAATAATAATATATTGTGCAAATTACAGTCATCCTTGGACACCTGTCCAATATAAACTTTACAATAAAAGTTATCATAATGTTTCTAAACACAAAATGTTTCCCATCTTAAACGGTATGTTACAAAAATGGTTTTTAATTTTTTAGTGGTGCGTCATGAAATGGATAGCAAACTGCTAGTGCGGTGCACTATACATTCACAATGCACCGCTATTGGTGCACACTATAAATTTACAAGGTGCATTGTTTATAGCGGTGTGATCCAAATGAATGGAACACACCACACATTTTTTTATTTAGAAAAAACAACAAAATAAGGTGAATTTTCATTATCTATGTGCGAAAAATTGGAATTAGGAGGTAACAAATAGATTACCTGGGAACTTGCGTGTTAAGGAGAAATGGTTGCGATGTAGACAAAATTTTCCCATTGTTTAGTAAAATTCAAAATCCACCAAGAATGCAATGTAAGGGAGTAATTCAACCACATGGAGCACTGATGGCAGGGCATTTCAAGTAGGCAAGTAATGCATCAGTGCCTAGGTGTTCAACAACATTGTAGGATGGTAATAATGGTTTTTTTATTTGATAATTTTATTTTTATTTTACCCTATTTCAGTGCGCCTCATAACAATACGCACAAATGCGGTTAGAGTGAAAGACCACACTGGAAATGAATTTTAAAAAAAAAAAATTGTCCTACATTTTTTAATATTACCCTAGTCACATACACTCTATTAAGGATGCATTGGTGCATTTACAATATATAAACGCACCGTCCAAAAATATAAAATTATAAAAACATTTTTCCATACAGGTTTTTTTTGTTTACCCTATTTTGGTGCTCTAAATGCTATTATGCACCAGTGCATTGTCAATATAACTACACAATGTTAATGATTGGAACAATATAACCATATTTTTTTGTCTCATAATTTATTTTAATTTTCCCTACATTGGTGCGTACTGAATATAACGCACTACCACATTTAGTTGAGATAAATGCATTACAAGTGGATATCAAAATATTAAAAAGTTTTACGTCGTGTGTTTTTTTTACTCTACTTTTGTGCTCTAAATGATATTGAGTTTCGTTGCATTTTATAGATAACAACACACCAATAATGAATATAAGGATATACAAATATTTTGTGTCGTTGAATTTTTGTTATTTTATTTTTCACTACACCAATGTGTATCGTATGCATTTTAATTAGGTAAACACACCGCTAGTGAATATAAACATATTCAAAAGTTTTTCATTCGGTTTTTTCTTTTAGTTACACCTCGTGTCGGTGCTTCCAATCACACACAGTGCACCAGTGCTATTCAAATATACACACACCATAAATTATTTTACTTATTAAAAAAAATATTTTCCCAGGTAGGAGGGAAACATTTTTTGGCTGAAATTGGTGCGTCATTTATGTGGTAGCACTGGTGCATCATCGTAGTTTAAATGCATCAGTATTTGTTGGCTATAGAAATAGCAAATAATTTTTTTTCTTTCTCCACTTGACGGGGATTTCGATCGTGGTGCGCTATTTTTATAATACATAGTGGTGCATACAAACATTAGGGGCACGAGTGCATTTGGTATGCATCAAAGCACTGAGTAAAAACATCCAGTAAAATCTCCGCTCACTTGCCTCCGCTAGCAAACTCCACTATAAACATATATTTGGGCTCTTTTTAGAGGAACATCCGTAAAAACCTCTGCTAGAGGGGTCTTTTCCTTGTAGTGTTAAAATATATGAAGATTTATAGTAGCATATTTCTCTACATGATTCACATACTTGAAAAAATACAAAGATAATAAAGTGAGTCATTGCAACCTCTAGCTCCTTGCTGTACAAAAGAGGACTTCTAACAACACAAGGCGATTAACAGGGTGCTAACAAGGATATATGGATGAATTTTTCTGGCTACAATGGAAAAAGTATGGGAGACATACATGAACTATTGATTGGGTCATTCGGTATTGCATGACAAAAATCCAACTCTTCGAACAAAGACAAAGGATGTGGGTGGGGTGCCATGTTTACCACTTCTCTAAATACATAATTAGGATAAGTGTGAATCCATAAAAATAGGTAACACTTTTTGGAAAGGGAGAGCATAGAACAAGTGTTTTTCATATCCCCAATTGAGGTAATTTTAAGCCTTCAATCAAGTTATTAATAACTTAATTGAGATATTAAATGAGCCCTGGATTAAGGGTTCTTAATGTAGGTGGAAAACCATCGATCAAGGTGTGAGGTTGGGTTAAGTAAACCCTTGTGATCAAGGTCCTTTCTTAAAAATATCTTTGAATATTTTTTTTGAATGCGTAGCGATGGGTACTACTACCCTCTCGTAGAACGGAAGCCATGCGATGAGAGCCTGTGGGTATATGTAAGACATCAATGAGTTTTCTACACCTCTGTTACTATAATGTGGGTAGATTGTAAATGAGAAATGTCTTGTTTGCTTGCCAGTTGCGTGGATAGAATGATTGCTTGTCTGGCAAGGGTGTCTAGGCTATACTTAACGTTTCTGGTTTTTTTTTATAAGTAGACTTATTTCCTATAGGAAACGCTTATACGATTTGGGTCCTTGTGGAGACCATGGGAATTGACCCTTGTCCTATCTTTCCATGGCATCTTTGTGGGTGTCATACAGATGGCATTTGGTTCTTAATTCTATTTAGGATTGGTCTCTGTATTGATGTTTTATGGGACTCTGAACCCTAGAAATAAATGACTTAAATCCTGCGTCTTCTTGTTGATTCGAAATGAAACTTAGGGTTTCCTATAGATGGCTATCGTAGTTTAACTGGTTAAAAGAAATTAAATGATCTAAATGCGATCTCTGTCATGCTTGATATGTTTGGTTTAATTTAAGGTTTAAGAAGGAAACAAAGCTGGATCGGGCACAGAAATGAAATCTATAAATATATAAATCATTTTTTAACAAAGGTGTCTACGTTTTCTCTTACTGTGGTTTGTATTGTTGTAATTTCAAATGGTTGACATGCTGTTCAATGAATTCTGTTAAGGTTTGATTTCTGTAGCTGGGCGATTTTATTGTGGAATTAAAACAAGGGTTTCAAGGGTTTTAGATAAGTGAAAACGAATACTATCATAGATGAAATAAAATGTTATGAAAATTCTTCTGAGTTGAGATCATGATTTGTCTATTCTAACCATCTAAGCAATATAATGACTAGCAAGGACTAGCTGGCTAGTCCTGCTAGGAATGCCATTCGATACTGAAGGAAATTGATTTAAAAACTCATAATAAGAACTTTGCTATTTCAACATTGCATTTATAATAGGAATATAAAACATAGGAGGGTTTCATAATTAATCATACCTATCGATTCTCTGTAGATTGTCCTGCTAATGATAACCTGTTGATCCCGGTAACTTGTTCTTGCTGATATTAACCTGCACACTCAACGAACTGGTTAGGGAAACTACTGACTTTTAGCTGACCTTGATCTTGGATTGGATGACTTTGGGACTACCACGTTCCTCCCAACCATGATTCTACAACCGTTCCTGGTTCAATAGGAATCCCCCCGAGCTGGTTTTGACATGCAAACCGAGAAATAGAGGCTTTAGATGATAACTAGTTCAGATATGGAAAAATTATGAACAGAGTTCACTTTTGGAGCAGGGAGTTCTTCTTGGCACAATAATACCAAAAGAAAAAGATCCCCCAATCTTTGGGGTCTGTCCTCCTTAAGCAGGACAAATCTTGAAATTATGACTGTTGGATTTTACGGGTTTCTTTAAAACAATTAATTTATAAAATAATACTTGTTTACTTTAACTGCTAGTTTATTAGGAACTAAGACTTTTCAACCTGTTTTATTAAATTGTTTATTTAATCTTTTAGATATTTTCATAATAATAATAATATACAATTTACAGTACCATCTAAATATTAATAAATAATATTTAGTAAGTGGCATCCCACTTATGCATAAATATATATCTATAAAGTGTAAACATTTATAAAAGAAAATATATATAATAATTAACCAATATATATATTTATTATTGAAGCTCCTAATAATAATAATACTTTGGGGTCCTTAGCATTTTGTTTCACAAGATGATTCTTTTAGTTCTTTTTAAGGGAAGGGTCCACTTCTTTGGACAGTTTCGGTAAGCTGGTAAAGGCACCTCTAGTATCTCCCTTTGCATATCAGATTCCCTCGTTTTAACATGCTAGTTCTTGCAGTAGATGATGATAATAAGATTTATTTCATCAAGTCGAAATAATTGTGATAAGACATGCAAGTGCTATTCAGAGTCCTCTTTGACTCAACACTTGAGAAGTAGTAACCCCGAGTGCTCTTCAGATCCTTTCAACTCAACACTCTCACATGGGCGTTACACTAGCGCAATTCCAGAGCCTCTGCTCAACACTAGGGCTAGAATGTGGTTGTGAGGCACATCTAGGATAATTAAATGTCCTCGGATCCGGTAATCATTTATTTCAAGCTTGGTGTGCTCCAGGGCTCATGCCCAACACTCAACGTACATCGGGGCTTAGACCCAGTAGGAAATAGAATTCTCTAAAATACATCGGGGCTTAAGCCCAGTATATAGGTCATTCGTGGGTTTCTGATTCCACACTCACACACTAAATAATCAACCATGTAAATCATGTTCTGCACAGTATAATGTAACAAAAAGGAAAAATATCAGTATATCATATTTTGTAATCAATTCTCATAATACAACATAGTTTATTCATTCAGGCTTTCCTGCCCCGCATATATGAAAAATGAAACAAATCAGGGTCCATGCCCCATATATCAACTCACGAAGGAATCAAACAAAACAAACTAATGATATGTCAAACATAATAAATCACATATACTGGGGTCATGACCCAATATAACATCATAACATAGTTATTCAAAAGTTGGGATATTAAATCCCTCCCCGCTTAGAACAACACCGTCCCGGTGTTTCTAGGGACTAGGAATGAGATCATGAAACAAGGCGGGGTATGCCTCTCTCATGGTAGTCTCATTCTCCAAAGTGGCCTCGTCTGGTCCAAAATGCCTCCATTGCACTTTCAGCTGAGTAATGGTCCTCCTCCTAAGATGTACCTCTCTCTTGTCCAGAATGTGGAGTGGTTCTGGCGTGAACTTCCCTTCGGGCTCCACCTGTAATAAGGACCAATCAATAACATGTTTATTATCGTATACATATTTCTTTAATAAGGAAGCATGAAAAACATTATGAACTTTTATTTGTGCTCATAGGGCTAACTCATATGCTACTGGACCCTTGTTGCCCAGTATCTCAAACAGTCCACAAAACCTTGGGGCTAGTTTATCGCAACGTCCCAAGCTTAACGAACTTCGTTTCGCTCTTATTCTTAGGAAAACATGTTCACCGATTTGGTATTCTTTGTCCTTTCTTTTCTTGTCTGCGTAACTCTTTTGGCGGTCCTGTGCTTCTTTTAAATTCAGTTGCACTTTAGAGACTAGTTTTTCTAGGTCTTTTAGTAAATCTGGCCCTAGCATAAGCCTGTCCACCAGGCTATCCCAGGTAAGGGGGGTTCGACACTTTCTACCGTAGAGTACCTCGAAAGGACTCATTTTGGCCGAGGTTTGATACCCGTTGTTGTATGCAAACTCTGCGAGGTGTAAGTAGTCTTCCCACTTAGTTGGATTGTTCATGACATACATTCTTAGCATATCCTCCAAGATTTGGTTTACTCGTTCCGTTTGTCCATCGGTTTGAGGGTGGTATGCGGTACTAAATTGTAGTTGTGTTTCTAATTCGGAGAACAATGCTCTCCAAAAGTTACTAGTGAACTTTGTGTCTTGATCTGAGATAATTGCTTTGGGTATCCCGTGTAACCAAAAAATCTCTTTTAGGAATATTTCTGCAATGTGAAATGCCTTGTAAGTAGATTTTACTAGTATAAAATGTGCGGCTTTAGACATCTTGTCTACTACTACGAAGATGGAGTCGTTTTGTTTCTTGCTCTTGGGTAGTCCTGTAATGAAATCCATGCTTATTACCTCCCACTTCCATTCTGGGATGGGTAACGGTTGAAGTAGTCCGGAGGGGTGTTGGTGTTCTACTTTGACCAACTGACATTCCTGACACTTCGCGATGAACAATGCGATGTCAGCTTTCAGTTAAAGCCAAAAGTAGTGTTTCTTTACGGCTGAAATCATCTTTTGATATCCGGGGTGTCCTGAATAGGGGCTCCGATGGAATTCGGTGAGTATGTTAGGTCTAATGTCCCCCCCCTCGGGAACGTAAAGTCTCTCTTTTGACCATAACAATCCTGATTCATCTATCTTGTATTCTTTCTGTTGTTGAAAAATCCTATCTTCCTGGATCTTTTTAAGGATCTTGACATAGAACCTATCATTTTGGCATGCCGTTCTAATTTTGTCATGTAAGTCGGAGTCTATTCGACTTTCGGTTACCTCATATAACATATGAGCTCATCGACTTAAGGCATCGGCGATCTTGTTTTCTTTCCCCTTGATGTGTTTTAGTTCAAAGTGATACTCACTAAGAAAGGCTAACCACCTAGCCTGTCTAGCGTTCAGGTCTAGTTGGTCGAATAGGTACTTTAGACTCATGTTGTCTGTCTTTAGTAGGAATTTCTTACCCATGAGGTAATGTATCCACATCTTTAGAGTGTGGATAATGGTGGCCAATTCGAGGTCATGAGTAGGATAGTTTTTCTCATGTTCCTTTAGCTTTATTGACTCGTAGCAGATGGCAAAGTCATCTTCCATAAGGACTCCACCGAGTCCTTCCTTGCTTGCATCGGTGTAAGCTACGAAGTCCCCATTGGGGTCGACAATTCGTAGTATTGGTGCGCTAATCAGAAGTTGTTTTAACTTCTGAAAAATTTCTTCGCACTTGTCTGTCCAGATGAACTTACTGGTTTTCTTATGTAATGCGGTCATGGGCCAAGCGATCCGAGAGAAGTTCTCAATGAACTTTCGATAATAACCAGCTAAACCTAGGAATGACCGTATGTCGAAAACACGCATAGGTGTGAGACATTCTTTGATAGCCTTGATCTTTTCGGGGTCAACCGCTATTCCTTTCTCAGAAATGATATGCCCTAAGTATTGTATATGAGGTTTATAGAAATCACACTTGCTACATTTTGTGTATAGCTGATGTTCTCGCAATATCCGTAGGACTATTTGGAGGTGTTCTTCATGTTCTTCTTCATTATTGGAATAGATCGGGATATAGTTTATGAAGACTAGAACAAATTTGTCGAGATATTTATTGAAAAAGTTGTTCATCATGCACATGAAGTTGGCGGGTGCATTCGTTAGGCCAAAAGGCATTACTACAAACTCGTAGTGGCCATATCGGGTGTGAAACACGGTCTTACTAATGTCCTGATCACAGATTCTCACCTGGTGATATCCGGATCGCAGGTCGATCTTCAAGAAGATCTTTGCTCCTCCGACTTGGTCAAACAAGTCATCGATCCTAGGGAGTGGACAACGGTTCTTGATGGTTAACTTGTTGATTTGGCGGTAATCAATGCACATACGCATCGTGCCATCCTTCTTTTTAACAAAGAGGATCGGTGCTCCCCAGGGAGACACACTCGGTCGAATGTAACCCTTGTCTATTAGTTCTTGTAATTGTATCTTGAGTTCTACTAGTTTGGGTGTACTCATACAGTACGGGGTCCTAGAGACAGGTACTGATCCGGGGGTTAGTTCTATGGAAAAGTCTAAGTCCCACTTGGTTGGTAACCTGGGTATCTCCTCGGGAAACACATCTTTGAATTCTACTAGTATCGGGAAATCCTCGATCTTTTGTTCCCTATCGGATTCTATTGATTGAAGGTGGATCGCAAATAGTTTACAACCCTTTCTTAAGCATTTCTTTGCTTGCAATGCCGATATTTTCCGTACTGATACTTCCTTAGGTATACCTTGGATGGTTCGTTGGTTTCCTTGACTATCTGTGCATAGGATTGAATTATTTAAGCAATCCAACAAGGCATGATGTCCTTCCAACCAATCCATGCCTATTATTATGTCATAAGATCCTAGCGGTAAGATGTTCAAATCTATCCTAGTTAAAAAACTGTTCAAATCTATCTCACAATTCTTAACTAGTTCGGACACTTTCCGCTTGGTATCGGTGGCTAATTGTACCAGCCATGCTGCTTTGTGACTCTCTCGGTTTAATTTACAAGACTGTACTATTCTAGGAGAGATGTAGCTCTCGCAAGTAATTATCCACATAAAAATTTTTAAAGTAAAAAATTTAGGACATTATTTTCTTGTGTCATTTTGGTCAAATATAAAATCATTATTATAAAACTGATCGATTGGGATTATATTATGAATTTAAATTTACATGAAAGTGATCATTCAAATAAATAATTTTAAGAAATAGATAGTTACATAATTTTTTTCACAAATCTTTAAATTTTTATCTTTATATCTTCCTTGTTTCGAAAATGTTAATAAACCACTCACAAAAAACTTGAGTGAATGAAAAGTGAGTTTTCCATATTTATGATAACAATAACAGTATATATGGTCATGTGAGTGATACAACCTTTCTAAGTTAAGAATTTCAAACTTATTTGTACAAATTTCTAAAGGATATTTTTATGGCTATTTAAATTACTAAAGTTAGATAAGTTCCTTTGATTACATCAAGTGTTATTGAAACATTTGAGGGGTTTAACATAATGAAAACATTTTTTTATAGTAAATAATAAGTGTAGATCTCGGTTTGTAGTAATGCAACATATAATTATATTTTTAAATATGGTTGATGAAATACAAATTATACCAATACCAATAAACATTTGTAATTTAAAAAAATGTTATATGTCACAAAAAAGAATGAAATGCCCACACAAAATCTAAAAAGTTTGCACAAATTCTACAAATCAAATTAGTAAACACCCATAATTTCATAAGAGATGAATATGTGAAACATATTTAACAATATAATCTAAACTAGAGATATTGGCATGGATTTGGAAATTTTATAAGTAAGGGTTATATGGTGAGGGATTAAGAGTTATCAACTATTATGGGTTATATATTTTATAGGTAAGGGTTATATGGCTTATAGGGATTATATTGTAAAATTATAAGCCAATGTGTATCATGTTTATCATTTTTTTAGTCGACCTTACATCATTTATTTTCATTTTGAATTGTAATAGCATTTTGTTGTATTTTTTTATTGTCATAGAAGTGATGCTATTATTAGTAATGACTTAATTAAAACATGTTTCAAGGTTGTAATAATAACAATCCACTTTCATGATTAAGTATGATTTTCACTTAATTACATGTAAAATTTAGATGCAAATATAAATTGGAAGCTCACAATGAATTAGTATAAACAAATATTTGTTATAGGGGAATGAAATGCATTATATTATTAAAATAATTTTTAAATTTAAGTAATTTAAATATAATGAAGATATTATATGTCAAATATTTCTCTATTTTATTTTATAATATATGTTCACAAAATTGTTTACATTAATTGTAAGAATATGCCAATAATTGCGCTGTAAGGAAGAAGTTATCATTGGTGTTTTTTAATAAACACCTCTCACTATTTTTCAAAATAAAAATGCATGATGTTTTTCATAATTTAATATACAGGATCTTTATACACAATATAAAATTGGAGGAATTTATTTTTTATAGTACCCATCTAACAATCACATCTAACATACACATCCATTATCACCTATAAAACATAAGCAATATCTTACATACACATAAAAAGTTAACTAACATAATCTAACATACGCATCAAACATCACATAACATACACATCTATCAAGCATACCTGGAAAACATATATAACATGACCTAACATACACATCACCATCAAGCACATTATATAAATAAACATAAACATAAACATCAATTCATCAACATCAACATGAAAAATGCACTACATATATATATATATATACAGAGATGGAGAGAGAGAGAGGTTTTCTAACTATCTCATAGCATTTATTGGAATTGAGATGTATAATAATATCAAACGCATGATACATGTAAAATATACATCTCAAGTCCAATAAATGCTATAAGATAGTTGGTACACCTATGGAACCAACAACATCGCTACCTTTTCCAGCAGAGCTAGAGGCATCAACACATCCACCAGTAGACCTAGAGGCATTAATACCTTTGTGAGGAAAACATATACTAGAGAGAAACATATATATCTCCCTGATGATGTATCTCATCCACTGTGACCATCTTATCTAGAAGTGATATGAGTGGAGTAGGAGATAGTGGATGGTCGGCTCATTAAGGAGGAGAGGGTGGTTGGTTGAACCGTGGATGAGTCAGAGGTGGTGGTGGTACAGTTGGGGGTGGAGGAGGAAATAGTGGTTGGTCGTCATGGTGAGGAGGAGGAGAAGGATTTGGATGAGTTATGATCGATCGTCTCAATGAAGAGAAGGGGGAGATGGAGGAGGAGGTAAAGGACAATGATCGCCACCCTAATCAGATGTCGGATGACCATCCCTCCTAGCAGCTATAGGGATGGATGCACCGATGACATACCACATTAAATTCCCCATATCATGAGGAACAATCTTCCATAAATCTACTAGGTTGGGTTCTCATAGGATCTCCTAAAACTGTATAGGGTGGAGTCCCTATCAATCCAACAATGTATATAACCTGTATGCCACATCCTCTCGAAACCTAGAATCTAGTCTACATCAGAGGCCAGGTCCGGGAAACTAAGAAAACTCAGGCTCATAAATATCGTCCTCTTCCTACACTGGTGGAGGCCCCTCCCCATCATAGGTGCCAATATCTACAAAATATATGGTACAGAACAATAATTAGACAATTTCATTAAACAATTATTTTTTTTATAAATAAAACGTTAGAATAAATTTCATTTGCATTAAGTAAGATAATAAAATGAAACTAGATTAATTTAACCATAATGATAATATTACCTTTGTCATCTAGTGCCTCATCTTGGTTGAAAAAGGTGTTGTGACATCCTCTCTAGTCCAACCTCACATAAGAATATGACATAAGGTTCAATGCATGATCATCCTCACAAGCTCATAACTCCAGTACCTCTGAGGTGTTCCTCAATGGGAACTTTCGATGGCCCCTCTTGGGAAACCTATGTCCCCACATATGAATCTACACCTCGGACATCTCCCTAGGAGGGTGACAATCAAATGATGGCGTCATGAGTGGAAACCACTCAAAGAATAAACAAAAAAGATCTGAAGTAAAAGAGAAGTTGACCCTCCCTCAAATTATACATGACATTGATCCAAAGAAAAATATGGGAGACATACCTGAACTATTGATTGGGTCATTCGGTACTGCATCACAAACATCCATCTCTTCGAACAAAGACAAAGGATGTGGGTGGGGTGCCATGTTTACTACTTCTCTAAATACATAATTAGGATAAGTGTGAATCCATAAAAATAGGTAACACTTTTTGGAAAGGGAGAACATGGAACAAGTGTTTTTCATATCCCCAATTGAGGTAATTTTAAGCCTTCAATCAAGATATTAATACCTTAATTCAGATATTAAATGAGCCCTTGATTAAGGGTTGTTAATGTAGGTGGAAAACCATCAATCAAGGTGTGAGGTTGGGTTAAGTAAACCCTTGTGATCAAGGTCCTTTCTTAAAAATATCTATGAATATTTTTTTTGAAAATACAGTAAATAAGTAACCTGAAACTTTGTTCATGGGTTTTTTTATATACAATTGTGATACACTCAAGTCAATATTTTTTTATTTTTACATTTTAAAATGATCTCACCTATTTGGGTATTTTTCACAATCTGAACATTTTCACTATTGATGGTTTATAAAAACTTTCTTGGTGGTTTATAAAAAACTCATTGGTGGATTCTTAAGATAAAATTGGTGATAGATTCCTTAATCCTTTCTAATTTTATCTTTTGAAATGGATAACTTATATTTGTTGGTTTATATTTAGTATTTTTTATAATTATTTTTAAAATCTTCATACCTTTTCTTATATGATAGCTTGTTTTTGGAATATTATTTTAAAAAGGGTCTTTTGCTACTACTATTGTATATGTGTGTGTGTGTATTTTGTTACTTTATATATAGATAGAGAGATATTTTGGTGGTTTGTAAAAAAAATATTAATGGATTTTTAAGATAGAATTGGTGATAGATTCCGTAATCTTTTCAATTTTTTATCTTTTTGAAATGGGTAACTTATATTTATTGGTTTATATTTAGTATTTTTTATAATTATTGTATTATTATCATTATTTTTTAAATGTTCATACCTTTTATTTATATGATAGTTTGTTTTTGGAAAATTATTTTTAAAATGCATCTTTTGCTACTATATATATATATAGAGAGAGAGAGAGAGAGAGTTTATAAAAAAAATATTACTGGATTTTTAAGATAGAATTGGTGGTAGATTCCCTAATCCTTTCCATTTTTATTTTTTGAAATGGGTAACTTATATTTGATGGTTTATATTTAGTATTTTTTATAATTATAGTATTATTATTATTTTTTATATTTTTCATACCTTTTTCTTATATGATAGTTTGTTTTCGAATATTATTTTTAAAATGTGCCTTTTGCTACTATTGTATGTGTTTTGCTACTATTCTATGTGCATGTATTTTGTTACTTGAGAGAGAGAGAGAGAGATCAACCTTCTAGAAAAGAATTTTAAAATTGCCAATTTATTGTGTGGTCCTTGCAATCTATACATGTATGTAAATAATATGAATCCCCATAATAACGTGGAGCGTTCATTATTATTTATAAATATTGTTTTAAATTCTTACATTTGTTTATTTATTTATATCTATTTAATATATTATATTTTTGGTATTTACTTTGACAAGCTAGAGGGTTGTTTGGAAGAGGTTGGTTGTGTTGACACGACTTTGGCTGGTATGGTCATCATCCTTCTTCTCTATGTTGTTGAGGTTATTGTTCTTATGGAAAGGAGTCCCTATGATCTCAACAAGCATTTAAAAATTCTCACTTTTTTTAATATGGGTATTGATTGTTAACATTTATATAGAAATGTTATGATAATCGAATCCCAAAAGATCGCTTATGATAATGTAATGTATGACAACAACAACTCGGGGGAAGTGATTTCACATAAATATCTTGGAATCAATATTCGTCATAAGCTTAACTAGAGCTATGACATTGAGAAAAGGAACAATGGAGTGTGGAAATATTATTATGGACTTAAAACAATTGTAACTCAAGACACCTCTAGCTTTGGGATAGGAAGAAACTCCTCTTTGAGACTCTTGTCACTTATGTTATCTTATATTGTTGTGAAGTTTAGGGCCGCAACATCTCTAGATAATCATGGATACAGATGGAGCAAATTCAAAAGTGTTTTATAAGATATAATATTAAAATTAAGGCCAATACACCTTGTCCTATCCTCCTCATAGAAGCGAGTCTCCCCCCGATTGAGAGCATGGCTATGAATATGTACCTACTGTACAAGAACATTATAAAACACATTGGAGACAAGAGGATTCCTATAATTACTTCATACTCTAGTCAAAACCACTTGAGACTTAAGCAAGGATGGCATAAAGCTACCAAGTCTTTGCTAAATCATTGGGGAGTTGATGAAGATACAACTTTGCATAATAGTGATGATATTAAAAGTATTATTACATCTAAATTTAAGGAGAAGATGTGGTGTGAATCAATTTAGTAGAAACATTAGCTATCTCCGAAGAGGGCAAGTGGCAAACCAGTATTTAGAAAGGAATGTAGGCCATGCTAGTCTCAACAACTACTTTAAGTAGATAAGAATGGAGCCATCCGGGTCAATAAACCACAATCAAAGCGAGACAACTCCTGCCCAAGATTTAAATCAAATCAATTTTAATCGTCTTGACGTGGGATGTGTTCAAGGATTTCCAAACGAATACCTGGAAAGCATGCCAAATCACATACAATTGCAGATGAGCAACAATACTCCCACACGAGAGACATTCCACAAGAATCATGGTAATCAATCTTTTGATCAAGATTTTGTTGATGCTTCAATGAATCCAGAACGCATCAACCACGAAATTGTGGCATATGATGAATTAATTGACTCGAACAGGGATTGGGTTTTGGCACGTGATGAGTTAATTGAGAATATTCATTACTGGGAGCAATACGAGGCTGAGATTGTAGGAAAGAATGGATTTGGGAATAGTGATTAATATCAAATTCCTCTGCAATTTGTAAAATCAAATTCCAAGCTCTCTCAATGTGGTGGAAAGAGTTCTCTTTGTTCCGTAGTTTTCCCTGCTTTTATAGATGCAATTTCCATAACTGATTACAAGCGACTATCAATAAATTAGTGTTACTATTATAACGAATATAGATGGGAAACGCACATTCATATCTAAGTGGTGGAACAAGATGATTATCCTTATAAAAAGCACATAATATGCCAATGACTATGATCAAGTTGCTAATAGTGGTGACCGCCACAACGTCGAATGTTTTTAAATGATAGCTCCAAAAAATGATTGGAAGCTTTGTAATATCTGTGTCATCTCACCATGTTGTCAATCACTGGTTCTAGAAGTAATTACTAGACAATGAATCTCTAGTCTCTTGTCTTTTTGTTCTGTTGGTTTTCATGGAGAGAGTTTGTGAGATGAGAATTGATCGGATCTCTTCTACCACATTAGCTTTAACGGTTAGGGTTATTGGATCCAAGGGTCTCTTTATCCTATTATATTAAGATTTAAGATAAAATGTAGTTTCGACTTTTTATTATGATTTTTTTTAAAGGAAAACAAATATTACATCTCTTCATAAATAAAGTACTACCATTTTAATAACATGTTTTTCATCATTTTATTTCCATGTTATCACTCTTCTTTTGTATTGTTCTTTATGTTCTCTTAGCAATATTGTGCTATTTCCTTTAACTTAATCAATAAGTAAAGGAATTATTCAATAAAGCTTTATTTAAAAAATCTCAACCTAACAAGTTATTAACCACTAAAATGGTTCTTTGATCGTTACATAAAGTTGAAATGGATATAGCACATGATTGTATAAAGTTTAAGGTGATCATTGTACCATTAGGAAATAGCATCCTACTAACTCATTAAATCATAGATATGGAGCCCAAATATCATGGCTAAGGCTGAAAATGAAGGATAAAATGGGCTCATATTTTGAATATCATTCAAAATCCCATTTTATTAAAATAATCATATTATTAAAAAATAATATTTTTTATTACAATTTCTAAAAGTTTAAGATTTTTTAGTTACATAAGGTCATAACAAAAAGTCCATTATCATTCAATAACAAAAAACCATTAATTTTTTTAAGTAATTGTTTTGTTCGTTGATAGGCGTCTAAAATGAACAAATACATGGATGGCCATCGCAACCTTTTAATCCTGGATTAAGGATGGATGGCAGAGATGTATTGATTCAGAATATACTTTATAAAAGATTCGTCTAGCTCACACATCCAATGGCCGAAATTTTCTCTTGGCAAACCGCTTACTGAAAAGTCATTTCTTAATCCACCGTTTTTTTATTATTAACGCACTCTTTTTCCAGGCGGGGAGCCAAAGGTTATCATTTCAATGGTTTCAACGGGTTGAAACGATTAGCTGTGCTCCGCTTCCGCTCAATTCAATAACGATCGACTGTGCTTTAGCATTGAAACGATCCCCTACCCTATAGGATCCGAGGTTAAAAGAACTCCAGGATCCCGCTATGCTGCGCATTGTGGCCAGGAACTGATCGTAAAAGAACTCCAGGTTTGCGTGGTGCCCCTTTGCTTCACTTCGACTAAACCAGCCACGAGCATTGATAGTGTTGAAATGGTGAATCCGATCCCCATTCTCTGAAACATGGTGATCCCCCTGTTATTTCTTGTAATGCGCCTAGCGATGGGTACTACTACCCTCTCGTAGAATGGCAGCCATGCGATGAGAGCCAACAGGGAGAAAACAGAGAACGATCCAGCGGGTATTTGGAAACCTTTGGAGCCGAGCCTCCAATTCATAGTCAGAGCCTGCGGAATGGAGAATGGATGGGATCGCTTTAAGTTTGGTTATAATGAATCAGAATTCTCTTTTTATTTCTGTTAGATAAGAGATTTAGTAATATGACATAGACTAGATGTATTTATAAAAGAGAGCTCAAACTCTGCTAAGAACGTCTATAATCTGTAGACGCTATATGGAGAACAAATATATTCAACCAAACCGATCGATCTTTGCCATCATTGTTGATATTATAAAACTTTAAATTACTTTATGAAGCTTCCTCGGGTGCAACTCTTGAATGCGTGTTAAGCTCTACATATTCTAGATTTGTGAATTTGTTGTGTTTATATAGAGCAACATTGATATTGGCACTCGGTAATTAATAGTGAGTTAAGTATTATTTGTTATTTAACTTCCTCTATGAAAAACGATTATTTGTATTGATGCATAAAATTACTCAAGGATCTACTTTTTGTATAAATTCAGAATCTAGCTCTCTGCTAAACGATTGTTTTAGTTATACAACAACTTCCATCCCGAATCGATTTTCTCCAGACTTTATAGTGCTCATATCTGCACATACCTTAGATATGAAGTATATAGGCAGAGGAGGAAACAAAAACAGAGCAGAATATTAACACAAGAGAACACAGAGATATGTTGCTGCAAGCATGTTCAGATTTACTTCATTCTTGTTAAACACAAAAAACAGAGTTGTTGCTCTTCTCATGCTTCAGAAAACAAACATCATATATCCCGTGTTACAATGGTAGCAGTAAAAGACTCATAAAACATGCTGCTACAGGCATATAGCTACAGAAATACATATAAGTTGCTGCTACAGCAGCTACATTAAACATGTGAGATTGCGGAGTAGAAGAGAACACTCTGTCTTTTACATTCACAGCTTGATTCACCCACACATATTTATCAAAACTGGTGCGTCTCTCTATATATAAAACAGAGCATACAATACCTATGCATATATCTAAAAACTGTTCTCGAGACTTGTCCTATCTACCACATTACAAAGTCAAAAGGATAAGACATTTTACGGCTCTGAGGTACTAATCCGTCACTGTTTCAGCTGCAGAGGAAGGACGGGATGTGGGTGAGAGTAATGGATGTATGGAGGAGTAATGATCAGTTCGTAGAGGTAGTTGGGATTAATTCCAACACTCCCCCTTAATCACAACTGCTGAAATCTTTGATGCCCAATCTATCTCTTTGATAGAAAAAATTTTCTCTCCCTAATGCCTTGGTGAAGATGTCTGCACATTGATCTTGAGACCTGCAAAAAACCAAAGAGATTTCTCCATTGTTAATTAGTTCCCTTATGAAATGATATCTTGTGTCTATATGTTTGATTCTCTTGTGAAATACTGGATTCTTTGACAATGCTATAGCTGAGTTATTGTCACAATATATCTTTGTTGCCTCCTTTTGTTCTTGCTTGATATCCTTCAAAACTCTTCTCATCCAAATTGCTTGACATGATGCACCTGTGGCTGCTACATACTCTGCTTCAGCAGATGAAAGACTAACAATTGGTTGTTTCTTTGAAGCCCAAGATACTACACCTGTTCCAAAAAGAAAAACATAACTAGAAGTGCTCTTTCTATCATCAATGCTACCTGCACAATCACTATCTGTATACCCTATGAGTTTGAACCCATTTAACCTTGAATAATGGATACCATGGTTTCTTGTTGCACTCACATATCTGAGAATTATTTTCCCTACTTGCCAATGAGAGTCTTTTGGAGACTCCATGAACCTCGAGATACGACTAACTGCATACATAATATCTGGCCTTGTGGCCGTTAAATACATGAGGCTACCAACAAGCCTTTTATACAAAGTTGGATCAATGTTGGCTCCTTTGTCATCTTTGCTTAATTTCAATCCCGTGACAGTTGGAGTTGGAGCTGATTTGCAATTTGTCATATTAAACCTTTTCAAAATGTCACTTGCATACTTAGATTGAGAGATGAATATACCATAATCATTTTGATTCACCTCAATGCCAATAAAATACTTCGTGAGACCTAAATCAGTCATTTCAAATTCTTTTTCCATGTCTCCTTTAAACAAATCAATTGCTAAATCACTGGTGAATATCAAGTCATCAACATACAAACAAACAATTAAGATCTCACCTTTCTCATTCATCTTGCTATATAATGTGGGCTCATTGCTACACCTATTGAAGCCATTTTGCAAAAGATGATTGTCAATTATGCTATACCAAGCCCTTGGGGCTTGTTTAAGTCCATAGAGTGCCTTTTTCAATTTGTAGACTTTGTCTTCATGACCCGAAATCTCATACCCAGGTGGCTGCTCCACATAAACCTCTTCTTCTAAGAAACCATTTAAGAATGCTGATTTCACATCCATTTGATATACTTCCCACTTGTTTTGAGCTGCGATTGCAAGAATCATTCTCACCGTGTCTAGGTGTGCTACTGGAGCGAATGTCTCATTGTAATCGACCCCGGGCTGTTGTGAGTATCCCTTAGCTACTAGCCTTGCTTTATGTTTTTGCACATCACCATTTGCATTTAATTTGGTTTTAGAGACCCACTTTACACCTATAACATCCTTTCCTTGTGGAAGGCTCACTAGTTCCCATGTTTCATTCTTTTCTATTGCATCAATTTCCTCATCCATTGCATTCACCCATTTTTCATTTTTAATGGCATCTTCAAAATGGATAGGATCATCAACATGTGAATATAATGCAAAAAGAGAATTCAAACCTGCATTATTATCACCTTCATTTTGCTCATAAATATCCCTTAAAATTCTGATTTTTTGTCTCCTTAAGCTTGCTAGTGTGGGGTTTGACATATTACTTGAGCTTGTAGAATGTGGACTTGATGGTCCAACACCAAGAGTACCAATTTGAGACGGTCTTTGTTGCACATTTGATGGAGTATTTGCTTGAATGTGTGGGGCTGTCCTTTTGATTGATGAAGGTGTCATTTGACCTCTTGGTTGAACTTGAATGGGTGTGGAAGGAGTCACATTTGAAGGAGTACCTACTGGTATAAAATCTTCTTTTTCTTCTTGTGGTAAGTTGGGTGCAACATTGATTGTTTTATTCAAACTTCCATCCCATGCTTCATCTTCTATGAACTGCACATCTCTGCTAACTATGACCTTTCTGGTTATTGGATTATATAATTTGTATGCCCTTGATTCATCACTATATCCCACAAATATGCATTTTTCTCCTTTGTTATCTAATTTTCTTCTTAATTCATTCGGGACATGTGCATATGCTACACATCCAAACACTCTCATATGAGCAACACTATGTTTCCTTCTGGTCCATGCTTCTTCTGGAATCATATTGATGACACTTTTAGTGGGACATCTATTCATAATATATGTTGCACATGCTACAGCTTCACCCCAATATTCATTTGACAAATGTTTTGCTTTCAACATACTTCTTGCCATCTCTATGATTGTTCTATTTTTTCTTTCAGCCACCCCATTTTGTTGAGGTGTGTATCTAGTTGTGAATTGCTTGTGAATTTCATGGTCCTTGCAAAAATTTAGAAATTCTTTTGAAATGTATTCACCACCTCTATCCATTCTCAATGCTTTGATATAATGCCCACTTTGTTTCTCAACAAGGGATTTGAATTGACGAAAATAAGCAAACACTTCATTCTTTTGCTTTAGAAAGTAGATCCATGTTTTTCTTGTGTAGTCATCTATGAATGTCAAGAAGTAGTAGCTCCCACCAATTGATGGTGTTTGCATTGGTCCACACAAATCTGAATGAACAATCTCCAACGGTGCCTTTGCTCTAATTGACTTTCTTGTTGGAAATGATTCTCTATGTTGTTTTCCCAAAATGCATCCTTCACACACTCTTGTTGGTTTATCTATTAGTGCCAGTCCACTTACCATGTTCTTCTTATGTAATAGATTTAGGCCTCCAAAGTTTAGGTGCCCAAAGCGTAAGTGCCATAACCAATTTTCATCTTTAATTTCTGCTTGAAAGATTACTTGAGTGTCTGCTGTAGTTTTCTCTTCATCCTCTTGTGAGTTTGTTGAAGGGGGTCCTTGAGCAAGTTTTACCTTCAAACCTAATTTTAGCCTTAGGGGAAACATTCTATTACTTGTCATCTTAACTTTGGCAATCAACTGGTTACATGGAAATTTATCCAAAATAATACATTCTCTATTTCTAAAGAAGACTTGATACCCCTTTTCAAGAAGCTATCCAATGCTCATGAGATTGTGTTTTAGACCACTCACACAATACACATCTGAAATATACTTATTCTCCCCATGTTTAGTTAGAATGTTGATGTTTCCTTTACCCATAACCGACACTTTGTTGTCATTACCCTTACATCTGATTTTACATTTTCATCTAAACTTGAGAACATTTGTAGGTTCCCTGTCATGTGATTGCTGCAACCTGAGTCTAAGAACCATACATCCTTTTGATTTTCTTGTGCTACATTGCAAGCTAAAAACATACTATCGTGATTTTGACCTTCTTTTGTGAAATTTGCATTTTGATGCCTATTGTCATATTGTTTCTTTCTACATTCATTTGAATAGTGCCCATACTTCTTACAATAATGACACTGAATTTGAGACTTGTCATACCTTTGACCTTGTGGTTGATTTTGAGATGGGTTTGAGCTTGAGTTTTGGCTGTTGCCTCTTCCACTTGAGCTTGATGGGCTGCTTCTTCCACCTCTATATGAATTTCTTCATCTACCTCTGAAATTTGATCTACCTCTGCCTCTACCATGGCTAATTGAAACTTGTGACTTGAATGCATGCTCCAGCTATGTATTTGCTGACCTGATTAGTCTATGTTCATGTGAAATGAGAGATGCATGGAGCTCATCAACTGAAAGTTGTGAGAGATTCTTTATTTCCTCTATGGCTACAACAATTGATTCAAATCTTGTGGGCAAACTCCTTAGAATCTTTTCAACCACTCTCCTATCTTCAAATGTCTCTCCATGAGATCTGATTTGATTTACCAGTCCAATCATTTGAGTAAAAAATGAATCTACTGATTCATTTTCGTTCATATAAATTGTTTCAAAATCCCTTCTCAACATTTGCAACTTAGCTATCTTAACTTTTGCCATACCTTGATAGGTTGTTTGGAGTGCATCCCATGCTTGTTTGGACTTTGTTGCTGCTGCAATCCTTGGGAAAATGCTCTCATGCACTACTTGAAATATGTAGAAGAGAGATTTTGAGTCTTTCTTTCTATTATCTCTCAATAGGTCCTTCTATGCATGTGTCAATGCATTGTATGCTGCTGCATCAGCTCGCTCTGCAAATCCATTTTCTACAAGATCCCAAATATCTTGAGAGCAAAATAAAGCTTTCATGGTGATTGCCCAATAATCATAATTCTTCCCATTAAACTGTGGGATCCGTGGGTTTGTCAAACTTGTGCTTGGAGCTGCCATTGTTGACTGCTTGATGATTGCTCTAAAAACCTTGCTTGAGAAGCTCCTTGAAGATACCTAAGCTCTGATACCAGATGAAGGATAGAGGCAGAGGAGGAAACAAAAACAGAGCAGAATATTAACACAAGAGAACACAGAGATATGTTGCTGCAAGCATGTTCAGATTTACTTCATTCCTATTAAACACAAAAAACAGAGCTGCTGCTTGTTGCCAGCTAAGTTGTACTTAGTTGGATTATCAAGCGAGCGAGCAGAGTTGAACATGTTACATGTTCAACTCTGATGATTTGATGTCCAGCCGACCTTTTAAAGGCCCCATTTTTTTTTAATTTTTTCCACATGTCCATGGCCCTGCGACGTTTGTAATAAAATGTACTAGCATGGTGTTTTGTAAAAGACTTGGTTCCCTAGGACTTTTTGTCTAAGTCAGGTATTCCAAGGAGTTTTTTCACCTATCTATTATGTCTTGCATTAGTGCATAACATAATTAATTGGTTTTTCTCCTGCTCCTCCAAAGCTGGAATGCCTGGGGAGGCTGACAAGCCTTAGGGGATTGTTAAAGTCTATGGGTCAATGTATATGAACATGCTAGGCATTAATTTTGAGTCATATGGACATGTCCTAAGTCCCCCTAGGTTGTTTTTTAATTTTCGGCAAAGTTTAATTTTTCCGTAAATTGGGCCATTTTTTAATGGTTCAATTAAAAAAATTGTAATCGGCCTAGAAGTGGCATAGGGAGGTCTTTTTTGCCTTAGGGGTGCTCGTTTTCTAACTCAGAGCACCCCCTTAACCCCTAAACTCACTTTTTCTAATGTTTGGGTGCTTAAATTTTTACCTATGGCCAAAAAACCCCAAAAAGTCATGAAAAAATTAAAAAAAAGTGAAAAATGACTCATAAAAATATTAAATTTTGGGAGTGATTTATGGACTGATTTTTTCAGCTATGTTTTAGGAGTTGTAAGAGCTGATTTTGGAAAGATTCCGGGCAGCTATATTAGTGGGATTACTTCCCCATTTGAGGGGGGCATATTTCCCAAAATTGGGCCCCTTCAATCATGGAATTTGCAGCTATGTTTATGGGCTGTCACATGGCTGATTTTTAGTTGATTTGGGGCTGATTTTGGCAGCCCATTACATGGGAGTGGGCAGCCCCATTTTCTCCACGATTTATGCCACTCATTCTACCCATTTCTCTCCATCTTTGGCTATTTAAGCATGGCTTCCCACTCCATTTTCTTTAGAGGGAGAATTGGAGCACAATACTTATCGTTGTAATACTCATTTGGTTTTGAATATTAATAAAAGGCTTTGCAGGTCACTTATGGTGTTGGACTTTGTGAGTGGATGAATGTCTTGTTTCAAATGAGGTAACTTGTATTGATGCATTTTGTTTCTTTAAGATCAAGTATAGCTTAGGGAAAGATCAGTATTGGTTTATGAGGAAAGTTTGAGTAATTTGTTTATTGCTTAGTCTTTCATTTTATGCATTAGTAGAGATCAGATTTAAATATCTCATTTGTTTATGAATATTTTCTTCAAATTTCTACTATGTGTTTTATCTACATTTGATATTTTTCTTGCAAGTTGTGGTGTTTTTACAAGTTGTCTCAGGCGGATAGGTTGGAGAACTTGTTTGTGTCTTCTATTTATCTAATCTTTTATGCAGATACAGTCCCTCAGCTCACCACCGGAAAGGATCTCCAAAGTTTCGGTTTTATTCAACAAAATTTGCTTCACCTCTCTCTCCCTTCTATTTCAAAAAATTTTCTTTGGTTAACTGGTTACTTTTACTTGAAATATTTCTGATTTATATACTCATGTCCATATTTTAAATAGATCAGGAATCATTTCATGAAGGTCTGGTTTAGACAGTTATAAAGCTCATATCTTTAACTGTTAGATTTTTTCCTTCACTTAGCATCTACTTTTCCAAGACTTGCAAAAGAGTTGTCAAATTTTTCAAAGTTTTGTTGAGTAGTTGTATTTCTGATTTTAAAGTATATTTGGCTGTTAAATAGAGCACATAATTTGCAGCTCATAAAGCTTGCAAAGACCCCAAGCAAAACTAGCATTACTGTTTGTTTTACTTGGTTAAATTTTGCAATTTTTACTTAGTTTTTTACTTAGAATTTTTTGGGTTTTTTAGGAGGTGTTCCAAAGACACTCTTAAAGTGTTTTTGGGCATCTTATACTAATAATTGCTTGCTGGTTTGCAGCAAAAGACGAACAGGTAGGAGGAGGTGTTGCCGAAATTTCGAGGATCCAGGCAATCCAGAGAACCAATTTTCATATTTTTGCAAAACCGGTCAATTTTTTCCTCAAATTTTGTAAGCCACCAAGTCACTTTAAGTAGACTGGGGAACTTCTCTGATCATTGTAAACAAATATTAAATGAGAGCAAGTGGGCTAGCTAGCGCCCATACCCCATCCCCCCAGGGGTGGCCTGTGTCGTCTCTTTTCATGGCGTGATTTTTAGAGTAGTTTATTTCTTTGTTTTCCGGCATTTAATAAAATTAATTAGGATTAAAATAAACCTTGTTGGTCCGTTCCACTGGCGGGCCACAAGTTCACTCACAACATAGTTTTTCACATTTTTTTTACAAACTCAAAACGCCCCCCTTGCTTTCCCGAAGTAGGGTTTCTGTATGAGGGCTTGACCGAAATACGTGCCTGAAAAGAGACTCCTGGGGTTTTAAAAAAAAGATAAAATTTGGGTTCATAAAATTTTTATAAAAATACCAAGGTCTTCTCCCGTATGCTCTGTGGCTGACTTGCAGCTCAGTCTGATCCAGTTGGTACACATCAGAAAGGAGGGGATGACTAGTAATAGGATCTAACACCGCCCTAATAAAAAATCTTTTTTTGTGAAAATCTGGCACAACATGTATTTTGTTGTCGTGGGCAAATTTCTCAGAAGGCTTGGGACCACACTGAGTAGTGACCTCTTGGAAACCGTTAGGCTTGCCCTCGTTGGTATAGCATCTGAACACCTCCTCGAGACTCCGATTCAGCCCAAGCCTGAGAGGGAAGCCACGCTTCAAAATTCCGGACATGTTCCCCCGTACCTTGCGTATATTGGGAACCCACCTACCATAATAAAAAGATCACCTTCACATTAATTTTAAAATAAACCAAGAACACTCGCACAACATCTACTTTTTCTGCTTATGCATTTGTTTATTGACTCCATTATAAGGCACTGGTCTTGTTTAATTTTATTTCATATTATTGACTAATGTGCAATTAAAAGATGATTATTTTAAAATGGGAGTAAATGATGAATGATTGTTTTATTTGACAAAAGTATATGCTGTTTATTCTTGGTTACCAAAAATATTTTCCTAACTCCTAGGTTAGAGGCCTTAGTTTCTTTTTATTTTTTAGGGTCCACCCCCCTTGGCTTCGCTAGGAAAGCCTAGACGGAGGAGTCGAGTCCCAAGTGACAGCACTTGACTCTGACTTGCCCCCAAGGCCACACCAGCAGCTTGAAGACTTCTGCTGCGTTTTCCCCAGGTGTGGAACCAGGCGGCAACATTTTGGCGCCTTTGCCGGGGATAAGTCTTTTTATTCCCGGAATACGACTTTTGAGTTTTCCTTTTTGTTTTTGCTTTGTTTGATGAATCTTTAGATTAGATTTTTTAATTTTTCATCTGGCGACTCCACTAACCTTTTTTCCTTTTATAAATTTTCAAAGAAAAGCAAAAATAGAATTCTTTGTGAGATTATTTAATATGCATATTTTTATTCTCACATGGCGACTCCATTGAAGGGATATAGCCCTTGTTTCTCATGCAGTTTGTTGAGACTGTTTGTGTGTAGATGAGCCTTATGCATTACAGTAAAATCTATAAAGCTCACCTTTTGACAACTCCATTGATTCAGTACCATATTTTCTCCATGATTACTTCAGAATAACATTGCTTGATTCTTGATATGGATGATGAAAGAAAAGAGTATGGTATTCAGGTTTCCAGTGCATTTCCTCCCATCGACTTCTCACACATTCCGGGTTTCCCTAACTCTGAGCCATATCTCCCAATTGATGGATACGTTGAGGCTCCGATTTTTCATGGAAATGGTGATTCACCTGTATTTCACATCATATCTTTTGTTTCACTGTTGGGTGAGGTCAATATTTGTCACGAGGATAATAAGATGTTGATGTTTGCTAAGTCCCTAAAAGGAGATGCATGGAGGTGGTATTTTGGTCTTCCTAATGGATGCATTACCTCCCTAGCAAATTTCTTTGCTATGTTTTTCCAGAGATGGTATGATGGTGATGGTGATATGATAAGTGTCATGGATAGAACTTTCACATACCTGAGTAACTTGGCAAGGCTGGATGAGTCCATGATTTCCATTACTGAGCAGCCCATCCCAAGTGATCCTCTTGAAGAAGTTCATGAAGCTCCCTCGACTGAAGATTTTGTTGTAAACCATCCTCTTGTCAACATAACTGAAAACATTGAAAATATGGAGTGTTCTCAAATCTACGATAATGATCACATGTGTGTTTCAGATTTGCCTAAAGAAGAAGCCATTATAGAAGTTGACAAAGAAATTCATGAAGGGTCTTCAATTGAAGATGTTTCAGAACAGCTTCCTCAATTTGCCATTGAAGATTTGGGATTTCAAGATTACTTTAGTGAAGATGATGATGTTTGTACTTCAAATTCACCTACGGAAGCAACCATTACAGGAGCCTTTAAAGAAACTTGTGATGATTTTTGTATGGTTTATGATGACACTCCTCCTTTTTCTTCGCGTAGTGGTGAAGTCTTG